>JALDNG010000070.1:287500-667500 GCA_024349245.1 Neodontobutis hainanensis | reverse complement strand
TCATACCTTGTTGCCAAGTCTGTGTGTGTAAGTTCATTCCTCTTCCTGACAGCTAATGAAAAACCTGTTTTTGATATGTCACTTTCACTCTCGCCTCGGTACATATATAGCGAGGATTATACGGTGACATGAGTGAAGTGTGCGCAGGTCTGTGTGGGTGCAAGACAAGAAGAGTGACTCGACAAGGAAGACAAGAGAGGACCTGAAGAGGAGGGGATGTGGCATGTGTTCAAACATCAGGCAGATCTATCAGAAAACACTTCCAGACATTCAGTAGGTCTCAATGTTCAAATGTCAAGCCCCAGGTTATTTATAGCTCGTCTAATTAAACCATTCACTGTGCTTCTCTCGTGCTGTTTTCTTTCCTTTTCTGCCTCTAATTCTCATATGACCCTTTTTCGCACCCTTTGGTGGTCTTTTTTTCCTTTCTCACAACTCATTTTCTTTCGCCCTTCTCCTTTTCATATCTTAAATTTCTAAAACGCAATCCTCCACAGGCTGGTCATTAGTGTAGAAATCCTATAAATCTTGCCTGATTCTGATCCCACATTGTCTTGTGATAAATACAGACAGTCTTAATCTGTCGAGATTAAACTCTGTCTCGCCCTGTCAGCTGCTTGACAGGAACACACACAAACAGACACACACGTACCCTTTTTAACAAGACTTGATTGTCAGCTGGGAGATGGTTACCATAGCAACTCTAGATGTAGTAAGGAGATGGCTGCGGTGCATTTTACTGCCATCGTTTCTTTGACTGAGCCCTCTACGTAGTGACACACTGGGAACTGTTGGTTTTGCATTGTATAAACTAATGTACCTAAAGTGTTGGGTTAAAGCTGCCATAAAAGATGAGCCTATGTGAGCATTCGACCAAAACCTAATTCCATGTTACCTGTTTCTAAAATTGTAACATTGGTGATAAGTGGTGCTCATTAGAGTATTCCCAATATAACATTTGACTGGTAAATCATGAGTAGCCTTAACAATACTATGTTTGTGCAAAAGTCAGAACAGGACAGGTGGCCAACCATGACACTATATTGTCACACTGAAATAAATGTGTAAAAAAAATCTATAAAGCATTGTAAAAAGAAAACATACATACTGGTCCTAGAGTTTTACGTTTGTAACACACAATGAATAAAACACCAAACTAATGGCATTTTGCAGGTCTATACCTTTTTTGTTTCTAAATATGAGCCACCACTTATGTGGGAGTATCAATGTGCACCTAAAGAGTGTATTTACTGTGCTTTTTAAATCCTTTATTGTGTGAGCATGGTTCGTCTTCTCTACATAGATGAACAGAGAACAGTGTAATTAGGTGCTGGGAGTAAAAATAGACTGAAACAAATTCTTCTGCTTGAATACAAATATGTGTTCAATGTTTTATGTTTTGAGTGGGCTAACTATCCATATCTAAAGACTTGTCTGTGTGTCTCCTGTGTCCAGTGAGAGCTGGCCCATTGACTAATTAAAGTCTTGTTAAGGTGTCACTTGTACATTAGATGTGAGAAAGTTAATCATGCTTGTTTTGCCCTTTCATCTCCAATTGTCCCAGGCCTTGTTTACTGTGAGTTCTGCAGAGTGACTTTGTACTTCCATGGTTTCTTTGTGCCTTGCTAGCACATTGCTCTAACTTTTGTGCAAATGAGCTGATGACAAATACTGCAATTAGGCCAGTCCAGAGGGAACAGCAGAGCTCTATGCATTTCCAACACCCAAGTGCAGGCAGGAAATGGAATGACTTCATTTCTGTCTTTTTTTCTTTTTACTATAGTGCAGATAGTTTAATGTCTGCAAGCAATCTGTTGATTGTCCAAAATCAGTTTCCAATCAGGGCTCATCACTAGACCCTATAAATCTTATTGCACTCACATCATGACAGAGGCTATCTCAGCTGAAGCCTACATCTATTCAGCTTTTTATAACACAAACTGGGGAGCTCTTTGTCTTTTTCATTGTCCCACTACATGGTCAGTCTTCAAGGTCTTTTATAAGCCTCAGTGTATATTACTGAAACTTTTAATATTAGTTTTTCGTAATGAGCCTATTGCTCTTTGGCACTTAGGATCCATCAGCCCATTTAATAGAAAGAGAAAGGGTAAAGCCAGTAAGACAAATTGAGAAACACTTAATGGCCATCAATGTGTTCTGATAAATTCCTGGAAATTGAACTGGTCTATTAGTTTTTAAACAGGAAATGTGGCTAATGGAGTAGGTGCAGGTGAATCATGTGACACCAATGATCCAAATGTTGCTTGAACACAGCATGATGTCACAATGCAGATGACACTAAAAATGATGATCTTGTATGAGACTCCTTACTGAGCAGAAAGAAGGTTTTTTTTTAGTTCAATGCTGAATGTGAACAGATGTATGTAAAGTATAGGAAGTCACAGTTGTGCTCATAAATATAGAATAAATAGAGAATACGAATGATAACCACTCATAGTTAGTGGTTGGGTGAAGCCATTTATTGTCAAACAATTGTGTTCACTCTTTTTAAATAATGATGACAACAGAAAATAGCTAAATGACCCTGATCAAAAGTTAACAAACCACAGTTCTTAATACCGTGTATTGCCCCCTTTAACATCAATGACAGCTTGAAGTCTTTTGTGGTATTTGTGGATGAGGCTCAGGAGACTGAGATGGCAGGTCCAGAACCTTCACTTTATGCTGCTGTAGCCAATGACAGGTCGATTTGGCCTTGTGTTTTGGATTGTTGTCATGTTGGAACGTCCAAGGACATCCCATGCACAGCTTCTGGGCTGATGAGTGCATTCATCTTGTCATCAATTTTTACCAAGTTTCTTCTGGCGATTAATTTTTCTTCAAGTGCCTTCATATTTTGAAACAGTCACACCACTTTTTTTCAGAAAGTCCTGTATTTCAGCTGAAAGTATTTGTGGGTTTTTCTTTGCATCCGAGACAGATTTCTTGGGAGTTGTGACTGAAATTTTTGTTGGTCTACCTGACCTTTGTTTGGTTTCGACAGAATCCCTCATTTTCCATTTATTAATAAGAGTTTGAACACTGCTTATTGGCATTCTCAATTCCTTGGACCTCTTTTTATATACCTTTCCTGATTTTTACAGCTTAATTTCCTTTTCAGAAAGGTTTTTGTGTTTTCATTCATATTCTCTGAAAAATGGCCCAAAAATTACAAATTCTGCCAGGGTATGAGCGCTGAGAACTGTATATTCTACAGTGAAAACAATGTTTATATTCATACGCAGTGAATCTTGACTTCTTAATAAACAGCATTCAGTGAAAGTAGTGTAACTTATCCTCTCTTTACTCGATCTCTTAGTTGCTGTCTTTTTCTAATTTTTTCGCTGCTGCAGAGATAATTTTTTTCTTTGCACAGTACAACACAAGGCTCCATTATCTTTTTGCTCCGATTATAGCACTGATCTTGATAATAACACATATCATAATACATTTTAGTTCCCTCATGTTGCTGTTAAACATTCAGAACAGATATTATACAGAGACATGAAGCACCTGTGAAATAAGAAACACAAAGACAGAGCCATGAAACTGATGTGAAATGAAGAAAAGTGTTTTCATTTTAAATTAATTCCTAGGACATCTTGCTTATAAACCAGTTGGCCAAGGCGCTCCTCTGCTTGCTGTAGATATATGGCAGTTTATTTCACTACATTTAGAAGAAGCTATTTGCTGTCGTGAATGTTTTACAGAGCAGCAAACTACTTAGAATTGCCTCAACTGCTCTATTTATCACAGTAAACATGGCAAGGACTTAATTTGGTCTGTTTGTTTACTGTCATTTTTTCTCCTTTGTGATCAATAGTGTTTATATCAGTCAGCATAATACACTGTATTTTATTACATTATGGTATCCTTAATGAGAGTCACCTCTCACAGATGAAGAAGGGGATGTAAGACGTGCTTAGTTAGACTGTCAGGAAGTCTGACTAAAGAGTAGAAATACAGTTTATTCTTTGGGAAAGGAAATAAAATCCAAGGTGTATAACTTCATATTTCTTAAACATGCATTATTTATTCTTTGAGTAAAATAAAACAGACATTGAGGAGATGGGATATGACAGCATTAATGCCCCTCAGAGACCTGATTGCTGGCACCATCCAGCAGCAGATTTATAAAGCACCTTCATGCTTCTGAACCAAGGTCAGTGCACTTCACTCTGCATTTTGTTAGCACACTGGAAAACGATGCAAGGACAGATTGGCTGACCACTGCTGCCCTGAGAGACACTGACAAAAGTTGTGCAGCAATCTGAGGAGGTGAGTAGAGTGAGTGGTGTGTGGCCTCAGGCTCTAGATTCACAGTGAGCTTCCTGATGAGTGTTAAAGGCGGGGCTGTTGGGATTTTATAGAATGACTGAATACATCATTGAAAGAAATGATGGCTGAATTAAAAGATGTGGGTTTATATTTTACACTTTGTGATCAAAACAGATTGGTCTGCCTTTAACAGGACAATGCAGCTTTCGACCAGTGTAAAAACTGGTGACAGTAAGTATAAAGAAATTTGTTGTAAAATTAAAATGGAAATAGACTTTTTTTTCAGATGACCAAAAACAAGTGCTTGTTTCTTTTTAAATGTCTTTCTTTAATTTTACCATATCATAAGGTAAAAAAGTAGTTTCAAAACCACATTGCAACCATAATTAAGTACTTAAATACTTTAAACAATGTTTCAGTGGCATGGTCTGTCTTAAACAAAGAGATTATGTGTGATTATCCCGTCACTCTTCTACATGTAATGTCATGTTACACCACATGTAACAAAGATGTAAGGTGTTATATAACACTACAAAATAAAACACAAGCTTTAATGAGGGAAGTGCATATGTTCACTAAAAAGAAAATATTTTTTTTAATACATTCATTCAATTTCTTCGGCAGAACCCCTTTAGGGGTCGTGGGTGACTGGAGCCTATCCCAGCAACTTTGGGCCTTAGAAAGGGTACACACTGGACACCCATTCACTCTCACATTCATGCATTGGGACACTTTAGAGTTGCCAGTGCCTATACATGCATGTTTTTGGACGGAACCCAGAGTACCCAGACAGAACCCACAGTAACACGGAGAGAACATGTTTGAACTCGCAACCTTCTTGCTGTAAGGCAGAAGTGCAACTGTGCACCTGCACCACCATTATTTATTTATTGAGTAAATAAAATTGTGGTTAAGTCCTAATTTGGATAAAAACCTTCAGAGAAAATGTTATTATTTAATTGATAGTTGGGGTTGAAAAGCATAGCACAATGTAATTTATTTTCAAATGAGGCTAAAATAGTGAAGTGCATTTGTTATGTTATGTTTTATTATTATTATGATATTGTATGTAGATGTAAAATTAATGTATGTGCATAACTTGTCACCTGTGGCAACATTAAAGATGCCCCACAGAGACATACACGGTGGGATGTGAGGGCATTGTGGGTTAACTATGTGCGGACAGACGGTCTAAAAATAGCGTGTGGCTCAGAGGTGTGACTCGGCAGGTCTGAAAAGAGGTCAGTGTGTTTGCACCTCTCCCGGTGTGAGCATTAGGTGTCTGCTAGGGTGCATTATGGCCGTCTTTGCACCTGTTTGTAGCACTGTGCGTGTTCAGCCTGTTCACATATGTCGCTGTTTTTTTTCCAGTTTGCATCTGTACAATCCAATTTGTAATACAGACAGTGTGTTTGACCTTGCTGTCTACCTTATTCATCTCCCACAAGTCGGTAATGAGACTGTAACTACGGTCACAGAATGTCACCAAAAAGAGAGCGAAAGTAAGGATTTATTTTCCATTGTTCATCCTAGGCTTAAGGGAAGAGCGAGGTGAGCCACTATGACTCACCAGCAGTATTTTATTTTATTTATTTTTTTCACACAGGTGAGGTGAGTTGAAAAGGAATAGATGATTACAGGTACTTTATTTAGGTATTGGAAAAGGGGGAGAGATATTGAGATAGAAAGGTGAAAGAGAAGAGAGAAATTCTCTTTGTTCCTGCTTCAAAGGCTGTTCATAGGCTTCCTGCATCTCCCAGTCTATTTGAGATATCGTGCATGAATGTAAAAGCATGATGTTACTCTATGAATCCAAGGACTTGCTAAGAAGTTGTGACAGAAGAAACAGTGAATATTGTTCAGTGCCAGTGCAGAAGCAATCAATGTGGGTTTTAACTTGTCTGGAGGATGGTGCTTCAAGTGTCACTATGAATTTGTGAGTGTGTTCTTCACACGGACACAAGAGAAAACCTATGTGGTTCGAGGCGCTAGAGCTCCTGGGACCAGAGCCATACTCATGGGGTTTTAGAACTGCCATTCCTTAACACAAGAAAAGGTTGCCTCGGGTAAAATCCCTCAAGTTCACTAGTTATCTCATTCCCCCAAGGCTATGAGCAATCCTTTGTCTTCTTGGTTCCATAGTACTTTCTCTTTTTTTTTTCCTCTTTCTGTTTGTGTCGGACATTTTCAACATTGTCTGAATGCTTTTTATGGTGTCAATTTAGGGTCAGCTTGAATTTAAATGAAAAAAATGAATTGTCAGTGTAAACTTGGAACTGTAATCAATTACTTGGAACTGTAATCAATTAAAAAATAATAATAAATAAAGAATTTAAACTGGAACCCTATAACTGTAAACGAAGAAATCATTTTTTATAAATGTTAAAAACTAAAAACAATATATAAACTACCTTATCGCTGCTTTCCCTGTGTTTTTTTTAATTCACAAGTTTAGAATTCACCCTGTTTTAACGGGGGGCAGGCTCAACACCCATTGGCTGAGGTGAAAAGAAGTTGGAGCACAGCCCAGAAGTAATCTGGCCTGAGACGGAGATCTGTCACTCTAGGGAAGCATTTGCAGATTTCAGGGTCTGTTTAATGAACAATTATGCTTTATTCTTATCATTTTCATTTTGGACTTATATTATTATGTTTGTGTTCAGTAGCCTACAAAGGCAGGAGAACACAAGACAGTGACAGCTGTTGTCAGTGTATGTGACCTATCTTAACTCTTAAATCATGTTCAATAATTATTATAGACTTTGACACCATAGTTGTTTGCTGTTCACAACATGTTGTGTACATTTAGGAGTTTTAGATTAGAAGATTTAATGTTAAACATTTTCATGGATTTTAGCAGAAATTGATTTATTCAAACTTAAACATGTATTATGAATCTCTTGGCACTGCCACAACTTTAGCAAACTTCCTTTTCAGACTACTTTAATGTTAAAAGCAGAAAGGATGAGAGAGCAAATAATGTAAAGGTCTGAGTTAAAATGAAGGCCACAGAAATGAAAGGCTTTGTGAGCCTATTCCATCTGGAGTTATGGGACTCCAGCAGCAGATCTTTCCACTTTGAATGTAAGCCACAGTCCTGAGCCCTCATTCTCACTGAGATCATATGAATCCCACTTCCTCCAGCTGCTGCCTTACAATTTTTGAAATATGATGTTTTACTTTTACTACTTCCTCTTGGCTTTTCTTTTTATTTATTTTCAAATATGTGCCTGTCAATGCAGTCAATATGTAATTGTCTCCTCTATCTAAATTAAATTATTAGCTATAATACTAGAGAAAAAGGCCTACAGCAGTGAATAATAATAATAATCATTTAACTCAAATCATAACTTTTAAGATGCTACAAAATGTGTTGTACATGACTAAAGACAGCTAGAGTTATACACTTATGATGAATATAACTGATTTATATAACTATAAATATTTTTTTAACCACAGCTATATTAATCATGTTGAATAAAATAATATTTGGTTTGTGACTGTTAGCTATGTCGATACGACTGATTGTAATTTTTTACATATAATTTGAGAATATCCAGCTTGTTACAGTGTCCAGTTTGTTACAGTGTCAAATTATATGACATATTGTTTCCATCACATGACCATAAGAAAACAACCACAGGACCGTAGGATAAAATAGGATAGAACAGATTTTAAAAAAAGATCATATTTCTTTTTTTTTTTTTTACAAAAAAAGCATTTGTAAGGTTTACCTTACAAATTGGCAACCAAAGTTGATACAATGTTTTCTTGTTTAAATGCCATCTAAAATAGTTTTAATAAATTGTCCTACCATGGCCAAAACCTTGTGTCTCCTTTTGATGTTATTATTATTTTTGCCTTTGTGTTTGTGTTCGGTGTGCCTCCCTGGCCAACCTACACATGCCTCTCATCAGTCTCTTACGCTCCTCATGAAACAAAACTGTAGCTCTGCAGCCATCAACTGCTTTGTGCATCAGAGTCCAAGCATGGTACTAACAATCGGCAAAGCCTTACAAGGCTATTCTCAGCTGCTTCTCTTAGCACCAATGACCCACTAGACCTTCTCTGTGGTACACTGATGTGGTTCGATATGCAGCGTGGGCTGTGTAGGAGTCACAACACTTAAACACACTCCCTCTGCCTCACTGGAGCTCACCCTACATGCTGTATTTAGCTTCAGTTTTTACAGCCTTCTTGCTGCGTAACCGTTCCTTTTCTCGCTGCATTGCATTTTTTTTGTCTTGCTTACATTTAGTCTTCCATTGTCACATCGCTTTGTCTTATTTCTGTTATGTAATATATTCATGTATTTCTTTATGTGTCTCATTACTTCAGCACTCCTTGTCCTTTGTGCTTACGCATTCCTCTTGCTTTATGTCTTGATTATAGCACAATAGAGTCGACAAAGGGCCCCAACGGTTGTTCAGTTTCTTTCTTTTCATCTGACCTTGTTTTATGTCCTAAGACATGTTTGTTTTTCTCATTGCTTTCTCAGGCCAGAAAAAAGTGTCTTTAAAAGTCCTCTGGGAGAAAACAAATTCTTTAGTTTTTTTTGCACACTTACAGATGGCGTGTGCTTAAGTCAGTCTGGCCATCGCAGCTCGAGGCAGTCATCGCCTTTAACCATGCTGTAGGGCAATAAGAGTTGAAGGCAGAACAGATTAAATGCACCAGGAGTCATTGGAGCCCCAAGGGCACCACATTTTGCCCCAATTAACTGTGTTTGCCAGAGCGTGAAAGTCCAAGGTCCTTTTACCAGCAGTACATAGAAAGGACATCAGGAAGAAGCAGCTTCATTTAGATCAACTGCTCCTGGTCTGAGCCTCTCTGGTCTGAGCCTGTCTGCCACAAATGAATATTAGCCATCGAGTGGCACAACATGCTGATTTAGTGGTTAATTTAGAAGAAACATTAATGGTCTGAGCTAGTTGATTAGAATTCAACCAATTATGATTGTGTTGGAATCAGGCTTAAATCCTGTGTAGTGGAACACAGCTTTTGGCTGTCAGCGACCTGAGGGCTTCAGGGTTATTGTGGAAGTAATTGTGTGGAACTAAACAATGGCGTTTCATCCACAGTCGCCCACAGACAGCTGTAGTTAGCACAAACACAAGCCATCGGCAATCACTGCTAGATTTCTGTGTTTGTGAATGCCTTTACATGTTCAGTTACACAAGCTTGCGTTCAAAACAGTAGACAGAAAGCAGACTTGATCATCATATTTCAAAAGGAGAATCTAGTCGAATTTGGGAAAACTGTGTTTGATAATAATTCATTATCACTGCTATTTGCCACCAAAAAGTCTCACACACTATTAGAATTAGAAAACACTCTCAAACTATCCCACCAGCTTACCATTTGTATATTTACTCAAACCAATTCTCTTTGTGAAAGGATGTGATGCTCATGCTCCCTTGGCATGTCTCACATCCTATTTCCTGCTAAGTAATGTTTGCAGTCAGGACCATTCATCCAAATAAATTGTAGGTGTTGTACAATCCAGATGGTGTCTCAATGGTATACTATATGTTTTGCTTGTGTATAATGTAACTTGTTTCTAAAATGTTTTACAATAAAATAATATATATATATATTTTTTAATTACACATTTAGTGAATTTATATTATGGTTGTAAATTGTAGTTACACATTATGCTATAAACAAACATTAATCGACCATACCACAGCTTGAGCAAGCTTTAGCTCCAGTCTGTTTACTGACAGCTGCTTGTGCACATTTGTAGGCCATTGGCTGAATGACAAAGTTTTGGCCATGTGTTGGCCGAGGTTCGTGTGTTGAACAGTGAAGTGTAACATCCAGTTTGGCTGAAGGTCATTGAGAAGAGTATAATGTGTCTTTTGACCATTTCTGCTGCATGCCATGTTGTCTTAAGGGATTGTTGAGCGTTCAATGGAACAAAAATAAATACATTTGTAATAAAATTTGAGCGCTGACATGTTATCCATTAGCCATTTAACAGAGAAAGACTTTCAAATAGCTCAATCTTTCATGTTGAAATACGTCCTGACGATACAGCTTTAACCACTTTTCATCTCTTCCATCAGAAATGTTTAATAAAGTGTTTTAGCAAAATCTTTCTTTGCTACAGGCTCAAATCACACTACAATATTCCTGCAGTTAAATGTGCCTGCCCCTACAAATAGACCTACAGTTGTTCACATAGAGTAAACATACTATTAGTTCACAGGATAAGCACAGAATGGCTCTTGTTTACACAACACCATGGCTAATATAGAAACATACTGTCATGCTCTGTTACACTCTCCCACGTCACACTGCTCTCCTGCAGACTTGCATTCTCAGAAATGGAAAAGCTTTTAGCTCAAATGTTTACTCAGTGTCCAGCTGCGCTTTTTCCACAAACCTGTTAGCATCTCCTGTCGTATATGAATAAACTCTGGTAGACATCACCACAAGCAATAGCCGAGTCTGTTTTAAATTATAACAATAACAGAAACATTCCATAGTCTAGTTTCTTCAACTACGCAATATACTATTACAGTTACAAATAAATAAAATGAAAAAATAATAAAAAATTGTGAGTGTTAATGGCTTTAATGATTACTAACATACATACACCCAGCATGTAAAGTTTGAATCTGCTTTAATTGCTTGAAATAAAGCATTCAATAAAGATGAGTGTGCTTAATTTATTCCTTTGTCTTGTATCACTTTTGCTTTTCTGGTCGCAGGAGGCTGGAGCATTTCCCTGTGGGCGAGCGGGGTACACCCTGGACAATTGCTACTTAATCACAGGACTAACAGACATTGACAGACAGCCATTTACACTCACACAGAACAACAATACACATTTTAGATTCACCAGTTCCACTTAAGATTCAGGGCTTTTGACGGTTGGAGGGCGCAGGAGTGCCAGAGAGAGTTGCATGGAGAGGAAGTGCAGACTCTACATATTTCAGTACCACAGGAGTGAGAATTACTGTCTCAGTGTTCTTGTAGATGGTTTTTAGACAGCCAGACAGACAGAGATGAAACAAGAAAGCTTACAGTAGAGTTTCCTTGCAAAAGCTCAATGGCTCCATGCTGTTCGCTCTTTTCCTTTCATTTTTAAAGCAAACCAACACCAGCAGCAGATTCTTTGCAGATTCTCACAGTCTTTGTTTCCAGAGGCAGACAGTAGCTATGTGTGCATTTGAGTTTTTGTGTATGGCTAGTGGTGTCTTTTACTTAGATGTCATGTCAGTAAGTGCATGTGTCTGGTATACTTCTTTCCTTGCTCCATTGAAATGTTTGGACAGACAATTGGCTTAGAGCAAAAAATCACTTCAGTAAGTGCTCAAGCCCTGCTGTGCAAGAATCAATGTATTTGCAAGGTTCTTTATAAGGACGAGGCACCAAAATCACAGGCAATTATCAATATGCTAAAAGTTGTTTCCACTTTCCACTTTTTCATTGTAAACATCCTGCATATCTTTAGTGTGGATTTAGCTTTACGTTCAGTGTGTACTACGTTAATTCATAAAATTTTAGGTTAAAAAAACTCTCAAAGACGAGTAAACTTTTTTATAGAAGAAAAAGAACACAATTCCTCATTTAGAGCAAAGGTAAGTTAATCCCTGGTTGTTCCAAAAGTAGAGTGGGCTGATAAGAGGGCAGAGATTGGTTGGCACACCAGCTGCTCCAGGAAAGAGACGACAGTGATAGGAGCAGAAAGCTAGAACATCCAGCTGGAGAGGCCAGGGAGCAGGGCGGGTGGACGAGAAGAGGACCAAAAACACAGTTTGCCAGAAAGCCTGCACGCACTTCATTTACAGGTGGGCAGAGAAATCCACGTTCTGTACTCATGCATCTGTCAACACCTACTTTACCTGAAGAATTAAAGGTGTCAGAAAATTCATTCATTGATTCTTTGGAGCCTGTCTCAGTTGTTCTGGGCATGTGGCAAAGTACACCCTTGAAAATGACACACACAGGATAAATATTCATTCACTGTGGCCAATTTCAATTCACCAATGTGCCTGTACAATAGGAAAGGATAATATTAGGAACCTGGAGGGCTGAGAGATGGCAGGACATGAAGACATGCAGAAAGCCATTCCAGAGCCTAAAATTCATATTCAGTTATAACAAATAATGCACATGGGATAAATCTAAAAAAGAAGATTATAGCCATACTTGTCTATCATATTGTTCCTTTGAGATGCATCTAATCATTGCCACCATTTGGGTGACAGTGCCCAGTGTAGAAAAGGATGAGCCTAAAATACATACATCCAACTCATTTTCTCTTAATTTAACTTTTTGTTTGCTCATGATCAATCTTGGTGCTGTCTATCTTTTAAAGAATCATGAAGCAACATCCTGCTCACAGAGATGGGTAAACTCTTATACAGTGATATATTGTACAAGAATCCTCGGGACTGTGAATGGTTATTAAAGTGTGTGTGTGTGTGTGTGTGTGTGTATGTGCGTGTGTGTGTGCGTGTGTGCGTGTGTGTGTGTGTGTGTGTGTTCCTGGAGAAAAGCCAGACAGGAATCCCGGCCAAAGATGGAAGAGTTTAATACAGAGCACATCAGAAGTAGGTTGAGGAAGCAGCTCATCTTCCCACTGAGAGCAGCAGAGGTTAATGCAATCCCTTTAAGTGGACGTAGAGTCAGTTAAGAGGCAATCAAGAAGTGGAGAGACTGAGGGGGTCCACTGGTAAGGCCTGCTGTCTCACTGTATATTTATGTGATCTTTGTTTTCAGTCATTATGTTTAGGCTTGGGATGCACTCATATCATTTATTCATTTATTAGACCATATGACAACAAAAGACCAAGACGTTTGGAAAGTAGATGCTATACTTAGACTTTGAGGTGTGTGTAATTTGTTATCGAGCTATGTGTGGGAGGATGCATGCACAACCTGATAGATTGGCAATCTGCAGCATTAGAGATGGCTGTCTGATAGATTAGTATCAGTGGCATTAGCACTGATGTGTGATGGAAATGATTTGTGATGCCTGGGTTTTCTATCCTTCTCAGCTGATCCCACTGCAAGACTGGGGCTTTGAATCATCCTCAGGCTCCGCTCTGTGTATGTGTGTTTTGGGGAGGGGGAGGGCTGGGGAGGGGTTGCTTTCATGTACCTATGTTGGCCTTTCATATTTATAATGTTTTTGTCATATTCAACAACTAAAGTTAAGTCCTGTTACACGTTATTCATCCCCTTAGGGAAATCAGTTTTTTGTTTAAACTCATCCTTTTTTGTCATCTATAGCTTTTTGTGTTAAGAAAGTATCCTTCCTCCATTCCTTATTCATTACTAATTGGCTTATGGTGCATGTTAACAAGCTGTTCCTTTTGTTTTGGCCCATAATCAAAACAGTTTTTTCATACTGTATGTTTATCTTTGAATCTTCCTTTTCAAAGTAATTTTTACATTTGACCTTGAGCAAAAGCTAACTTTTGTTAAATTAAAATGTAACTACTTTCATGTAGTCTAATTTTGCACATCCACTAGCCTCCAGTCCTCTATCTCGTCTAAATTAGCCTGCGCAAAATCACAGAGAATCAAAATAAACACCTCTGATTAGGATTATTGTTTGAAACATTCAGATTCACTTAGAAAGGTACAGAGGGATTCTTCATTGTTACATAATGTCTTTTTTAAACAACCCTGTAACTTTTTACCTCAGAAAATGGAGTCTTACAATCCTTAGTATGATATCCTTAAGTCCTTAACACATTTTTTTTTTTTTACATTCAATGGAAAGAAAAACCAACATTTTAAAGTCAAAGTGCGCCTTGATTGACAGATACTCAGATACGTAAATCAAGTGGCACTCGACGAGAGCACAAAACTTGCCAAAGCCCATGACATAGACATAAACATATAATTTACATGACTTCCACATATTTATTGCAAGGTAACAATTTATGTGAGTTTGCAGCAGTATTTGTCTCCTCTAGTTATCTTGTTATCTTGAAAAGTTGCATAGTTCTGTTACTTGTGGTTAAAAGGATCACTTTTAATTTCAAACAACCTTAACCTAAAAACCCTCTGTGTGGAGTCAATCATGTTAAACAGTGCTGTTTTGTTTAAGCCAGAATAACCTCGAGGTTGGTACACTTTTACTTTTACCCGTGTTGATCCTGAACCTGCCTCGTCCCCTAAAAGTCTTGGTCTTGTCTTCACCTCGATCCACTCTAGTCTCTGTCATAGGTCACGGTCTTTGTATTCTTTACTACAACAGTATCCACAGTTGATGCTACACAGCGGCTGTAACTCAAACCCAGTCTTCATTACATGTCAGGATACATGACCAGCTAATTCCTCATCAAAACCTAACCTGGTAACCTGACACCACACCCACCTGGCTACGTGCTGCCTGTGACAACTGCAAGTGCTATAAGAGTACCGTGGTCAATGATCAAATAGCTGTGCACAATTCGCACATTAACCTACATCTCCATTCTGATTCGATAACAAGTGCCGGTCATTGGAGGGTAGAGTTGCATGGTGAGACATACCCTACCCGGATATAGTCTTACAGCAGAAGCTAAGATGTAACTTGGCCTTGCTGTAAAGGACAGCCATTTCAGTTCAATGACAGCACCAATATAGCCGAGGAAAATGCCAGGGATGAATTAGTGATGAGTTGGAAAGCACTAAAGAAAGGAAGAGCAGGGACTTGTAGGTAAATATGTTGGATGTACAGTAAATATTGGTATGTGTAGGTACTTAAGCTTGAGTGGGTGAGTGTAGGTGTAGCGGGCTGATCTGTATATCTTTTCAGTAAAATTGTACAGCACATACAGTGACACTCAATGCTATTTCTTTCACCCACACTGCCAAACAAAAACACCTACATGCACACTTCGCACCTGTCTGCCGTGCCATGTAGGACTCCTGTTGTGAGTCATCTGCCCAGTTGGAGCACACACATATGTGAGCAAATGCACATACACACAGGTGACACATTGCAATAAAGCTTAGGGCAGTTTTTCTCCAGTTTGTGTGCACAGACCGTCTGACATTTGGTCTGTGCCCTGGGGGCTTGTGCACATCTATTCCACCCCAGCAAAGAGAGGCATGTCACTGGGCCTTCTCACTCCCACAGGTAGCCTCGCTGGATCTCACCTGTTATCTCTCTACCTCCTGTGCATCCAGCTTTCCCTTGACTGCCCAGGGTGCTCCCTCTGTTGCTCACATGTACACACACACATACAAATACACACATGTGCCAGTCTCGCCAGGCAGTAAAATAGGACAGGAGGCTGGGCTGGAGACACCTCTCCTGAGTCTCAGTGATGCCCTACTTTCTCCGCAGCCTACTTTTCAAAGCTAACTAACACACACATCCAGACAGTTACCTTCATGATAAATACTGATGCTTTCTGACATTCTATTGATAAAAACAATCCAGACTGGAACATGGCTCTTTTTTGGTTTGATCTTTCCGTACATAACATTATACTCATTTGAGCTCTTAATCTATATAACTACACATTACTCTGAAACAATATGTTATCTGCGACACTCCAGTGCACTGCACAATGACTGGCTCAAAGCACTTTTAAAGACACCAGTCAGTTCTAGTTTGTTGCATTGACCATTTCTCTATCAGCGCTTGCCATAGATCAGTACAGTCAATGTCACTCTTACCACAGACGCTGATGCGAAGAGCTGTTTGCCATGTTCAGAGTCAATAAGTCGGGCAGCGTAAAACATTGTGATAAGCTCGACCTGCAGCTGCCCAATACTCTGAGCCCAGATAAACAATCTAACAAAACAGTTCTTTAAATTCAAGGAGAAATGAGCAGCAAATTGTGTGCATCACCTCCCAGTCCCCACAGAATTCAGAGTGAGTTTGCCCTTTCTTTTCTATGTGTGAAACATTTGGGGTTAATTTTCAACTCAGTGATGTGTGTTTAAAATGCTCCTATTATTGCAGCTTTTAAAATCTAGTCATGTATGAATTACACTTACCTAATCCAAAAGGGCTAAGTGTTCATTCTCACTAAGTTGGACTAGGGCAAAATGTTAACCGTGCTTGCCTCGCTACCACAAATGTGTTTTACTACTAATGGGTAATGTAGCCTCGCTCTAATGTAACCTGCCGCTGATGTCAATGTAACCCTTTTAACCACCGTGACACTCTGCATGTTGCTCAGCTTTGCACTACTCGTCAAATCTCCATGACAACCGGCGGCATCAAAGATCTGGGAATAAGAGATGATCACACTTTATTTTACACTACACTTACTACATTGTACCACATTAAGTACAATGTATTACACTGTGATACAAACTGTAATAACATGTAATTACATAGGACATACATAATGGAATTATGTGTACTTACATATTGTAGACAGGGCAGGGGTAGGGTTAGGATTAGGGTGTGTATGTACAGTGTAGTTACATGTTATTACAGTTTTTTACACAGTGTGTTACATTGTAGTACATTGTATGTAGTGTAAAATAAAGTGTTACCTAAGAGATCACTGTAAAATAAAAAAACTTAAAACATTCTTAAGGGACATTTTGTAGCAATATGTGCTAAAACACAGGAAAAACTAAAGTAGACACTGACACGACTGAGGTTTCCAACCACTTTC
This sequence comes from Neodontobutis hainanensis, assembly GCA_024349245.1. Classification (NCBI taxonomy): domain Eukaryota; kingdom Metazoa; phylum Chordata; class Actinopteri; order Gobiiformes; family Odontobutidae; genus Neodontobutis; species Neodontobutis hainanensis. The sequence goes on along the minus strand of JALDNG010000070.1, from coordinate 650,632 downwards.
ATGGATTGATTAGAAAACCAACAATTTAATCAGCATAGACCATGAGTTATGGGAAATTACTTCACCTGTGGAGCCACATGGGAGAGCCTGCATGAACAGCAGACCAGAGCTTAATTAATTTTCATCTCCTTTTGGGAAAAATGTCCAATTTTTCAATAGTTAAGTCAAGTCAATCATTTCAGAACTGCTGCATCGAGCAGCTAATATTGAGTTAGCTGGCACATTTGGCTACTTATTGACGCGCCATCATTAAATTAGGCTGTGAAAGCCTGGAAGTAGTTCACCAGCGGAGACCTGAACCAGAGAATGGAAGGAAATCTGTAGCAAAATAATTGCATCACCTCTGAGTTTTACTTTATTGTGTTACAGTCATATAAAGTGCAGAAAATAAATAATAGCAGCACAGTGGGGCGAGGCACACATCTGAAAACACACACACGGCTCTCTATGACAGGAGGAAATGGTCTGACCAAATAAAACAAATGCAATCACTGTGACCTGAATGGGAGGCAGAAAAGATTTGTCGTCCAGAAATGGTCTTTCCTATTCTTTCTCTGTTTTCTATCAATTTAGCTTCTTTCTCTGTGTCTCATTTGGTGTCCATCTCCACCTGAGTCACCCTCGGGTCCCACAGGACATCTTCCTCCCTTCATGTTGAACTCACTTCAGTCTCTGTCTCTCTATTTGCATTCCCCTTTCTTCTCATTTCTCTAATGTATTTTTCTGTCGCTGTCTTTGATCTCTGCGTGAGGCCTGTATTGTGACCTTGTTGTTATGGCTCTGGGTTTGCTGCAGAGTGAAGATGACCACTGACCTCCCAGGTTTTGACCTTTCCCTTCCTCTCCTCTCTCTACTCCAGCCTTATCTCTCTACACAGGCCCAATTCTTTTCATCTACATAGATCTGATACAACAGTCTGATGCATAGAGTGGCCATGGAAGGAAAAGAGCAGTCTAAGAATAAATTAAGATGTGAGTAAATCAAAAACAGACATGAGGGGCACAAGCATTTTTGAGTTTAAGGAGATTCAGCTTCTTGTGTTCAACAAACGTGGACATGCTGCAGGATAATATCACATGTCATTTTAGTGTTTTGCGTCCATTAATTTAAAAGCAATGTAATTTTAATGTTCAATTCCTGAAGAAACCAATGGCTTTCTTGGACAAAGACAACAGACAAACAATAAAGAAGAGAAAAGATATACAGTGTTGTTGTCTCCCCATAATCTACTGACGATAATGCCACGCAGTGTTGTAAAGCCAAAGATTTTGCTGACGGTCCAAGCATCCCCTGTTTTGTAAGTTAAAAATCCCAATCAAAAACCGTCATGGCCACTCCTCCACTCTATTTTCCTGTTATCTTTCATCCAACAAAAGACATCAATCAAACAATTCAAGCATTTCTCCGGAGATCCATGTTTCAAGCCAAGCACCGTTAGTTCTTGTTAGCGGCTTAATTGAACCACATATCAAAGTAATTGTGCCCCAGCTCCTCAACCTCTCTCCTCCTCTCTTCTGCCACGCAGCTAACCGTTCAGCATACACAAGCTCTTTGAGATGGATGACTTGCTGTTTCAATTACCAACAGCCATTACTGGTTTTATCCATACATCCACTTCCGTTAGACCTCCGAGGCTTGAAGGTATTTTTGCACTTGTAAAGACGTGCCTGTTATCAGCTGTTCTGACACGCATAAAAAAATTACCACATGCATTTAGATATGAGCATAAACAGATGCATGAATGTGTTAATGGCAGGAGTGTTTCCTGTGAATTGGGCGGTGTGCAGGCTTTGGGGACTCATCCTATCACAGATGTAATTCATATTTAAATGTTGTTGTGCTTATTCTCTTTTGGTAATTGTGTTTGCACTTCCTGGTTACTTTTAAATGTGGAATTACTGAAGCGTTCTCTTGATAGCATTCTTGTAAATGCTAATTAAGAAAAGAGTCACATACACACCCAAAAAAACACATGCACAAATGAGTAAGGCTTATAACAGGCTCCCTAGTTATTATTCACCAGCATCCTGCAGCTTAATGGTTGGCTCCTTTTTGTTTTTGGCATTTCTGAAAAATAAGTAACTCTGGCATACTTTTGATTTATATGCTCACTATACCAGGAAGCAGTGGTTAATTTGTTAGGTGTATTAAGTAATCTGTTAAAAACACTTTTTTACTTCAAAATAAATAGAATCAAAGTAATGGGATGTTTCAGGCTCAGAGCATTTGGAAACAGCTCAAGCTTGCACCGATATAAGTTCAATGCCAGCTTTGTCTTCTTGTGATTTGTGAAGACGACAAAGCTGAGGACTTAAATATTTACATGACAAACGGCATTTGTTTTATAAAATCTCCCAAAACCAGTAATGTTTCTGTTTATCGTAGTGTTCAATATTGTTGGCTATTTTGTTAATGTTCATAACAGTGCCAGAAGTGGGCACTGGAATGAGGTACTGGCATTTCTACATTTTACTCTTTGGCGTAATGTGGCTTCGTATTATGCACAGGCATTTCTCACAAGCTGCCAGGTCTCCTTCCTGCAGTCTTCATGAGCCTCTTAGTCAAAATCCGAAGTTGAATCATCCTTCTGATTATATTAATAGGGAAAAACACATCTAGTAGAATTATCTGAATATTCTCTCTAAGAGAAAGTGAAAAACTATCCTAGATTCCATCATTTTCTTATCTATCAGGTTTGTTAACATAGTACATATCTTGATCGACTTGTGTCAAATAAACTTTTCAAAAGGTGGATTTTGTTGGAAAGCTGGTTGTCTCTCTGTCTTTCTCTCTTTCTCTCTTACACACAGACACTTTAACACACACACACACATACACAGACACACACACACACACACACACACACACACACACACACGCACGCACACACACGCACACACACACACTCCCATGCACACACAGACACACACACACACACACACATACACACACACGCACGCACACACACACACATGCACACACACACACACACACACACACACACACACTCGCACACACTCATGCACACAAACACACGCACACACACACACACTCATGCAAACACACACACACACACACACATAAACACACAGACACACACACATACACACATAAACACACAGACACACACACACACTCATGCACACACACACTCGCACACACACGCACGCACACACACGCACACACACACACTCCCATGCACACACAGACACACACACGCACACACATACACACGCACGCACACACATACACACGCACGCACACACACACACACACACACATGCACACACACACACACACTCGCACACACTTATGCACACGCACACACACTCGCACACACTCATGCACACACACACACACATGCACACACTCAAGATCATCAGCCTGTTCTAACACAGACCCAACCTCATTATTTTGGTATGGCTCTACTTGTTCTTGGACAGACAGATCTAGGACTGTAATGGGAGCACAACAATGTGACTGTGTGGCAATAGCAAATGGTTAACATGGCTCATGGGTCAAGCAGAAAGCAGAAGTATGCTTAATGCCCCCAGGGAGAGAAGAACTGGCTCTGGTAGAGAGAAAAAAGTGGATAAAAAGTTTCTCATAGAGTACAAGAAACTAATGGTACACTGCAATTTATTTTTGTACAACCAAAAATGTAAAAAAAAAAAATCAGTCGGAAAGTCCTTTTTAATGAGAGCAATGCTCAGGAGGATAGTCATTTGCTTAGGCTCTTTAAGAACAGAAAAAGACTAGAGCTAGAATTAGCCAGTCATGTATGTAATTCAAAATGCGGATGCCCTGGAGTCGCAGAGGAGTCACTACGTGCATTTTGTGGATGTACGGAATGAAGGCTAGACCGAATTGAAGAACCCATTACTGGTAAGCTTTGCCCCCGAAAGCGGACCTCAGAAACTTAATGTGCTGTGGCTAAATTTCTATGTGGAAATAAGCGTTCTTCAGATTGATGGTCACAAACCAACCGCTTTGACTGGATCCTCCACAGTCTTGGGCACACCCTCCACAGGAGCTCTTCTTAGTGGAGATGTATGGTCTGCAGGTCCGGTCTCGGTTGTCTTATAAACAGAAGGTTGGCGGTTTGGTTCAAGGCTAATAAACCTGAAGATGCTTCTGCGTCACATGTATTTAGAACCTCCACACACAAGCGCTCACAACCAGTCGGTTATTTATTTAATTTTTGACGTATTTTACACACATGCCCTGCAACAAGACAAACAAAGAATGTTCCCCAAAGTGTATCGCTACGCAGCATGAGTAGCTTTTGAAGGGGAACTGAACTCTCCAGAAGCTGTAGATACCCGCAACAACGTATAGGCAGAAAATACTGTTTGTGTGTTGCTCAGTGTGTTGCTCAATCCCTCAGTGTGATACATTCTGAAATTGGTTGTGAAGTGAATGATGATAGTGACCTTTCCTCTGTGGGCTGTGTAGTATGAGAAATGGCCTTCACTTTATCAGCTTATCTTTGTGTTGTGTTATCTCTCTTCTATATCCATCTCATCATTTGACTGATGTAAATGAAAAAATCATCCATAAGGCTTTCTCAAAGTAAGCTCTGCAAGATTTCAATCACAGTGCTTTGCAAAGAAGACGATGAACTTTACTTTTAACCAAGTTAGGGGATGGACGGATTTGAATTTCAATTTTTTTAGATGATAAATATAAAAAGGGGGATTTTGTAGTCTGTCAATGTTCCTCACTGTAACACCTTTAATCTAAGTTATAATTTCTTGTGATGCTGAATAGTGCAGGCCGAGCTACAAATAGGTGGTACCACTGCAATTTTTCATTGCTGGTTCTTGTTAGTTCTTATTTTGTAATATTTTGTATTTACTAAACTCAGAGCTAAGACCTTCATATGTCAACTGTAAAATGGTCAAATGCAACTAAAGTTACAGAATATCAGAGCTGCATTATGAGCCATGTGGAATTGAAATAAATTTCCATGGGCCAAAAATTCACAAAAGGTCAGTGTAATTAGCATGCTATTAGCAATCAAGCAATTGGTGTATGCCTCGTGCAATTTTCAATATGAAATCTGCATTTATTGTATTAATTAATAGTTTCTCACCTTGCCACAGAATGGGATGTTTGATTAGATAAGGCTCCTTTTTATATAAAAAAAAAAAAAATTGGGTAAATTTTGCTGTTGCCCACCCAGCATGCAACTATACTATGAGTACCTCCCAATTAAGTCAGTTAACGTTTTCATACTTCATTTTAAAGTTGAGGTTGTAGTCTATTCTAAATGTTCTTCTTTTGTAAAGCTCACCGGTTATTTGCATATCTCTGTGATCTAACATATTATTAAAAATTCTCTGTTTGACCTTCCTCTTCTGCTGAGTATCGACAAGCAGCAATCCTTGAATTTCAAAATTACAGGCTTGCTCACAGAAAGATTGTCGTGAACTCCTTGACTCTTTTCATAAGCGCACTTGTCAAGCAATGACTCTTCTTACTTAATCCTTTGCTGAGCCTCAATAAATAGACCAAGTTCGGGCTTATATTCTGCTGCCATCCAGAGATTTAACACTATTATAACTCCAGTGTTGAGAGTTAATCCATATCAGTGTGCTTTTTCAAGCATTTAACTAAACATTCCTGACCTCTGCATAATAGCACTGGCATTGCCTATTTCTGAATCTACCTGTTGTTGACACACTTCTTCTTTTTTTCCTTTCCTGCAGTGACATTTGTGGGCTTAAGTGTAGATGGCCGACCCATCCCTGTAGAGCCATGTGTCATCAGAGTTACTTCCATCTGAATGACTGGCCATGAAATGTCAGAGGAGAGTACAGATGGATGGGTGGTTGAGGGTTAGAGGCCTGAAGAGACAATCTTTCACTCTATGTAGAATAAAAAAAGCTCCTGCTCCCCTAGCTCAGTTGGTAAAGCACATGCAAAAATTTTGGAGACCTGATTCAAGTCTCGTTCGGGTTATTTGCCCAATGTCGTGCCCCACGCTCTCTCACCCTGTCTTCTGTTGAACTACTATCAAATAAAGTAAAAATAATAATAAATACATATGTGAGTGTCATATTGTTTCCAGAAGTAAATATTACCATTCAGTGTGAAATGGCAACCTCAATCAATCATGAGAGTTGACTTTATGCATTATTTTCTGTATCATTACTCTTGATCACATAACAGTCTGAGTAAGAGAGTAGCTTTGTAGTTAAAATATGCTTGCACTATAATTAATGCTACTTAAAACTATAAAAATGCAAATATTTTATGAGCAACTTCTGTAGACCTTTGGAAACTGTCCATGGTGCTGAAGTGAATCAACTATAATATACTGCCACTCACCTTTCTTTTCTCATTGTGGTTACCATTTTTACCACAGTTTATGCATATTTCCATTTTTTTTTGTAGTTAGATAAGACAAACCACACATCTACAGAGGACATGCAAAGCCTATAAGCGCCTCGATTACACTCCCTGCACAAGCATGCCCGCCCCCCTCCAGGGCATTGGTCCCTCAAGTGCTCCTGGTCTAAACAGAAACACTTCTGAAAGGAGCAGAGGAAAATTGCAAAGAAATCTCATGGGATTCAGTCTGTAAATGGAAATCCACTGCTCAACTTTTCATGCTATATACCTCTGACATGTCTTTCACACTTTTTTATTGAACTTGGCTTACAACAGATCAATAGAAAGCCAATATTCCAGTCGTTACGTTGGCTTCCTATACGTTTTAGAATTCATTTTAAAATTGTATTAATTGTTTTTAAATGTCTCAATGGCACAGCATCACTTTATCTGAGATTCTGCAGCCCCACACTTCTGCCAGAGCTCTGAGGTCTGCAGACCAGCTCTTCCTTATTATATAATATTATTTACCTGCCAGCTAGGTTAATTGTTTTATAATTTTAGGTATTAAACAAGTCTCTCTCATGGAACCCTTCAAAAGGTCCTCGAGTAAGGACGCCACTATACAGCGATATACCACCGTCCACCAGAGGGCAGGCACCAAAAGCGGAAATATAAGGATACAAGTGTAAAAATCATGTTTACAGCCATGGCTCCGGTCTCTAGAGCTAAGTTTTTACTACATGACAACTCTGGGGAGGGGTTCATTTTTGGATTAATACGTCCATTTATGCTATCTGAAAACTATTGTTTTAAAAGCCGAAAAGCCCGGATGTCACTGCCATTTTATTGCCCTGTGGTAACGACAATCTCGATTAATAGGGGACCAATGGGCAGAAGACTGCCATATTTTTTACAAGCATTGTTACTAAATGGGGATGAGCTAGCCTGGTATACCAGACCATTTTCTTTTTTTCACAGCAAATCTCTTCCTCGGCGAGTTTGCAGACGAACCAATCACAAGCCGTTTGTCTGCAACATGGTGTGGTTTGCTGGCAACGTCATACACAAGTAACTTGGCTCGTGCGGCTAGTCCAAAACATTCAACATGGCAGACGCTGCTACCGAGAGGCCGTTTATTTTTTCTCTCGCCACGGTTATAATTAACCAGCAAAGTATAAAAACTATGAAACCACTCTGGTGTCCACTCTACTGCTGGCCATGTTAACTAGTGCCACTAACGTGGTTTCTTTGTTGATTAGTTATAATTCCTCTTGTAAACCCAACCCTTGAAATTTAATGCTAGTAACAGGGTCCCAGACTAACTTCTTTGTATAGAATAGGGAAAGAGTTAATCACAGGTGGCCAGGCTAGGAATGAGCTGTTCTGAATTGACATGCCATGACCTGCCTTCATCACAGATCTGTTTGTCTGTCATCCCTCAGTCCATCACTGCTAAAGCCATCCATCATAAGAGCACTCAGGCCTACTCAATACCCCCTCATATATTTCCTCCCTGGACTTTAATAACATAACCCAGAGAGACCTCAGTTGGCCCCCTATAATGGGCTATGACAACCATGACCAGGAGCTGACCTGAGCATGTTATCTCACTGTTTCTATGTATGTAGCTTTGTTAGTTTTGAGGCATATAATATCTAGCTTATAGACAGGTCTGTGTGTTTGAGGTACTTATCACAGTGAGCAAAATGAGGGCAGGGCTTGGTGGACAAAGTAAAGTCTCCCAACTTCCTTTGACTTCTTATCCATCTCCCTCGTTTGGGAGACATTTACCATGGCCCCATTCGCCACCCTGGATGTGGTCTCACAGAGTTGGCCCCAGGTTTCATCCCGGCAGGAGGGAACGAAATGACATGAAACTGTGCTTATCACATGCACACACATGCACAGCCTCACACCACTTATTATTTCTTTCTCTTTCTTTAATGTGTATGAGCCCAGTTTTATCTCAGTGCCATATAGTGTATAATGGCTCAGAGATGGTATCATCAGAGACAGGCCAGCTTGACTAAATGGGAGCAGCAAATTGACTGTAGTATTAGAAGAGAAAGGCCTCTATCAGACAATCTGATAGGATCCCATTAAAGAAGACTTGCAGATGAATATGATTAGCTTTTCATTCCTACTAATGGAAACATTGTCTGCTGAGGGGAGGAGATGAAATGTTTTGTAGTGATAGGGCTTTTGTACCACTGATGGGATTGTTATTGCCTAATTTGGGTAGAAAGGCTATTATAGTTCTCAGAAGAGACGATGAATGTTCTGTGTAAATATACTCTCAGTTATGGCTGTGGACCAGTGTTTCACTGTATGTGGGCAATAGTTTTGAAGTAAAAAGCACTCCTCACTAAACATTTTAGCACCAAAACCTGATGAATGAGTGTCAGGTTTTATGGCTCTTTCCACATAAACTAAATAGTTTTTTATGATGGTTCATGCCGTGTTGCCATTTTGTGTTTTACTATCTTTAACAGACTGTTGTTTCATTAGATTATAAAAGGACTTCCATATGCACAAGTTCTTAAGCTGATTATTGTTCATTTATGGAGAGCCTTTGGGGTATTGTTTACAGCATAAAAAACAGCTAGCACAATGTCTTCGCTCTGTTTTCTTGGAAATGGGCTTTCCTATTCTTCTTAAATTTAAGTTTATGTACAAAGTTTGGATTTACCTATAAAAAATGCACTGATAAACCATACAACATAGATCAGACACATCTTAGCTGATAAAAAAGAAATGGCACATTACATGTGTTTGTTTTTTTGTACTAAATATGAATAATAGATACAACAGTGTTATGTGTTAAGCGTTTAACCTTGACCGTGTTGAGTGCACTGCAGTAAATTCCTATGCCATCAGTAATTGTCTTTTCAGTAAAACACAAACACCAAACTAAAGAACGAAAACATGTTATTCAAATGGTTATAATCTTTGTGTTTTATTGGGTTTTAGTTATTGGGTTTAATGGAAACAATAGTAACTGCACTACTAGGCAAATACTGTGTCTAAGGTGTAGGAGTAGATAATTCAATGTCAAATCTTGCCCCATCTTCTGTTGTTGATCTTTGAACTCCTAGGCTCTGTTGTAATGTTAAGGTATCAAGAAAAACCAAATGTTCAATGAAAGCCACAGAAAGAAGCAGTATGTTTTTGTTATTGCTATATACAAGTTTTGAATGTTGTTGGAGCCTAAGTACAGTCAGTGTAACCTTCTGCATACTATTTTTGTCATGTCACATTGCTTTGTCCAAAATGCAGTGTGCTGTCCTGTGGAGTTTCTACAAATAAACTACATATTATTCTTTATGTTCACAGAGAAACATGTCCATGAATAATTATCGGCCCATTTAGTGAGAGAAACTATTGTACGCACATATTGAACATGCCTTGCACATGTTGTGCGTGGTAAGAATGTAACATCAGCATACACTGTATCAAAAATAACAAGATTTTCTAAATAAGTTTTTTTTCTTTTTGCCTTTATGAAATATTACTGTAGTGTAATCGGTTTTGTTTAGCTTTGGAAACAGTGGCAGCTTTTGCTATCTTCTTAGCTCACAGGTTAATATGACTAAGATCATGACTTATACATGTCCAGGGCCAGGTGGGACTCATTTTCAGCCCGGGACATACAGCTCAGACCAGCCCAGGTTTGTAGCGAAATAATGTAGAGAAATAGTTATATCCTGATGTACTGCAATAAGGCCATTTTTATGCTCGGTGCTGTTACAACAAGTGGCCAGCAGATGTCAAAAAAAAACATTTGACTGTATGAAATACTATTTTCAAGGAACTGTTTTTGCTCTTAAAATATTATTTGTCAAAATGCCAGTCTTGAAAATTAACAAGACAATAATGTGTAAGTATATTCAAGCTAAAATATATATTTTACTTGGATTAAAGTCTAGTTGTACAATTGTAATTCATTTATATAATTATGTGAATTGTGCAACCACAACTACCCTTCCGTCTCTGAATCATTCGCATCTAGTTCCCTGCCTTCTTTTACGGGGCAGAAACCTGACCAATGACAGTGTGGATTGTGATTTTGTTACCTCTGCCTGTGGATATTAAACCTTTAAAACGACTTCCTGTTTTGGGTCTACTTTGTGAGCTATTCATCTCAACCTGACAGACAGAGCTAAAGAGAAAGGCAAAATGCCAGCAAAAGTGCCGACCCTGTCTATGTCCAACTATTTTTAACTTTGAGTCAGTTGTAATAAATTCAGTAGGACATGTTGTATGGCAAAGAACAAGAGCAAAGGAATTGGTCTTTTCATGAATAAGAAACAAGGACCATTAGAAGGAATGTTTGCTTTTCCAAAATGCACTTTACTGTTTGTATATCTTCTTTTCTTTCTCTTGTTGATTCCCACTGTGATGTCTTTTCCTGAAGACGAAACAATTTACTATGTTTATTGTAATTGTGTTTTCCTTGTTCTGAACTTAAGATGAGATTGCTTTTTGACTTGCAGATATTTCAGTTGGATTGAGCTAAATGACTTCGGGCAAATGTTCCTAACATCCGCTGTGTCATATTTTGTTTCTCCTCTCTAAAGGTTAATAGCATATGCTCTTTTACGTGAGGTTGCTGCACAATTCCTTTAAGAGACAAGTTTTTGTATCAGGCTGTTTCTCTTTTAAAATGGAATAGAGTGTGCAGGCCTAGTTTTGTGGCTGCTTTAACTAAATCAGAGATACAAATGGGTTTATCGTTGAAATGAATAGGACAGTAACAGTGTGTATGTATGTCTGGACGAGCTCCAGTTGGCAATGCGTAACTAGAAAGCGAGCCAACAATGGCATTTTTCATTAAATGTATAATGTGACATTCCATTTACTGTATTCCTTGGCTCTCGCAGGTACGGAGACATGGTTCCTAAGACGATTGCTGGGAAGATCTTCGGTTCAATCTGCTCACTGAGTGGGGTGTTGGTAATTGCCCTGCCTGTTCCTGTGATCGTGTCCAACTTTAGCCGCATCTATCACCAGAACCAGAGAGCAGACAAGCGGCGGGCGCAGAAGGTACAGGTGAACAAAGTTTTATTTCCCTTCTGCTGAGCCCCAGAGAGTCGGGACCTGCAAAACTCCAGCACAGAGGGGAACTCTGATGTCTCTCTCCTTAATTGGAGCTCAGGTCTCAACATGAATAATAAATAAATAATTACCATAATTCACAAAATTTGAGTTGAATATATAAAGGATACTTTGATTATTTATCTGAAGTAAGTACATCATCATATTATTTCATTGTTGTCTTGTTAGCTTTTAGGAACTAAAGCATATAACCAGAGGGAAAAGGTGGCTATTTATGCTGGCAAAACAAAATGTCTCTGAGTTCCATTGTTATTTCCCTGTTGACCACAAAGCATGTTCATGAGTGAGCTACAGTAGCTATTTTCACCCTCTGTCTTCCCCTGTGTGTTTGTGCTGTAATCAGTCAGCACAAAGGAGCTACACAGTGATGACATTATGATCTTCAAACGTATTATATACCATTTCCAACCATTTTGGAAGTTATGGGCTCCTCATCAGCCCTTTTACAATTTTTTTTAAGGAGTTAATGTTGTTTTTGAGCAGTGCTAGAGGCCGGTTGTTTTTTTGTTGCTGGCAGAGTCCATCTCTGTTCAAGGCTCGCTGTTCTCGCTCGCTGTTATTGTGGCTATACCGGGAGGTCAGCGCTGTAAACGGGAGCGTGCACTACGTATCATCCGGGTAGATTTTCTGGCAAAACCGGCTTGAGTTCTGCACAATAAAATGAGCCTACAGGCATTGAGACAACAGTTTTTAACAAAGGTCTCAAATCATATTCACTGCATTTGTCCATCAAAAAAAAAAAGAAAATTGATCTTTAAATACAACTCATTGAAGCTTCATTATATTGTCTTCCTGTTTTTACATCTACACAAACAAACTGAGCCCTGCTGAAGGAGAAGTGCACTCGTGTTTCTTTTTGAGTTCACATTCTTGCATGAAGTAGGAAACTTTTTTTCTGTGAAATCACCATCAGACTTATTTTCACTGAGGTGTTCGGCATGTACCTGGAGGGCATCATAGCTGTTCACATGCTCTAAAAAATTAGAATCTGAGGTGTCAAAAACCACACACCTGTCACTTGGCCTCTAGGATGTAAGTATATTATTGAATTACATAATACACCGATGATAAAGAGTCAGGTCTTTCATATTCAATTCCCAAACTAAATCATCTTTTAACTACATTCAGTAAAAAACATTGCTGACTTTTGCTGTCAACAATCCACAAAAGAGCAGCAGCATCAGCTGGCATAAATTAACTAGGAAACTTAGTCTGAGACCAAGCACTCATACACAAAACAAACTTTGTTTATTTGCAGGTAGCATATATGTGCTGAGGCATATATTTAACTGTTGTTCCTTTTCATCATGCTGCATTTCTCTCTGCATTTTCTCGACGCTCCTCCTCTTGGCTCCTCTGTGATTACCGCAATCCATCTCTGCACACGCTCTGTTAGCTTAAATCTGTTTAAAGTCCTGCACTTCAACCGTGGCATGACCGCAGCCCAGTTTTAACTAACTGTGACCTTGACTGTCAAGTAAGACTCTGGAGTGTGGAGGGATGGCAAAAGAAGCATGAAGAGGTTGAATTTCAGACCAAGTTTAAAAAAAAAACAGATTAGAGTGAATGAGATGAATAAAGCAGCACTGCGAGACAAGTGGTGATGAGCCAGAAGGAAGGAGGGAGCTGGGGAGGCAGGGGGAAAGCTGGAGGCAATGTGTGTCCTATTGCTGTGTTCTTTCCTGAAATAGCTATCACCCAGATGAGGTGCAGGCCGGAAGGAAGGTGTGTCTGTCCATATGCTTGTATACGAACCGGCGATTCTGAAGAATTTTTACTGTATTAATTTAATTCAGTAATCTGAAATATTGTCTTTTGAATCTCATATTTTTAAAGATGTCTACGTGATCTGCAGCTAAGATTTCAAGAGGTAATCAAATTCAAGTAAATCCTGATGGAATTATTTAATTTGGCCTAAAATTAAAACAGGCTAACTCAGAATGTACAGGGAACTACATCACTTTACTTTGTGAGCGTTAAGCCTCAATGGCCATCAGTCTAATGGCAACATGAGTTTCCTTGGGCTGTAGGTCGGGGATTTCTTCTCAGTGCTCTTAAAAGGGCAGGTATACTGTGAGAAAGAGTAACTCAATGTTTATTGTTGTTCACTGTGGTGTGCCGGGGTTGTAAAAAAAAGGTATGTTCTCACACACCATCATCTGGAGAGAGACTTATTTTTAACTCCAAAAAATAGTTTTTGTGTTGATATTTATTTCCTTTTAAGCCACGCTCTCTTCAGGTGCTGAAAAGCCTCTCGGCCTTTGCCTCAGTGATGTTAGTGACTCCCATACATTCAACAGAACATCAAACTCTCTCAGTATCTCTGTAATAATAATCCACCTGGCTGCAGTCACAGTTAAGACAGTTATTATAACAGAGAAGAGATGTCTAATTGCCAAAAATGGTGATTAGTTTGCAAATGTGATATTTCAGAGCAATCTGTGAGTCTCCTCTGTTTCAGCTACTCTCACAGCCAATGAATTAGCCAAAGAATAAATCTACTTAAGCTCATTATACGCTATATAACCCTAATTTAATATACATTATCAATCTTGGCATACAATGGAGGCATAGTGTAAAAGGTATGAGTGAGTGTATGAGAGAGCCATTATTTTTGGCTTACTTCTGTCAATTTCTGTTAATAACAACTGTGATATTTAATGTCCCACCCATGCCGTAATTTACTCAAGCCTGCTATATCCTTCAGGACACCATTACTGAACGCCAACATAACATGTAATGGTCTTAAATGTACCATAACCTTAATGACATATGACCCTCTAAGCCGTTAACCCAACCATTTAGAAAGTGTGACTGGTCATTTTCCATTTCAAAACCTCATTTGTTCTGCATTTATTACCTGCACCCCATTACATTTCACAGGGAATCCATTGTTCCCTGGATAATTTCTTAGAATAAGGCTGTGTTTAACTGAGAGTAAAATAAAATAGCCCTTCAAGATCGCCTTTCACAGTAGTTATACAATGACAGAGGGAACAGACAGGAGAGGAACTGCTGCATTAGTCCTGCTGCGTTTTACAGCCTCCTCAATTCTCCCTTCAATGTGCCCTCTTTTTCTCTCCCCAGCCTTTCTGAGCCCCCGCCACATCCATCTTCATTCAGGTCTAATTGTTAGCTGTTCTGGGCCCCCATTACAATTAGCCACCCATCTGGGTGGTACTGGGGAGACAGACCAGATCGGTCATACTGCACAAAGGAGAGATACATGAGGTATGGCAGCAGTTGCAGTGATCAGTGAGGTGAAACACACCCGCTGAGCTGAGACACAGGCGTATTGTAGCCACCCTCCCTCCCTGCCACCCTCCCCTGTCAGCACCTTTGTACTTTGAGCTGGATCCAGTTTGCTGTCTTAATGTATGATCTCTTATAGTTGTCTTGTTTAAGCTTTGTTCTAAAACGGAGCTGTTCTCTCACTGCTCCTTATTTACATAACGGTTTTATACTCTTGTGTTTCTAATTACATGCCACTGAAAGAGAGCAGTGTTTAATATAGAGGCACAAAGGGCAAGTCAGACTATAGGATTAAACTAGAAATTACAACGTACAACGTTATATTAGTGTACATTAGTGTAGTCTCTGAAGGTATCCAAGTAACCGTATACTATGCTTGTATATTTTCAAACCTCATGGAAACATTTTTCATTTTAAGTTTCAACTCGTCGGGACAATGGGGAGGCAGGACCTACTGATAATGTACATTTTTGAGACCATCTTAGCACAGAGCATCAAAATATTAGTGTACCTTTGCATAGAAGATTTTGCAATACCCAAATGAGCAAATTGTCAAAAACAATTACACAGTAGCCTTGCGCTTCAGCTGGATTCTCACAAGATTTAGAAGTTTACAAACTCACAAAAATTCATCTTAAACTGCTCTAAGCAAAGTATTCACGGCTGATCCATGGCCTAAGTGGCTGGTGAGACCAATGAGGCGGCAGTACCGACAGGTTTGGGCATGTTTTAGGTTTGAAAATATAACAGCTGTTTGACCGTTACAAACATAAATTCTGATTAAATACAAGTCAATCACCAGCCAGTTAAATCTTTGCAAAAGCCTTCAAATGCTTTTCAGTCTGGCTTGTCAGGTTCACTGCTGGGGTCGAGAGTTTTGAATTGTGTTGAAAAAAATTACTGGGGTCATCAAGCTTTACTTTTTTTCTGATCTTTATAACGATGAAGTAATCCAGGCTTAGCACAGGTATTCTGTGTCTGAGTGGTGTCAGCCCGAGGTTAAGCTGTCTTTGAGGCACTGTCATGTGGGCCAGTGTTGGTGGACATTCTTTCTCCCAAATCAATTCAGCTGACGTCCTGAGCTTCCAGCTTCACCAACTCCCAAATGGGTTTTCTTAGTCCATTTTATTTGGGGTCTCCACTAAAACCAGGCAATTTCTGTGTGTCTTTGTGTATGTTTGAAAACGATATCTTACTACTTTCCTTGTGGCGGAAATGTCAGCACATATAAAAGAAACAGTGAAGAAGAGCGGCAGCTGCAAAACAAAATCAGTGTGACTTGAGCTGTGTGTCATCAGATGGTCTCTTCTTCCACTCATATGGTTCGGAGGCAAGCCTGAGGCAGAACCTAATCTGGTCTCAAAACTTGATTGCTCCACTTTTCACTCAGCCAAATCCAGAGGTGCTTGAGCAATGCTGTACCTCACCTCAAGGTGCTATGAATTTTTAACTTTTGACTGAAGAATTAACTTCTCTATAGACTCCCGTGGCAAATCTCAGGAGAGTAGGGCACAGGAGCTCAATGGAAATGTAAAATTTTTTATCTTTTTTTCTCAGGTTGTGCCAGTTTAGATCCCTGTGCTGGCAGCACAGTGTTTTAAAAGAAAGTATGGCTTGGTTCCTGTAGCCATAATCTTAAAAGAGTGATTCATCTTAAATTGCAGCTTGGTAACAGAATAAGGCGAGAATCTCGGGTTTGGATCAGTGGGTTCAAAACACCCTGAGTGAGCAAACATCTGGACTGCTTCATATAATGATACCCAACATAATTCTTTGTGCTGTTTACAGTTACTGCTATGCTTTTTGCTACTTTTAAACGCCAGATTTATTTTTACTTTATAATTTACTTTTTACTTGATAAATAAGGCATCTGGACATTTTCAGTCCAGATGCCTTTGCTCTAACCTTTGACCTGGATGACTGAGAACCTTCACAGACACTTGATAAATAGTTAATTCCCCCAAAAATTTGAAATGAGAATGGTCGAATATAGTGTATACAATGATCACTGTGAATAACATCATTCCCCCACTACTGCCTATACTCCTCTGAATTAAGGGTCTTAAGTGAGTAGTGTTGTAGTTGCCTGTAGAATAACAGCCTGCATCATATTAACAGTGGTATGTCAGAGAGAACACTAACTAAAAGTCAAATGAATTTAACATTATTTGTGATGTTACAGTACTTATGTTGGCAACATAAAAGCAATACACATGCAATACACCAAACAATGGTTTTAAGCTCATGTTCACTGAGGGTTACAGGATGGTATCCAGTGTGTGTTTTATTCAATGTGCTTCAGACATGTCGCGGGCCATGTCATTTACACACTGTGCACCTTAATCAAATGCTCCTTTCTATACTTACCTTTGACTTTGTTGTGCTTTAAATGATGCGTCAGCAGTGATTCTGGCCCAAGCTCTCGGTCTGCGGATGTGGCTGAAAGCAGAGATTGGCCTTAGACACAAGCCTCTAGGTCCCAGAGGCCCAGCGAATCTATCAGAGACCTGCACAAGCAGATTCAATCTAGCGGGACATGTTCTGAACATCCCCTCCATTTCCCCTGCGCTGCCTGGCAACCATTGGCACAGTTGCAGGCTCCTGTTTGCATGGTGACCCCAGAGAGACAACGCTATTGGCTAAGCACAATGCTAGAACATAAAGAAGGGTTATCCTAAAGGCCTGTGGGAATGCTGTGCCAGCACAAATGTGCATAGGGGCTAGAGAGTGAGGACACAAAAAGAGCAAGGAAAACTTGACAAAGAGACCCAGAGAGTGAGTGAGAACAGCCAAAAACATAGATACGGTTTCAAGTAACGGAGAAAAGCACACAGTTTTAGGGGCCTTTGTGCGACGATGCGACAATATGTGTTAACAGCATGTGTGTCCACATGTTTATCTCCCCTGCTTTGTTTTAGATTACTAAATCACAGCATGAGCTCTCTGCAGGTCAACAAATATTACCATGCTTTAAATGAAATCTAAATGAGCCGATGAGTCCAAATTACCATACATTTCCATAATCTTACTGTGGCAGGTGTGTTGGGACTACGAATGATATGTACTATATATGTTGGGAAATTGAGCTATGAAAATGAAGCACACATGCATAGTGCATATAAAGATATGCATGTAACAGCTGCATGCTCAATTAACCCTACTGCAGTGCAAGCCCCTTAATTAGACCCCAGTACTGTTTTATTTTTAGATACACTATAACAAAGCAAACAAATAGAGATACACTAAACATTATAGCTGAAAAGAATCTGACACTATACTTTTGAGAAATAAGTGTTTAAACAAAAGAAATTGTCATGATTAGTTTTACAAAGACACTTTAGAATGTCTGTCTCCCCAGTACCACCCCGATGTCTTCAGTCTTAAGTGTGCATTCACAGTGTCGGAAAGTTTAAGCGGGCGTTAAGATAGAAACTCAGCAGTGAAAATGCAATGGTTCTGGACACTGCCTTGACTTATTTCACTTAAGTAACTCTGCAAAAGACCGCTCCCAGCAGCACAAAACTCTAATAAGCCCTGAAGAATAAAACTCAATAAAAACAGTATTTTCAAGCCTTCTCCTGGCTGCAGCACTAAATGTTTTATCCAAGATGTGTGTATCATGTAGTCAGCATAAATCATTCATAAGTATTCCAGGAGATCAGAGTGAATTTATCACAAGAGATCAAAGTGAATGACTTAGTAGCTCATGTTTCATTTAATCTACAAGATCACACCTAAAATACTAGCCATGTGAAAGCATGTAGTTTAAATCAGAGGGATGTGTCGGAATAATACCCAGCACTTCTGACATTTGAGTGTGGTGGAGGATGAGTCACTGTATATCTTTTCTTTGTAGAAAGCCCGTTTGGCCAGGATACGAATAACCAAGGCAGGAAGCTCCAGTGCCTTCCTCCATAGCAAACGTAATGGCCTGTTCAACGAAGCCTTGGAGCTCACGGTAAGAACTCACACACTGTCACCACAATGGTCCACTGGAACACATTTTCCTTTGAATTAGCTCCAAAATCTCAGAGAGCTGCCCATGTCCTGAAAAACAGCAAACATGTCTCTTTGAATTTCAGATGGGGCCTAATGCAACCATGGCTCGCCCCTTAAATTTATCAGTTCTTAGAATGCACCCAGCAGATCATCATCATCATCAGAGCTGCAAACTGTGGTCTCATTTGATAAGCGCCACTTCAAATGTGAGCATCTTTGAACCCAGCTGCCCAACTGAAGAACAAGCTCCAGGCAATGTGGCACAAAATGTAAACACAACAAAGATGTTCCTCGCCTCACAAAAATGTTGTAGTCCACAAACACTATAGAGGCCCGGGGCAGACACAGTGCTTGACAAAAACAAGTGCTTCCGTATTCCTTTTACACTCGCGTTCTCTGTAGTGGCGATGGTGAGAAGCAACACCACATTTTGTGAAGCTGTTTTACTTAAAAAAAACATTTGCATTTTACTTCACAAAGAGGTCATTTTAATTTAGTTTTCTAATACATAACACTGCATAGACCCTGGTTTTGAGCTGCATGCATAAGAAAACTGATCATAAAACATAAATACACTCTAAAACTCTACTGAATTAGGTTTCTGTTAATTGTAATTGTGTAATGTAATTGTTACACATATTAAAACAGCATGTGTAACAATTACAACCCCTTTTGAAACTCAAAATTCAGTCAATAACACATAGTTGTACTTTTAACACAAAAAAAACAGAAAAATAATTAAGTTGTCAGTGCTGTGAGGAATGTGTGATGCTTTGATACCTTTACAAAGCTGAACAAAAAAAATCATCCTTGGGAAAAAAATATGTTCTGTTTTGTTCTTTGTTTTGTTTTGTTTTTTAAGATAAAATAATACAGAAGCATAATTGCTTTATTCAAATGGGTTTCTTGGTACTTAAAACATGTGCAGCACCATGCAGAGCGACACAGTGTTTTGTCGCTCAGCAGATCAAGCTGTTTCCACTCAACAGTATGGTGGCCACCTGGGTGGTGAGCCGGCCGCCTCCAGACAGACTGCTGATATGGCCTTATGTACAGCGAGGGACAGGAATAACTGGCTAAGCACCTGTGTTATATTGCTGCGTTAGATTCAATAGATTCAATACTGTCCTCACAGGTGAGTCTGGGACTGTCACCAGCTCAGGAAACCACTCTCTCAGCAAAGAAGTTTCTGCTTACACTATAAACACATGCTTAACAAATAGGAAATTGCTACTACAAATCTTCCAAAGATGGCATTTTACATGCTGTAGAGTATGCATAATAAAGGTAGTATATTTTGGCTTTGTGTATTTTAATAAACAGTTGAACTACAGATTCTGCTGGGAAAGACTGATGCAACCCATTGAAAGTCTGTATATGTGAAACAGCGCAGCCTAACAGTGCGTCTGACAAGTGTTGGCAATATACCAGACATCTTCCAGGGATAGGGCTGAGCTTATGATATGGCAATATTTGTAAAGCTACAGAGAAATATTTTTACCCAGTGCCTTATGATATGACATTAAATAAACATCAAAGTAGCTATTTACATGTATTTTGTAAATATTTGCAGAAACCCAGGCTGTTTGCAGTGCATTTAGAATAATACATTTAAAACATGAGCATTGTCTTATAGCATCCATTCTGAAAAAGCTCTGTATTTTGGGGGAATTTGATTAAATTCCAGGCACCAGTAAAAAAAAAAACTTTACTGGGGTCTTCTTAAAGGAATATAGGTATTTGAGACTCAACAATAGTCTATGACTCATGCACCACAGCTTATAAATAAGGCACTCCAGTTTATACCACTACAAAATTTGCAATGCCAGCCCTCTTGTAAATGCACAGATATGTACATAAAAAAATAAACAGGCCATGGCCAAAGATATTTAGAAAGGCTATATAGAGAGGCTACAAGAAGGAGGCAAATGTCATGATGTAAATCTCTCATGAATGGTATATAGTGTATATCCATTAGGTGCGTCATGTGCAGAAGTAGCTCTTCCTGCAACGATCAATGCACTGGCTCCACTGTTAGCAGACATGGCTCTCTGCGTCTGAATAGTAATGTGTGTTACTGGTATGATCCTGGCCCTAAAGGCTGTCACTAGTAAACCTCTCCCTGTCTGTTCTACTTTTTTGTCTCCTTCTCCAACTGAAGCAACTCCCATACAAGATCCACTTTTCAGATCAGGTACAGAGAAATCAGCCGGTCGCACACCTCCCACATTTCCATCTTGAAGTGAACACAAAGTGTGTAGCGCCCAATTCTGTGTGTGTGTGTGTGTGTGTGTGTGTATGTGTGTGTGTGTGTGTCTTTGCAGGGTTCCAATGAGGAGGAGCAGCGTTTAGGCAAATCTACCTCCCTAATAGAGAGCCAGCACCACCACCTGCTGCACTGTCTGGAAAAAACCACAGTGAGTGCACACACACACACACACACACACACACAACCTTTCACTGTCAAATTTCTTTTTTTCCCCCACATTAAAATTCAGTGCATGTTTTAAAATAATTTACCATAATAATTTGACAGAAAGGGCAGCCATCCCAATACTCAAAATGATTCAGCTGACAGCCATGTGTAATTAATATACGTTTACTGTATTTGTAATTTATACATGTATATATATGTGTTGGAAAGGGTCTGTAGCGTGATGTCCAGTACGCTGCATTTCCCTGATGATACACGCTTGTCTGACTGTGTTTTCTATAATCTGTTTACGTGCATGATGAGACTAGCAGTTTAAAGAATCATTCAGTGGTCCATAAACTCTCTTGCTACAGTATGTTTGGGTCAAATTCACAACAGAATAATATTGATATATACATACATACAATAATATGCACATAAATTTATAAACTAAATTATATTGTAGAGTTTGAAGGTATTTGATTATGGCTTTGCATAAATTCAGGCTTCTGTATTGATTGATTCCCTTTGATCCTATGTTACTTACACCATCTCTCTTTTCAGTATTTTATGTCTTTCCCCATTCAAGGCAAAATACTTTATTAAACTACTTTATATTATGAATATACTTTCTGTGAGGAGTGAGGAGTCTCTGTGTTACTGTGGCAGTGGGTTCTCTCTGGGTACTCCAGCTTCCTCCCACCGCCCAAAGATCAATCGGCAACTCCAAAATGTCCCTAGTGAATGAATGTGAGAGTGAATGTCTGTCACTGTCTAGAAGAAGGCAATTCACCAGTTCATACTCACAATGAAGTGCTTTACAGGAATAAAAGACAATTTACAAGATTTAGATTTAGAAACATAAGAAAAATCTAAAACATTATAAAAGAAGATTGCAGAAAAAAACACTTTATGTTAATGTAATGTAATGTAGGCGGAGCTAAAGAGAATGAATGAATGAAGGAATAAATAAACAGATATACTATAGAATCTTCAGAGTCATACAGGTCATTCAAAATTAATTTTAATTAAATGGATGAACAGAAAAAAAAATATTGAGATCAAAGCATTGACATCAAGGTAAATAAAATAGGGTAAATATGCTACTTTGCGTCTTGACTCTGAGAACTACACAAGTTTTTAAAAAGCACACTTTCACCTTTTCCACCTGTTTCTTTGTAGAACCATGAGTTTGTGGACGAGCAGTATTATCAGCAGAGCTACCTGGAGGCGGGGCTACAAAACTACCCATCTCGAAGCCCCTCCCTCTCAAGCCAAGATGGTGTAACAGGCACGTGCTGCACCCGCCGAAGCAAGAAGCGTCATACACCTTTACCCAACGCCAGTGGTCCTGCGCACGTGCAGCCATTGACACACACGCACACACATCAACACGGCTTACAGGAGCTCAGCACCATCCACATCCAGCCCCTCAGCACCAGGTGAGGGCCCACTCTCAAAGAATGGGCCAAGAAGGCTTATACTCAGCTTAAGCACATCTTATAAATAATAAGGAATTGGAAAACCTGAAAAATCTAAATGGAAAAGAATCTTTCTAGGTGTTTTCCATTCGGCACATCTTTTAATCTGATATTTCCTAAAACAAAAACAGAAATAAATGCATCCAAATTTTACTTTACAAAAAATACATTTCAATTTATGGAAAAACACAGCTGCAATCCAATGCTTCTACAAGCACTCCTGCAAGACTCCATTTCTGTAGTGTTGTTAAACATAATTATAGTTTTGTTTTCTTATTTTTTTCCTTTTGATTGGTCAGATTTTTCTTTGTGATATGAAAGTTTAAATATATTATGCAGCTGAAAATGTTTTTAAGGAAACATGTTTTGATTTAGTAAATGCATACGTCACCAGCTGGAGAGATGAAAAAGTGTTTTTTTATAGTTTGAATTGAATAGTATGAATTGTCAAGTCCTGTGAGACCAACCTAAAAACCTAAACCTAAAATCCACTGTCATGTTAAAGTGATAAATAACTTTTGCTTCAACTATACTGACACTTTCTTTCGCCTCCTGTCTTGTATAGCCGCTCCAGTCTCAACATGCGTGTGGACGAGCAAGCACCCCTCAACTGCCAGAGTAGTCAGATCACTACAGCAATCATCAGCATTCCCACGCCGCCAGTGACGACTCCCGAGGGTGACGCTCACCTCCCCGCAGGCCCCACCTACCAGAATGTTGTGAAGGTGTCGGCCCTGTGAAGACAAAATGGAGCAAAGGCATGAAAAGACAGACAGGACTCATTGAGACAGACTGTAAAAAAGGACTGGGAAAGATGGAAGCTTTTCAAAGTCCTGGTCGTAGCAGCTGGTGAAGCCTGCCCTCTGCTGGTCATGTACTATAATGACATAGACTGTACTGACGGGGGATGGCTTTTAGATACAGTATATTTGTGTTAGCAGTATGAGAGCGACTGTGACTGGAGAAATAGTTTAAATAAGGAGTGTTTGACATCCCAGGGTATGTTATGTGTCATTGTGCACAAAGCACCTTTTATGATTTTCACTGGTGTGGCTATTAGTATTTTTAGAGATATAAAGGGAAAACAAATGAAAGACAAAAGTACATTTTCAAAACATGCCCTTTTGTTTGGTGTCCATTTACCTTATTAGATTAGATAAATATGCCACAATTCAGATTCCATATTAGGCCACCTGAGAACAATTCTTTAAGAAATACCATAGGTGTGTCTGTGTTGAAGCTGTGACAGTGGATGTGAGTGTTTGCTAGATTGAGAAAATGTGACATTTTGGTTAAAAGGTAGTGCCTGAGTGTGAGAGCGGGTATGCCTGAATGTATGTGTCTGTTGATTGAAAACGTCTGGAAGTCTCTACGGCTCGGTGTTTGGTATATTTGACTAGCTGCCAGTCTAAAGGGCTCTTTGCACACATTTTTGTCCAAAATTCTCAGCCACAAACCTTTTACACAATATGTGCCTGGATTAAAGAGACTTAATTGTTTTTTTTAAATAGATTTTATTTCTGAATATCCCTTCTATAGCCCATACCCCCTGACTTACTCAAATCTTAACCCAAAAAATATATTTTGGACCACCACCAGAGTAAAAGCACAAGGCGATTGCTGAGAATTTCTGACACAAATCTGTCCTGAGCCTGGGTTCTTTGTGAATAATGTTAATAGAATATTTTTAATATTTGACCATTGTTTGGCAGAACTAGTAAAGCTGTCCTCTTGTTCTCTCTTTCTCTCTGTTGTTGTTGTCCTGTTGTTTCCCTTCCTCCTGTGTGAACAACAGTATGCTTTCAGTAGTCTTTATTGCTGATGACTTTTTCTTCTCAAATCTCAGCGGGCATTTTCAAGTTGTTGAGTATGTGTACTCTATGTGGTTAGGAAACTTGGTGTTTGTACTTTAAGTCCTATTCTGTGTTTTAAAGGATTTTTGTTTACTTTTTTCTTCTGGAGAACTTGAAGCAGGGAAGTCTGTCTCTGTCTCGGAGATACAGAGGACACTGGACAAGCCATCCTCGGATCTATGTCACCAAGAACACATGCTGCTCTGTCTGTTCACTCGCAGCCCGCCACGAGTGTCTCTCATCACAGCCCTTCAAAGTTGACCTTTGTAACTATGGACACTAACCTTTAGCTCTGATAACCTAGTTATTGTCTCTTTGTTGCCCTTTTTCATTCTAAATGTCATTCTGAGTCTAACAGCTTCCCAGATAGACATTGGGTCTGTCTTTAGGTGGATGACGCCTCTTGGGTCTCTGTAATGCAATGAAAACAGCTGTAGGCCTGGCAAAGACAAGACCTAGCCGTTACAAACAAGAAACTAAAAAGGACCATACCTTAAGCACACATCTACTTGAGACTTGAGATGCATCAAAATAGCAGCATTTTGTCTGCAGTTAGCCATTATCATGTTTAACAAGCAATACAAGAGTCAGCCAAATTTGATGCCCATATGTAGCTAATGTAAATGTTAAAAAGCAAATGTAGTCAAATAGAGCCTCTAAATACTTTTGACTAAGATTTTAAATAGTATTATCATCCTTTTAAAAATAAGATCAATATATACTTTATCATAGTCATAATAACACTAAACCTCTGTTAGACTAGTGTCTTCATTGTGTCAAAGCTAGTATTTGATACTGGCTCAAGGAAATGTGTTTTCCTTCTTAGTTGTGAGTGTACTTCTGCAAGTACCATTGCCATAGACAGGGACAACAGCTGCCGAGTATCGTCAAATCACAGAGAATTAACTTAAAACAGAAGCACATATTGTGAACTTTTCACTTCATTTTTAACAGTGGAGTTAAAGGCGTTGATTTGCAGCATCGAGTCAAACATTTAGAAGCTACAGCTACAAACAGGGTATGACATAGGGAATTATAAATCAGATTCCCTCTATTTTGTTACTTGGGCAGTAATTACAAGAAAATATTGCCTACTTCCCTGTTTCAAGACGGGTAACTTTGTGTCTCACTTTGATGACAAATCTGAATTATTATGTAAGCATCTTTTTACCCTGTGTCAAAGAACTGCATTTTTATTTAGAAAATAGAAGTCTGTAATTGTATTTGTCTATCTCTGTGTTATGTACTCTCCTTTTTATGGCCTTAGTCAGTTTTCTTCTCACTCTTTGCTTTGCCCTCCTATGCCACCTGTCGTTGTTGAGACTACTGCTGTGCGTATCTTGTCAGGTGTTGGATATTATTTATGACCTTGTCTTGTGTCCCGACTGTGAAGCGCCTGATAAAACATCAATATCTGCCACAAATACAAGTCTGTGGGTTCTCGCCATAACCTGTGTCTAAATCTGTGTGTGTATACAGTGAGTGTCAGCCACAGTCATTCATTATAAGGTTAAAAAAAAGGGTGACATCTTTATTTGAGTCTTTATTTGAGAGATATCAGCCAGGGATAAAGGATCTTGCTGAGTTCTTGCTGAGCCTGCACACATGTCTGCACCACAGCAGAGGTTTTCAGCTCCATCAGCAGCTGTCGGAATTATGAAAGAGATTAAATTCAAAGTAGACATTTGTCTTAATAATAGTTGTCTTAATAATAGAGCCTACAAATAATATGTTTTGCTACATTTTGTTTTCTATAGTTAGTTTGCAGATACATTAACTGACATAGCAGGGTGTACTTTTAATGTCTAACTGTGAAAGGTTTTGTGAAAAACAGCAAACATTTTGTTCAGCATAAAATTTAGAGTCAAACTTTTAGCTACTTCTGTGAGCTCAAAGGAAGACTAAATGACCCTAATGAACACACTGCTCCCACAGTCTCTGGATCCTTGAGTCGGACGCCTGCGCTCCGAGAGTCCTCACTGGAGCGACGAGGTGGTAGCGGGCTGCTGGAGGACACGGCGGGAGAAGACCTGAAGGGGCATGCAAGGGGTACATAATGAATGATAATGATGGCCAAATACAATCCCCGCACCGGCACAAGCACGTAGAGTTCAAATGGGTCAGAATACAGGACATGTCCTTTCCACGCCACATGTGAATGACAGAGCATGTATAATGCGTCTTTGGACAGAGTGAGTGAGAGCAGAGCCAAAAGGAGGCCGCAAGCCCAGATGGACATTATCCAGAGGCGGACTCTCACTTTTTTTTTTTTATTTGAAAAGGTAAGGCGATTGCTTGGATGCGCTCCACGCTGATGCTGAGAGTGAGCTGGACACAGCTGCACGGGGCAAAGGTGAACTACTGAAGAGTGCACATGGAGCACTTCAGGAGGTCACTGACGGCGAGGCTCACCAGCAGAGCGTTATTACAAGTCTGGAGGCTTTTAGTCCGGAAAACAACCCAACAAACCCACAGGTTTCCAGGTAACCCTAAAATTAATGATAGACCCAAAACGACGCATTTAAAAAAACAAAAAAGCGGTTCCCTCTTGTGTCTAGTAATAAAGTTTAATGTCGTTCCAAGTAGGTAGGTTCATGATAATGGCCGCAGCGCTTTAGTTCATGAATTAACCCGTCACAGCCCCATTGGAATACACATAGTCTTGTTAATAGGGGACAAAATCTAGATAGTTGAAATAAATAGACCAGTGGTTTGCATTTATTTCTTCAGGGGCCATGCACTGATTGGCTTAATACTGGGTACTGGCTTGTAATCACAAGTATAGATGAAGATTTATCTAACCTTGCTGTGTCCTTTTAAACAAGTCAGACAATTCTTAGTCGAGCCCTCTCCTCAGAATCCAACCAGGAAATCAGGAGAGTAGGGTTGATAATGGAAACATGAATGACAGTGTGTAAGGAGTTATAGGAATATTCAGAAATATAGCCTGTGCTTTAAAGATATTTCAGCCCTGAACATAAATACATTCAAGTGTTAGAACAATGCTAAAAAGACACACTGTCTCTTCTGTAAAACACCAATTCCTGCAATACAAATGCAAACCCAAGATACAACAAAAGCAGCTGAATGTTTTACTTAGTATAATTGAAATTTATTAGAAAAAGTCAGATGTACTATTAATAGTCATCCCTGTAGAAACAAAAATACATCTTCAGATTTCTATAGGCGCTTTTACAATTCTACCCCAGGTGTTGTTACAGCCCACAGTCAGTACTTAAGCAGTTCTTCCATGTACACAGCATTCATACGATATGCTGCCATCCAGTGAGCTGCACTGTAGTAACTCTGGTAAGCATACTGCTGAAACGGATCGCACTGATTCCAGGTGCTGTACCAAGTCCTCCAATAACTATCAGCACTCCAGTCTTCCTCCTCCTCTTCTTCTTCCCCTTCATAATGTTCTTTCTCATCAGTTTCTCTGTTTTGCCCTTTTCTAATCTTTTCCAAACCCCTTTGCTTCCGTTTCCCGATTTCTTTTTTAATCTTTCTCAATTTAGTTCTGTCAGTCTGTCCCGCAGCTGTCTGATCCATTCTTCTACTCGATTTATTGTCAGCTTTGGGTTTATTTTTCTCAAAGTTTGATAATGCTTTTTCAGTTGAATCACTGGCTGTCTGGAAACTTTGACTTTTGTTTGGTTCGGTCAGAGGCGGTATATCATTATTTTGGGTCAGGAGCTTGGCAGCAGCTTCATAAACTCTCTCTTTAGTTTGATCTACACTTCCTGCTGTGTCATCTTGCTGGTTCTCCTCCATGTCAGACTGTGAGCTTGAAGAAGCAGGTGATTTGGAAAGTGAATAAAATGATTGTCTGTATTCACTATTTAGTACAACACTCTTAGCATCATCATCTTGAAGCATGAAAGACTCTATATGTCCATTCAGGTCTTCTGAGCTATTGTCATCCTTACCACCAAACTGTCTGATAATCTCTACTGTTCTTCCTAAACCTTCAGTGATAAAGCTGTGGAAGTCCCGCTCAGCCTCCTCAAATGTCATAAAATGAGGGTTAGAAGTCTTGAAAGACCTCAGTGGGGGGATCTTGGGCAGAGCATCTTGTAGCTCTTTGCGAGTTGGTTCTGCAGAGCCTTTATGATGAGCATCAGATGTTCTCTGTGACAGAACATCTAATTTGGGGTAAACACTCGGATTCTCGCCACCATTCAGTTTTGGTTTGGGCCCTTCTTCACTGTCTTGTCTTTTTGTGGATTTACGGTTGTCTTCTATTGGGGGGACTTCAGCCTTCATTCGACGTTTCTTGTCCATCTTGGAAGGACCCTGGATTGTCGGCATGTCTGCTTTAGAGGCCTCGGTGCAAATATCCCAGTCACATGATTCCTCCATTAAACCAGGCTCTAGGTTGGCTAAAAGAAACAAGACATATATTTACATTTCTTTTGGCATATGTCAACATATTAGTTCAATATGATGGAGTTGTTCAAATGTCATGGGTTTTTTCTGACTTTATCCGGTTATTTAGTTTTGATTTACATTATTCACACAAAAACGAAAGGGAGCAGTATATAAACAGCTACTTCATTACATACATTAGTGCAGAACTAAAAAGGTTTATAGTGTGTGAGGATATCAAAAGAGATTTCTACATAATGTAGAATTCTCAAGTTAAATCAGGCAATAAAATGTAGGTTTTGTTACTCACAGGGTAGTGCAGACAAACTCAGGCCACACTTTTGAGCAATGGCCATCATCTTATTCTCTTCTTCGCCATGGGAGCAATAAGAAACAGCCAGCCCCTGTGTGCCTAAAAAAAAAAAAATTTAATTAAATAAAGAGAGACATCTAAATTTGAATGCATATAGTGGGCATTAAAGAGGACAGGCTAGTTGTGATTGCAGCAAAAGCCACACGGCACATCCATTAAGAGTTATGATTGAATTGACAGAATTGTCCAGAAACCACAAATAATTCACTTTATTTTTAAATGCAGGTGATTAGGAAACAATTGTCCTTGCAACGCAAGTACAACCTGCTTATACTCTAGAGACAAAAAAACTAATCCAGGTTCATGTGTTAACAAATAAGCAAGGTCATGGGCAAGCAATTTTAGTCTGATTTAAAGACAAGAAAAAAAAAAGGATTTAAAACAGTTTTAGATACACGCTTGAGTTAACATGATTCAATATGTTTACTGACCCTAATAACAAAAATTGGACATGTTCATTATCAGGTTCACAATATAAAAATAAAATTAAAAAAATACAATTTAAGCCAGCAGAGATACCTTATTAAATGTTTTTTCTTGTGCAAAAGAACATATTAAACTGTACTGGGTCAGTTGAACTCTATAAAGCAAACTGGGATTTCACCTGCCATCAATTTCTTTTGACATTATAAAATAATTCCGCAAAGAAGACTTGCCAAAGCGTCCAGCACGTCCAATTCGGTGCATATAGGTTTCCCAATCCTGTGGCACATCCAGGTTTATGACCAAGTTGACTTTATCTGCATCGATACCTCTGGAAGTCTGACATGGAGAAAGGGACACAGAAAGTGCAAAAATAATTAAATACAGAGCGTGATGCTTGACAGGTGGAGCAGAGTGGAAGTTGTGTCATACCAGGTCAGTGGAGATGAGCACCCTGCATTGATACTGCTTCAGTTTGGACATTGCTTCTAGTCTCTGGTCCTGACTCAGACCACCTACACAAACCATATTACATTATGTCAAGCTCACACAGAAAGAGGTAGCTAATAATGCAAGTCTTTGTTTGAGAGTATTGTGTTCAAGGTAATTTTAACAACTGTCAAAGTACAATTACACAACTCGGGCTTATCTTTTTTTATTTACACGTAGGATGTACACAGTGACAGGTGTCCTAGCCACAATCCAAGCTTACCTGAGATGCAGACCGAAGGTAAGCCTTTAGAGGACAGGATGTCCGCCAGGTGCTGAGCTCTATTATAGCAACAAAGGCAATCATTAAACACAATCATAACATGTCTGTGAAAGTCTCTAGGAAATAAGAGATGAAACGTCTTCACCTTGAAAACTAAGTCCATATGCCTTTGTTTCAAACCTTTCTAACAAGATATTACTATAAATACATTTACTTATATAATAGATGCTTATCAAAAAAATAATAATAATAATGAAAAGCATATGACCTTGTGTGGAGGTTGGAAAACACCAAAGCTTGGTTGAAAGGTATTTTGCTAAAAAGTTCAAGCAAGTGTTGCACCTTTTCCTCAAAAACCTTGTGTGGCAATGGGTGGCTTTGGACCAATTTATAATATTGCTTCAAACCTAGGAGAGGGACAAAGTATGAAAACACTGAAGCAAAGTAATCACATGGTGTTTTTTCCAAAATTCTTATTATATAAAATACAAACACGGAGGACTGCCTAGTGAGTTTGTTCTAGGTTGACTATAAAATACACTTTACACAACATGCTGCCGGGTCTTTGATTACGCGTTACCTTTAAGGCCCAGATCGCTGGGATTTAATCTGACATATGTAGGCTCAATCATGTAGCGGGTAAGATGCTGAGCAAGGGATTCTGGGTAGGTAGCAGAAAGAGCAAGCATCTGCTTGTTGACTGGCAGAGAAGAAAAGATCCAGCTGTAAAGAAAATAATAAATACACAGGCTTTAATTGAACAGCTACGCAGTGTAGTGACGCTAGACATTTCTTTTTATCATACTTTATCTGCTCCTGGAAGCTTCCTTCCTCCAGCAGTTTGTCTGCTTCGTCCAGGACAAATAGTCTGATGCTCGCTGTAGACAACATGCCCAACTCAATCAGCTGCTTGATGCGACCTGAATACACAAGTGCCCACACAGATATAAAACTGTTACATCAACAGGGGAATTATTTTTATTGTCCTCAGTAATATATACCTGGTGAACCAACAGCTATGTGGCACTTCTTCAGATGCTGCTTGTCCTGACTCACAGGCCTGCCCCCAATAAAGACATGGCATTCAAGGCCCTCCATGGCACAGCCTATTGCCATCACCACAGAGTGGATCTGCACAGCTATCTCCCGCGTAGGAGCCAGCACAAGGACCTGTTGAATGAACAAGTGACTTGATTAACGAAAGTGAAATGTTAACAACCACTTATGTTTGATTGGGAAAAGATTATGGGCGACCAGGTGTGAGGTAGTATTCCATCAGTAAAACCCTACTAATATGAAGATTACATACCACCTGAAAGCAGCCAGGTCGATTTGCCCTTTATTAATATTTCTCCCTTTCATTACAACTTCTAACACAGGGCTTAAATGCTCCAGATTAACAGCCCCAAAACTAAGAGGTCTTAATCTTGACCATCTGGAGTGAACAAGGAGTCATGAATAAGACAGTATACAGACAGTTGGGCCTATACATATACATTTTTCTCACCTGTGTAGCAGGATTTTCCAATATGAGAGAGTCCAGAGCAATGGTACAAAACACACATGTCTTCCCTGTACCAGACTTGGCCTGTACAATTAAATCTGAAAAAAAAAGATTATTAATTAGAGAAAAACAAACTATGGCTGACAATAATACATGATATACATGCATATACATGCATACATACATGGTAAAATCGTAGGCTATCCAGCCCACGATTTTACCATAGACTATTAATATAATAACTATATTAATAAACTTGATCAAAAGTACCCAAATCACAAACCCTTGTAAATTTGAATACTTAATGTTAAATAAATTACGTTGTTGCGAGTTATTGACATCACAAACATGATAATTTCCCCACCCTTAGCCTGATTATTATAATAAAACTGAAGATGGTGGCATGATGGTATGCTGGGACTAATTATGTCCCAGCATACCATACTGTTAGTATTATGTCTTAGCCGTTTTCAATAAACTTACAATAGTTACAAACAGTAATGTATTAAAATGAGCAAAATAATTGTAATTTGATCTATAGCTTATCTGTAGCTCATTTCCCTTAATACTCGTCTGTTTAGAACAAACCGAGTCCGCAGCGGCCCAGCGGGATGGCCTTAAGCTGGATGGGGGACGGCTTCAGAAAACCCGCAGCGGAGAGTCCGTCCAGCACGGCCTGGGAAAGCAGCAGAGAGCTGAAGGTGATACCCTCAGACAGAATCACATCGTCGGTGCGTTTTCGCGTTTCAATGTCGTGAGCGGCTTTCCGCACGGAGGCCGCCATGTTCACTCAAGTTGTTTTCTACTGGAGCGCTCTGTTTTAAAGTAGAACAGCTTTGCCGTTTCCGCCCTCTAGTGGCGGGAGGGATCATTAAACTAATGTTCTTGAGGTTATGGAGTCAGCCAATTAAAATGTCTGGTTTCAATGTCGTTAAGGAGGATTTTCTTTGACTCCATAACACAGTCTACACATTTAATACATGTAAAAGCAAATGTAATGTTTTATTTATTAACATTAACAGTTTCTTTCATCTGGGAGATTCTTATACATCGTAAAGGCCTATATCTATTTTACAGACAGAAGGCTAAAGCAGAAAAGAAGAAGCTAGTCAAGAATCTACCTCAGAAATCAAGACTCAAAAAAAATTTTAATATACCAATAGGCCCATTTTGATACATTTTTATTTAAAATAAACAAAATTGATCCGTTTACACTTGCTCTCACGTACACAGCAGGTGTACAAATAGCTCTGATCCTAAAGCCCATAATGTTTTTCTGAATACCCGCATCATTCATTACTAAGATGCACCGGAAACTCCTCTCCAATCATGGAAAGTGCAGTCTTACAAGATATTAGACAGAATTATTGTGTTCCAAATCCCGGATTTGCTTTTCAACAATTGAATATCATGATCTTAAGTCACTCCTCCCTGCTTTATTAAGAGGGTCCTAGCCGCTGTTCTTTCACACAGGTTCAGACCAGCAGCTGTGTAGAGGGCCTTTTTTAGACTTAATTACAGATGGGCTGCTTTTTTATTTTTTATTTTGTTAGGGAGGAAGGACTTTAGGCATTGTCCTCTAACCTCACTTTGTATTAGATATCTTTTTTAAATAACATACACTACAAAAAATGGAAGTCCTTCATGCAAACTCTTCTGCATCCGACGATTCAACTAACACAGCCCTTTTGTCTCAGACTGGCTACACTGTGCTGGCTGCCATTATGGGTGTCTTCTCAGTGACAGGAATCATTCTTAACATTCTGGTAATTGCAGTGACGGTGAAACACAGACAGCTGAGACAGCCACTAAGCTATGCCCTGGTTAACCTGGCAATTTGTGACCTGGGCTGTGCCATGTTTGGGGGTCTGCCAACAATGGTAATGACTGCCATGGGATACTTCAGCTTGGGGCGGGCCGGCTGTGTCATAGAGGCGTACGCTGTAGCCATCTTTGGTAAGTCAGAGCAAAGCAAGGATATGTATGTGTTAGACATACATGGACTCAGAATAATGAGTGTATTTCAACTTTCCTTTAGGAATAGCGAGTTTATGTACAGTAGCAGTCATTTCTGTTGAACGCTACATTGTAGTTTGTTATCCAATGGGTTCTGTGCTGTTTCAGACCAGGTAATAATTAGCAGCCTTTAATCTTTTTCTTTTATTTATTTAAAATGTGTTTGCTCCATTAGTTTGTGCTATATGCTGCGTCTCTTTAGGCATGCAGTTGCAGGGGTGGTGTTGTCCTGGGTCTGGTCATTTGTGTGGAACACCCCACCTCTGTTTGGCTGGGGAAGTTTTGAACTGGAGGGAATCAAAACGTCATGCGCACCCAACTGGTACAGCCGGGACATTGGAAACATGTCCTACATCATCATGTACTTTTTCCTTTGCTTTGCATTGCCTTTCTCTGTCATTACAGTGTCTTACTCACGACTCCTGTGGACCCTGCGTCAGGCAAGTCATGAGGAGATATAGTGTTAAAATGAATCAAGGCGTAAGCTTGTTTTTTTTTTTTTTTAGAGATCACAATGAAGTGTTGTTTTTGATGTCCCAGGTGACCAAGCTGCAGGTGTCTGAGGCAGGCAGTACACACCGTGTGGAGATGCAGGTGGCTCGAATGGTGGTGGTGATGGTGTTGACCTTTCTAGTCACCTGGCTACCGTACGCTGCCATGGCCCTTGCTATTATCTTAGACTCCACCTTATATATCAACCCTGTCATCGCTACCCTACCAGTGTTCTTGGCTAAGAGCAGTACGGTCTACAACCCTATCATTTACATTTTTATGAACAGACAGGTAATCCATCATTTTGATCCACAGCTACAACAGGTAAAGACATGAAATAATAGTACTTTTACTCTTTGCCATTTTTCATAGTTTCGAAGCTACGCTGTTCCCGCGATCCTGTGTGGATGGAACCCCTGGGCTTCTGAGGGACAAACCTCAGAGGGCGAGACCACTATGTCGACCATCAGCAAGAATCAAAAGGTTTCAACCTCTCTGAAGGACTGAGAGTGTAGTTTAAGAGCATCACTTCTAAATGCATGTGTTAGCGTTTACCTTTTTAAAATCAATTGTACTGGATAGACTTGACAGATGGTTTTGATAGGTGTTCTGTCAATAAAACAGTTTTTCCAATGAAAAGGCGTCCGATGTTCCAATGTAAGATGCTTGAATTGAGTGTGTTAAAAATGCATATGGTTATCTCTGTCTTGTATCTTTCACAGAGTATTTTGGTCAAAGTCTGGATTACTTACTGCTTAAGAAGTTTAAGTACAGAGGGAGCTAAAAAATAAAACAGATTTTGTTACTAAATGGACTTGTATAACTTAAGAGCAACATGAAAGGTGACTGATATTTAAAGATAAACAACATATACAACAGATTTACAATGAGAAAAAAGGTAATTATACATTTTTATTAGGCATACATCCCCTTTGATTTGTAAGACCTCTCTCCTCCACGTTAGCAGACCTTGGTATGACCTTTATGGCTTTCATTGATTAAAAAATAAAAACAAATCAGTGTTTATACTTCTTTACAACACAATAGTACACTTCAGCCTTTTGGATCCAGCATCTTAAACAGCACAAGCCTGTTATGTCATTTTACTCAAGTCTCACAGTTTGATCATTCACAGTCATTTCATCCTTTCTTAAAAACTCAGTTCATAACATCAAATCACCTTGGCTTTTTAATTTGTTACAGAAATATTGCTATGATTTATTAAACAAAAGCAGGAAAAGCCAGGACGTGAACAGCTGTATCAAACCGGCACACTTTTTATTTACAGAGTGAGGGATTTTCTCTGTACATGCTACATACTGTGACACTCTGGGTAATGTAGTCCCTCTGACAGCACGGAAACAGGATACGTTTTCTATGGAAATGTGTTTATGTCACTGTAACATAAATAACAACTCAAAGAAAATGTTCACATCAAGCTACATCAAAATGTTAACTTACTGAGTCATTATAATGAAACAATCTTAATATTTTTTACTTCAGCTACTGGGTGTCATTTTACGTTACAGTGGTAGAAAAAAGCTTTCATGGTCCTCTAAACAAAAGAGACCTGATGTCTGGGGGACAGAAAATGGACAACTACGCCTAAACAACCATCTCATACAGTACATATTGACAAGTCAAATGGTGTGTGAAACAGATATGTGCTTTAAGCATCGACTTTGGTCCTTTTGGTTCTGGCAGCTTGACAAAACAAAATCCTCAAGAAACAACATTGCTTTAAATCTTGTTGTTCCTACTCCATTACACTAGCTGCACTGTTTTATAGTGAACAGTGTCTGAGGTTTGTGATTTGTCAATGAGGTTTCATTACTGGTCAGAGTGGTGTGTAAAAAAACCAAAAAAACAAATAAGGACTTAAAATGTTTCATGCAATCCAGTTGCATTGTATCTATAATTACACAGATATCCTGTCACAGCAATTTCACAAACCAACAGAAAACACTTGAATAGACAAACATGCTCAAAGAAATGGTAAAGGCGTGACTGAACGTTCATGAAGCAACAATAATGTTTTGTGATGGAGGAGAAAGATGATAAATGTAGTAAGTCACTTTGACTTAGCTTTGCAAAGGGTTTACAGCCTTGTTTGACATACTCTGCTCAACCGGGTAGACACACAAGACAGCTTTACTTACAGCATTCAAAATACTATACTAGCAATAAGTCCTGAGCTTAAGGAATGTGCAACACGTCCTCAGTCGTACACCAAATGCTCCAAATGGAAACAGAAAAAAAAAGACTAAAAGGAGCATCCTGGAATTATCATTGCTTCTGGTAAGTAAAAACTTTGATCAAATATATACAGATAAAAAAAAAATGATCTAGACTAGAGAGGACTGGGACCTTGAACATGTTCTAAAGAGGTAAAATCAGGTGCAAAAAAGGGACATTTAACACAACACCTGTACATCTCGAAGTTGAAAAAGGCAAAAGAGGAATGGCGTGTCTAGGACTAAGCAGGTGTGGGTTAGGACATCCTTGACCTCTGCTAAAACAGGAGTGCTTCTTTACAGTATGTGTGGTAAATCTAGTTACCTTCATAAATAGTAGTGTAATTTCAATTGTAGTGTTGTCCATAAGTCACAAGTTTTTTTTTTCTTTTGTTTTGATTTACTGTTAAGATTCTTTTTCATTTCTAATATCTCTGCACGAGTAACATATGTGATAAAGTAAAGACAGCCACCCTGACTTCTACTGAACAATAAGGTGCTAAAGTTTATCTTTGTAAACTTCCATAAAAGACACACTTGAACTGAACAGTGTTTAGTGTGTCTTTAGAGACACAGAAATTGTGTGTTTCAGTTTTAAGTAATAAAGGGCCAAGAGTTTAGGGCAATTCTGAGGTGCGATGCTCAGAGGCTGAGGCGTGTTAAGAAAAAGTAGTTCTACAGCTCAGTCATTGTCGAAACAATAGTCTGAATCAAAACTAAAAGATCAAGCAAGCTTTTGTGTATTTCTTTATGAATCGTACTTTTTAAACTTCTTTTTCCATACAGCTCACTGATACAGCAAGTCATATCGCTGCCCTCTACAGGACAGCAGTGGTAGTAGCAGCAGCAGCAGCAAGGAGATTCCAACTTCTGAGTGATTTCATTTAGGGTTTTTTTTTTTTTTAAATCAAGTACTAATTCTTCAGCCATACTTCTGCGTTATTTATATAGTTTCACGTGGGGCAGAGTGTGTCTGTGAGTTGCTCCTTCAGTGTGTACGAATGGCAGGGTTTCTAATTCTGACAGTACAGCTTCACGTGTCACTGTCCTCCTCTCTTCAGCAGCGCCACAATCACTAAAACAGCACACTCTGCCTCCTGCTCTTTCCTTGGCCTACGAGAAAGACACAGACACAAGAGAGAGACATTACATTCAAACGACTGTCTCTTCCATCTCTCACTTGGAACACCTCATGCCCAAAACAAACATGTCCTATTAACTGAAACGGGGGGCAATATATATTTTTTATATATATATATATATATATATATATATATATATATATATATATAAAGGCAAACCTTACATTCTGTGAGATATAACAGTTCAGACACAGCAACAAAAGCACTCATTCATGCCTAATGCAGGATTTATAAATAGTGATGGAGAGTAACATTGCTTATGGACGTTAAAAGTCCCCGGGCTCTGCTTCTTTATGAACAGTTCTGATTAAGGATAGGTTTGTCACATATTATGTCAAGTGTTTTTTCCTCCACCAAGCCACCCCCAGAGCTTAGACAAATAAACTGCTCCATGTGTGGCTTTGGCTTACCGTGCACACTACTTAAAAAGCAGAATAGGGGATCTTTAAAAGCATTTAGCAAAGGGCCTGATATAAATTTTAGGCATTGGGGCAGAAGTGAAAAATGAGCTCTCACCTCCATCACTGTTTATAACTGACAGAAAACTCTTACCAACATGGCCTCTTACCCATAAGGCCTAATAAACAAAAGGCTACATCTCTCGCTGGAAGAACCTAAATAAAACTGCAAAGAAGGATCAAATGACTCTCTATTTATATTTCACACGTGTGTGGTCAATATCATGTTTTCCTTAAATATAAGTTTAAAAAAAAGATGTAGAAGTACTTTGCTTGGAGGAAAAGGTGGTTTGAAATTTGAGATGCTTGTATTTAAAGGGAAAGAGCAAGAAAGGGTGGAGGGACAGGTACAGACAGGATGTTACCGTGAGTTTTACATCAGGTTTTGTTAGTGTGAAGGGAGGCAGCAGCTTTCCATTCAGTTTGGCCACAGTGAAACACAAATAAAGAAGACAAATGACAGCCAGGAAAGCATGAAAGAGAGAGTATTTACCAGAAGGGTAGGCCACTCAGCCAGTGGAAGAAGAGGAGAGAGTGTGACTCTGAGCGCTGGGATTGGCTGCGTCTCTCTGGAAGTACTGCGAGGGGGCAGAGCCTAGCTTATAGGTCATAGCTTTTATAATGTTAGGGAAAGAGAAAGTTGGGAAATCAGTGTTAGAGAGAAGGACACAGAGGAGATTGAAAGGATTTAAGGAGGACAATGCCGAAGTTAATAAGAACAGGACAAAAAGAAGCAACACAAATACAGACACAATGGGAAAGATAGACACGGCAGTAATTGCAAGAGTAATGTAAGGAGTAATGTAAGAAAAATAACAGTGTAATGTAAAATGTGTATTGAATGGAAAAAGAGTAAATATCACTTGTGCATCGTTAAAAAATATGTTAAGCTCAATACAAAGCAAATCACCAGGTTACAGTTAACCTGACAGTGTTTTATTGTCATTTTTAATATAAATAGACTGGGGTGTAGGTAATAGAGCAAATGTCATAAAAAATTAACTCAATATATGCATCAATCTCATGGCATGAAATACATGATGGCATGATTTTTATTATTACTTTGTCAGTTATTCTTCTAATATTGACACTAGACATTGACACTAGTATTCAGTATTTATTTTTGTAAAATAAATGTCAAAGCCAGATACATTCTCTGCCCATCTCCTGCAGAACCACTAACTTGCATCTTCTGCTTCTCAAATCTTAAATTCTGTTGGACTTACTTGACTCAGGATGAACTGAGGATCTCTTCCCTGGATCTCGTTGAAGGTGAATGCCTTTTACAGAGAAGATGGATGCAGCTAAAAATAAGAGATAGTACTTATAAAATAGGTATGTTGGTGAAACAGCCTCCGAGAACTACATGTATGTTGTATAAAGTCTTTGCACTCACTGTCGGCCAGTGTTTGAACTTCTTCCCCAAAACATTTAAAATACACGTGTTTGAGAGCATCCTCTGCTGATACTCTCTTCTTAGCTTCAAACTATGGACACAGACAGAAATTAAATGTAGACAAGCAGCATCACACCAAAGCAAAGGCTTATATGCTACATTTTACCTGTAAAAGCAGTGAAAGCAAGTCATGACCGTCGCTGTCTATTCTGTGTGAGAGAAAAAATAATAGAATAGGTGAAACAGGAAAAGACGAGGAGAGCTTAAGTATCAGTGTTTTATTAGCTGACCACAGCATCTTATAGCAGTGTAATGTTCCCCCATTGTCTACAAAGGGAAGCCAACTCAGCTAGAGTTCTTACTGCAAGTCAGTCATCATATTGCATATTTCACTAAATGAACCAATAAATGCACAGTGACATCAATGGGTCAGATGTTCACACCTCGGTGCATGGTTGACCAGGGGCTCAGCTTGGTATTTGGGGAAGTTATAGGTCTTAAACTCTTCACTTGTGGTGATACTTGGCCATGTCTTCTCTGTAGGGGTACCTGTAGGTCAACATTTAAAGATTAATGCAAACATTAATTCATAAATGCATAAAATGCAGAGCACTCCATTAGTCCGGCACGTAAGCCTACCAAGTATGCGAAATATAAGGTGAAGCTCATCCTCCACGGTCGATCCAGGAAACAATGGTCTGCCCGTGATCATCTCATAAAAAATACAGCCCACACCCCTTCACGAAAAGACAGGAAGCTGCATAAATCAATATCATCTATGCAACAATGCAATCTGCTTCAGAGAAATAAGGGGAAATAAAAGCTTATGCAATAACACACCCATTATTCAAATAAAATTAAGATAAGATGTTATTGATCCCACAGAGGGGAAATTCACTCAGGCAGGTAAAGTGCAAAAAGTGAAAAGTTAAGGAGATATTATACTATTAGGTTTCCTTACCACATGTCAATGGGTGTAGAGTATTCAGTGGACCCCAGAAGCACATCTGGTGGTCGGTACCATAATGTCACAACTTCATTTGAGTAGGTCTTTGTTGGAACAGACTTGGCACGTGCTA
Source organism: Neodontobutis hainanensis (assembly GCA_024349245.1). Classification (NCBI taxonomy): domain Eukaryota; kingdom Metazoa; phylum Chordata; class Actinopteri; order Gobiiformes; family Odontobutidae; genus Neodontobutis; species Neodontobutis hainanensis. Next base: position 609,983 of record JALDNG010000070.1, on the reverse strand, counting down.
AACCTAATCAATAATAAATAATGACATTAGTAGTGTCATTTAAACTGTAATGTTCGGCCTAAGGATGGCAGTGTTGCATGGTTAGTCAGTCAGTTCAATGTATTACTATTAAAATGAAGTACTAAACTTACTTATATGCAATGTTAGAATATAAAAAAATGTAAAGATATAAAGTAAAATAAAAGAAGTAAATTGTTTCATGTACCAAAATCCGCCAGTTTGAGCTCTCCCTTTTCATTGATAAGCAGGTTTTGGGGTTTGAGGTCTCTGTGGAGGACTTTCCGTCTGTGGCAGTATGCCAAACCCCGCAACAGCTGGAAAAGGAAGATCTAAAGAAAAAAACTATGCATAAATTACTGCTGAACAACTAATATTACCTGTGTTAAATTACTGGAACAGAAAACCCTGTCAGCCTCATTGAAATTTTCTTTGAGCAGATCTGTGTCATTACCTTCACATTGTGGACGCTCATAATGCTTCCACAGTCATCCATGTACTGCTTCAGGTCTTTTTCCTAAGAATAATACAGCAGGTAAAAAAAAAACCTAGGGAACCTATTAGACCATTATTACTGACAATAATGCACGGCACAGCCACTTACCAGGTATTCAAAAACGAGTGTCAGGCACTTATCAGTGTGGATAATGTCATGGAGTGTGACAATATTGGCATGCTTCAAGTCTTTCAGTAGAGACACTAGAGAAACGAGACATCAGAGTGTCAGTTGAACAGACAACCAGTAGATTGACATTTAACAGCTCACACTTCACATGCTGTGCAGGGAGCTACAAGGCAGAGAAAATGTGAGAACTCTGCAAGAACACTGAAGCTGTTTTGACAGTACTGTCCATGTTGAACTGCACAAGTATTGGATCTTAAACTTCCAGTACCTTCTCTGATAGCTGTGCAGGGTGCTCCTTCCTCATGCTCCAACCGAATCTCTTTCAGAGCCACCAAGTTGTCTGTTAATTTACTTCTACCCTTATACACTGTTGCATAGGTGCCCTAAAGAGATCAAAGCAGTAGTGAATTAGACTCGGTCGAAGCGGAGTGTGTATAAAAACTCCCCTTGATGATCTCACCTCCCCAAGTTTGTCAAGCTTGATGTAGGTCTCCAGTTTCCCGAAGCCAATTTCAGACTAGAAAGAAGACAAAGAAACTCAAGTCAAAATGCATTTTTATTGACATTTATCTTTTTTTTTCTACCTTATTACAGTATTTTTAAAAACCACACATCCAAGAGGCAATACCAACTCATTCAAATATCTTTTCTACTGTTATTTTGTCATTCGACCTACAACTGGAGGGCACAGATAGCCCCCTTTCCACCAGCAGACTCACCCAGCCTTGTCTGTCTGTGTGGGTTTTGCAAAAACACTTGGCAGTGTCTTTTTTTATTCTTTCTTGATATGTTTCGGAATTTGATCTTTTTGTATTTATGCAGCATTTTTAGACATTTTGTTGAATAATTTATTGAATTTTAAACAAATAAAAATTTTCCCTATTTGAGAACCGAGAACCTCAGCAGGTTTTGTTTACACATGTAAGCACAACTATATATCTACAAAACTCTGTGTTTAGCCCCAGTATATTTATTAGGTTCCACAACAAAACCATATCCCATTGACACAGTATTTTTATTTTTTTTAATTAAATCAGTTATTAAAAGTTCAGTTGCATAATGCATATGGCCCCTAGGCACAAGGTCCTGAATTATAGATGGATGTAGCTATGTCAAGCTGTGATGTGCATAGACCTGCCACTGTTTACCACCCCTGCTGTCATTTTCCCTCCTTTTACTAAGCACAGACATATTTTGGGATTCTATTTTCCAAACGTGAACTTTATGCCTTTATGATGTTTATGGCAATAACATGCAGATGAAGTCAGCAGCTGAAGCACGGGGTTATATATAGCAAGCCTTAATATCACTTTACACTCCATACAAACAACACAAATAATAACACAATCATTTTACAGTTCAGTGGCCGAGTGGTTAGCACTCCTGCCTCACAGCAAGGCCTCACTGTTTAAGCATCTTCCCACCGTTCACAGACATGCATGAGTCTGTAAACTGGTGACTTTAAATTACCCATAGTTCGCGATGTGAGTGGGAATTATGTGTTTAAGTGTAACTGGCAATTACAGGGTGTAGCTCGTATAACTCATGAAGGAAAAGTGGTAGAAAATGAATGAATTGACATCAGTCGCTTTATAATGCAAGAGTTTCAAAGTCTGAGCAGTGAATAAAAAAACTATTATAGCTGTCATGAAAGCAAGTTAAAAAAAAATCAGATAATTATAAACACGTGAACCTCATTCTCACACACAGCAATATCTATGTCTGTAGGTTTTTGGGTAAAATTGAAAAAAAAAAAATATTTGGAATGTGCAGTGAATGTAAAATGCTCAATTGTAAACCTAGTCACCCTGTAGACATGCACACAGTGAGCATACACAAACAGACTGCTCTTCACTTTGTATTTGTGACATCGGCTGTCAGGAGTTCTTGCTGAGCGATGCTCATTTGGCAAGGGAGTAAGTCCCATGAGCCACACACACACACTCAGACTGTAACAAACACAAATTCACCCCAAAACACTAACTATTAAGCTTCGATAAATAAATGAAGCATGTCAAGTAGTTCTTCATTTGAGCACAATATAGTATAGTTTGTGGAATATAATCCTGTATGTATGTGTACCTTTGAGTAATGTAGTATATTGTGACAGACATTATTAGTCAATAACTATAGGATTAGAGATGCAGCATACAAATAGATAATAATAATAATAATCTTTATTTTATAAAGCGCCTTTAAAGGCAACTTCTCAAGGCGCTGTACAAAAACAAGCAATACAAAGCTCAAACAATAAAATAACATCAACAATCAAATGCTAATTAAAAAAAATAAGTCTTAAGTCTACCTTTAAAAATGTCATAGCCCTGTGCTTCCCTAAGATCAGGAGGCAGAAAATGTATTGTGTTTATATTTTTGCACTTTGTACTCATCTGTCTACAGTTGATACTGTATATTACAAAAAACAGTGTGGGATATGTATGGTCATACCACCCAGCTTTGTAATGGCAGTGACATTTCTGTGCGCCTGCAGATGCTTTTGAAGGCAATGGGTTCATTTCATCCCAACGCTCCAGTGAGCTTACTCAGCAAAACTAGGTCAGTCCAAGTTTTAGTGGCAAAATTAAAGCAGCTCTCCCATGGACTACACAGAGCCATTCCCTGACAACAAAAGTAAGTGGCATGATAACAGAGATGTCTTTAGCTTGGACTTAATTTGTATTGAAAGTCTGTTAGCTTCGGCACTTTTCCTTTTTGATTTGTGTTTTCTGTGCACGGCCTCAAAAGAAGATGAAGAGAGAAACTGAAAGATATTATTGACTGGGGAGAGAAAATGATGGATCTCTTCAAAAGAAAGGCTGTAGTAATGAGAGGTGGGAGGAAAATAAGTCCCTTTATTATCCTGACACAGACAGCCTTAAGGGATTTTGTCAGTCAACACGTATCTACATCAACCAATGCAACCCAGAAAAAGAAACATCTATGCCTAGTATTTCTTTTTTAAACAGGTAAAAAAAACAGACCATTATATACTATATATAGTTGATAAATAATTCTCTTTCCTCAGTGCAGAGCAGCAGAATTGCACTCCTGTGAATAATTCATTGTAAATGAGCAATATTCAGCATTAGGCGAAAACTGACACTGAGCCACTTCAATTACATTAGTTTGGAAGCGATTCAAAGATTAAAATACTCTGTTTCACACAACGGCATCAGACACCTGACAGCTGACATGTGTTCTGTGTTAGGGTAACAAGTGACTGACATGCTGAAAGGCCGGAAACTATAAAGGACATTTTAAAGTTTAGTCGCAGTGCTTTTATAATAAGCCAGAGGAGTTGAATGCTATATGTTCTATGCAATTTTGTAACTATACTATTTTAACTAAAAATATAGCATATATAATGGAATAATATAGCAGACAAACTGAAAACCTAATCAGGAAGGTCCCAGAGAAGGCTAATTTAATGCTATGAGTTTGAGAGTCAACTTGAAAACACTTAAGCCAGAGTACCTGAACTAAACTATATTTCGGCAGGAGTGCATTGCTCTAAACAATGTGAACCACTGCAAACTCAGCAAAGGATAAAATAAAAACCTGAAAATATTCATTGTCTCATTCACTTCTTAGATGACATGTACATATTATTTTACCTTCTCTCTAAAACCCTTGGTGGGGTTTTTTGTCCCTGCCTGCATACTTCTTATTCCTTGTCCATACACACCAGGGCACCTTCACTTTCCTTGAAGGTGCCCTGGTGTGTAATCTTACTCAGAATTGGAGCTGCGGATAACTCTGATGCAGCTGCAGCTTTTACACCACATACATACAACATCCAAGAGCCTCGAAAAAGTGGACAGAATCTCAGCTTTACATATAGTCTTTTGTTTTTTTTCTTATTATGTTATGTATAATTTTCATTTATATGTTTTCCTACCTGGAGCCTATCACACACTACTTTTGGACACGAGACAAGGTACTTTCAGACAGATAAGCCTTCACTCTAAAATTCATTCATTGTGATGTAACCGATGACAACAAACATGTGAATAATAAAGTCCACTTGAGCAGGAAAACAAATGAGCATAAATTAAAATGTTCATAATATGAATATCTGCAATCATTGTCTAACCCCTCCTACATTTTTTCCCACCCTCAGATTTATAAACATAATGCTCTTGGCCTGGCTGCATATTACAAAAACTCATTATTCCTCCTCTTCCTACTGAGCTATTGTAGCCTCTATGGCATGGCACAGTTTATGTCTGTGTGTCAGTAGATATAATAACCTCTTTCACCCATTTAAAAAGACTAAGAGCATTGCAAGTTCTTATTTTCCTCATTGAAAAATAAACCCACATCACAATTGCATAGCACACCCAGCTAAATACACAAAGAGTAAGTCACAAAGTTGTTTTGGGCACATGCACGCTGAAGGCACACACCACAGACACATACAGTGTACTGACCAATGAAGCACGTCGTAGCCTGCGGCTCATGGGTTTGTCAAAAGGCGGGCTGTTCATGGCAAACTTCTCTAAGTAGCCCTCCGGTAGCCTGATATCAGCTGGGAGAGACAGACGCTTGTTTATATCCTGAAAGAGAGAAGAAATAACAAATTTGTAATTTGTCTGTAAATAAATAATTTTACAGGCTGCATATTTAAAAGTGATGACGTGGGCTGTTACATGTTGTCACAAATATGGTGTATTAAACTTTAGAACATAAAAAGTCAATGATATATTTAAAATGTTTACAGTTTATTTGACTTTATCCAAACTTGTATGACTCATAAACCTTCTACACTTGTAGATCTTCGCTGTAATTTGTGTGGGATTGCTTTACCCACAATGCATCTTGCCCTTACTCATGTAGGATGTGTTTTCTGGCTATGTGCCAATCACGTGGTTTCCATAGCAGCAGAGGCTGACTGGCCAGGTCCCAAACACCCCACAGCATGCATGTGTGTTAATGTGTGTCTTTACATGTGAATTAGTGACAGGAGGATGAAAGGGGCAGGGACTTTATGCCTGTAATGGTTTTAGCTGAGCTTATAACAACATGCAGCTATCACCCTAAAGAGTGTGATGCCAATGTAGATAACACATATATTGCACTAAAAATAGCTCATATCCTGGCACAACATAAACTTTACATTTTGACCAGAGACATATAAATATGTAAAATTATAGTAAAAAATATTTTCCATGAGGGGTCAACTCAACACTTCATGCACTTCCAAAACATCACATTTTCTTCAAACAAGAAGACCATCCTTATTAACCTTCATTTAAAGAGCCGCAACGGACACAGACTGACAGAGACACGGACACAAATGCCCTGTTATTCACTAGATATAGACTGAATAATCACCCGCTATACTCACAATGCAGAACAGCTCTAGTAGGTCCCTCATTGTCCTCCTTAAATGTGTTTTTCTATACACTCACTACACACATGCGCTTTCCAGGCTACATGTCTTTGGCCTGCCACATGACTACACACGGTGACAGAAAGCGGCGAGGGGTGAGAGAGATAGAGACAGCCTGGCACTGTGGTAGTGCCATTCACATGCACAGAGCGAGGAGGAGGAGGCAAAGGAGGAGGGAGAATGCAGAAGTGAAGAGATGAACGGGCCGATTCCTGAGGGGAGAAAGGCGCATGGGGGGAAGGGGATGCCACAGAAGATACATGTTTTTCTGTCTGTGATCCCCTTTATGTTTCTTCCCCAGCCTCATTTCCTTTTTTGTCACACCAATAATTATTCTTACTTCAATAATTACTGTTTATCCCTCACCGCCCCCACCGTTGCTCCCTCTGTGATAAATATGGTCTAAATTAGTTCCACTGCTTCCAGCCGCTGAAGAGTGTCCAGACGCAGTTTCAATGTTGTGCTCATCACTACTTTGACTTCTTCCAACAAACAGACAATGGTCCAGCTAAAACACACTTCTTTATTTTATTCTCTACAGTAGTCTGTCAGCTCACCCCCACATCGGAGGAGCAGACACATGCTTTGTGCTGAGGATGACCAAATGGTCTTGGTCAGTGAGAACACACTTTTGTAACAACTAACAAGGCTTCTAAAACTTCTAAAACAACATTAATATCAGTGCAGGTGTGCGTTGCATAGAATGTTTTTATATCCATCTTCCTATTAAAATAATGGTTTTTATTCTGTTCTTCCAGAACATACAATTTCTCATTTCTGGAATTTGTGCTATGTCCCAGCAATTTATACTGTGTAAATATTCTCTTTGGACCACACAATTACATGTAAATGTAGTACACAGAAGTAATTCAGTAAGGCCGCCGGTAATAACTGGATAATTCTAAATAAGCTTTAACCTTATTAGTATGTACTTACGCAATTTTTAAAGTGCTAATGTCTTAGGGTGAACCTCAAAACTGGGACACTTTAATTTTAGTTTTATTCAGATGTGTTCTGAAAGTACAGGCTGCAGCATGTGTTTCCTAGCCTGGCTCCGCCCTCCTACGTACTTCCGCTCAATTTCATTTCGCTTTAGTACTTAGTCTGGGATCGCTGTATATTCTTAGGTTTCTAGAAATCAATTTTTTGTAGGACCAATCAGCGAACAGAGGGAGTGACTTGTTGTTTCCAGTCGGTTTCGGCGCATGACATACGTCACGACAACACGTTAGCGATTGGCTATGGCAGATCCTGTGACTCTGGGCAGATCCAATAGTTTTAAACTTCAACAGAGTTCCCGCATACAAGGAAGTAAACGCTTGTCAATGGAGCGAGGCCAGACTCTCTGTACAAATGAAATGTACGAGAGTCTGGTAGAACCAGGCTATGTGTTTCCCCAACCTCATTAGAGATTCGCCGGTGATGGTTGTTCCTCATTCTGACCCTGACTGGACTTTGAACCTCATCAGAGGACGTCCCAGACGCCTGGTCACTCTCCCCGTCAGAGCCCATCTTCACATTCTCATGGACAATACCTGCAACACACAGCAACAATATTTAGAGACCACATTTAAACGTCTTGTAATGCCCTTAAATGATCCTTAAATTTTATAGGACAAAACCTTTGTTCTTCATTACATTTATTTATTTTTTCTCTGTGAAAAGGCATAGTATAATTCCAATCGCCGTTTGATGAATTATACCACCAGCAATGCATGGCAAGTATGAATAAAATGCCATTTGTAAAAGGAGAAGGTCGGAAATCGATAATTTCACTGCAACGGGAGCTTATGTGCCTCTCCACCGTTCCTCCTCCTCTCCACCTTCATCCTACCAGAGCCCATCTGATTAATGAGTCACGGTGCAGCAGACAGAACGGGCTCCTTCACTGGGGTGTGTGAGCATGGCTCCATCAGTCTGTGAGAGGGGAATTGTGGGGGGAAGGGTCTCTTTGGGTTGCTGTTCGAGATTCGATATCTTGGGTCACTGACACAAACAAACTGTATGTGTGTTTGTGTTCGACTTGACAGAGAGAGGACTGCACAAACATCACAGCTTCCCAACATAGCTTGTTTACATATAAATGAGCACATTGGGCAGAATAATATAGAGATTTCATGCTAATGGGAAGAGTTGACAACAGAAGTCCTTCAAGTGAATGTTCCATCTCAGCTGTGCAGGGAACAGTGGGATATAATGATAGGGTGCTATTTATTATAGTGCCCTGTTTTTCAGCTGTGTAGTGGGACAACACGGCCTACAGCTAAGTGTTCTAGTTAGCCAAGGTTAGGATTTAAAAAAGGTCAAATTACTTTAGGTAAAATGTTTCACTATCAGTTTGTACACAAAATAATAGAAAACTCTAGATGACACGTTAGTAGGATATACAGTATTGTGGGCTGCTGAAAACTATGAATTTCACATATAACTAAATGAGTTAATCAAGAAGGTACAGTATGTCATATACTATTTATAAACCCATTTTTAAGATAACTTTTAAATTCTATTAAATATTTAAACCCATCTTTTGTGATATTTAATAGATTTCTTTCAAATGTAAAGCATATGGACACTTTATACATCTTCATGACATCAGCTTTCATCAACCCGGGCTCAACAATGCACCTGTTCCCAGCTCTAGCTATCGGATGAAAATGGCAGCATATGCTCCTCACAAGAGCACAGCCCCAACACAATACATCTGTGTCAGCGCTCAGCAGACTGCTTCTTAGCCATTTACATGTCTATGTGTCAGATGCACTCCCTGTGGCCTTTGCCCTGGCTTTGTAAGAAAAGCAATCATTTAGTAGTCAACATATTAGGAATCAACCCTTATAACCCTGATGGTGAAACATTAAACTAATGGTAACTGACACCACAGAGAGGGAAAACTGATCACTGATATCTCCACGCTGATAGACACAGACTGTCACTCCCAGATGTCTGTATTATGTCACAATCTTGGAGGAGCTAATGTTTGTGCACAGAGATACGAGTGGACAAGAAAGACTAGACAACTGCACTTAAAGTAATAGGCCATCACTTGCAATAATAATATATGAATATATGTTCTTTTACCTGCATGTTTATTCTGCACTAATTTCAAATAAACTAGAAGCAGAGAGTAAATATCATACATTAGCTTACTCCAAGCCTGCCTATCTGGAGAACTGAGCGGATTGATTTAAGAGCTATCCTTAATGCACTTTGCCCTCTATGTGCAGCTGGAACTCTGTCCCAGGTGTATAGCAGTACCAAAGATGGTGAACTTTAAAAATGTTCCCCACAAGGGTTCACAAACAACCAAACAAAAACAGAAAAGTTAAGTTAACCCATAATGCACTATATTATATTAAATCTATCATCTGAACCAAATAAGTGTTTCCAGCACAAAATGGTAAATGGCATGGATTTTATAAAGTGCTTTTCCACCTACTAGGCACTCAAAGCCACACACATTGAGTCACAGCTGGAGGCAAAGTGGGTTAAGTTTCTTGCCTAAGGACACAACAACAGTATGAACTGGGTAGAGCAGGAATCAAACAACCAACCTCCCAGTTATAAGACAACTGCTCTACCACTAAGCCACTGCGCCCCAAAACAGCAACGGCCACACACTTGGCCAAGAGGAACACAAATAGAGATATACTGCAGTCATTGTGCTGACAAGTGAATAAAAAATTCAAAAGCAGAACTTGAAGGCCTAAGGAGTCCATGGTATCCTTGGAAATATGCATGTACTCTGCCTCCAGCTTACTGCTATTGAATCTCTAGTCTTCAAACCATCCACATAAGGATTTTATATTGTAAATTAATAAGGTTCTTCAAACTGAAATAATCAGCAAATTGGGAAGGAATGCTAATAAGTATCCAAAAACACCTGAGGACATATTCTTTACACAAAATAAAGTCAGACAAAACAGCTCTGTTGAACCCAAATAACATCTATAGTAGTACAAACTTACATATCTGCAGACAGGGAAACATAGATACTGTCCAATCAATACTTACCAATGCGGTTTCCAGGGGGACGACATGAGTCCAACATCCTGAGCATACGAAAAGGTGACAGTCTCAATGGGGGTTCTCTCTCCCCCATTCTTACTCCCTCCCCTAGCCTAACCTCTCCTGTTCTTGAGTCCCCTACTCGAGGAACTCGAGCAGGACATCCCTGGGGGTTTCCTGAAGTATCCATAATTCCAGAAGGCAGCAGTCTACAATCTAAAGTAGCTCAAAAATGCATTTAGTGTCTATTGTCAGTTCCACATAAAAAGAATGTCCAGTAAATAAATTTGGGTGTGTTAAGCTGAACACAAGCATCCCAATTACAAGAGAACTTATTTTTCAGTGCGACTTGTGTCAGCACAGTCTGCACGCTCATCACAATGCAACAACTCCCTTGACTACTACTCTACTTTTTCACTGTTTTCCGGTAGTCACTCCCTCTCTCCGCCTCTCCGTCTTCCTTCCCTCGCTCTTTTCCACCACTATGCAGTCACACAGCCTGCTGACTAAGGAAGGTCAAACACTGTGCAGGTTGATAAAATGCTGCAGAGACATTCAGACAGACTGGAAACTGTTACGCCCCACCATGGCACAATAATAGGTGTCCTGTCTCCTTCTGTGTAATCGACACAAAGAGCAACGTCCTTCTTCCATTTGCTTCACTCTCACATCCACGGTCTGGTCTTCTACCTCTTTCCTAATGTTTCCTGCTTTGTCCTTCCTGTAATCCCTGTGTTATTGAGCACACTACTCTCTATTCGGACTGTTGGGCTGCTCTCCGTCATCCACTCCACTCTCTCGGTTAGTCCCTCCTTGCCTCTGGCGCCCGTATCAGTGCTTTCAGTGTAGTTGGTGCCTGTGCTCCCTCCCCTCACCTTGCTGTTTCCCTCCTCCCTCTCATGTGATACCAATCACTCTCTCTCTCTCCCCTCCGTCTCCCAGTGCTGATCTTCCTATCGCTGTCTCAGTCCAGAGATGGTGTTCACTTTACACCATTCTTTTCAAGAGCTGATGACAACCATTTCTTCTTGATCAGCCTGTTTCTCTTTTTTTTTCCTCTGTGTTTGTTGACTTACTTCAGCCTTTCCATCCCACTGCTGTTTCATCTTTCTCCAGTGTCTCCAGTGAAGAAATTGAAACCTTGAGGAATTTGAGTGATGCCCCTGGCATCATAGTTCTCACAATCCTTACCCCACTGCATAACATCATTCCAAACAACACAGCTAAAGACCGTTTCAAGAGCCAATAGTGACCAAAATACAAGTAATGTCAGGTATCACAGTATATGTGTATCACAGTATATGTGAGTCATTCTGCACTCACAAGGCTCTGAATAAAATGATGATCCTTTTTTCCTCTTTTTACACATGCATTTGGATACACATTAAGGAAATTCAATGAAGAATGCAATGACCCCTTTTTTAAACCACCTCCAGCACGTTCTGGACAGTAGAGTATGCCACTTTGAATTCACTTGAACAGGATATTTTAAACCTATAGAGACAAATCTACAATGTTTCAGTCAGACAAATTTCCCTTTGAGGATAATAAAATGTATTCTACTTGTTCTACTTTATGCATTAAATAACATTAATTTGTGTTCTGGATGCCCGTTTATTGCCATTGGTACAGAGTGCTGCATGTTTTTATCAGCCAGTTAAAAAAGTCAAGGACAACGCTTGATGGACTCCCCCCATCTCTCTCTTTATATTCACAAGCGCAACTATATAGATCAAATACTTCACGTTTTCTTTTCACTTACTTCAAGGTCTCAGGGCAACTTCATCTTTCTTGTAGCTTTTGCTCTAAATAAAGGTCTTCTTCTATATCAAAATATACCTCTGGAAATACAATAAAAAAAATCTAAGTTCATACAACATCCCTGAGGAGAGAAACATACTCACGAGGACGGAGGGAGGGAGAAAGAGAATTTAGACTGCAGTAATTACCTCTAAACCTTTTATCTGCATCTAAGGATGTTGTTATTCAATTAGAGGGACCAGAGAGCCTCCAGTAAGATGCTAGCTCCATATGTGATGTTCCCCTATGTATACAACCTCTTCCATTTCCTCCACAGCTCTGAGAAATACCAGCCTAGCTACTTTGTGCTTTTTGCCTTAAGCATTTATTAGCAACGCTGGCATGCATTAAAGGTTTACAAGATCAACTAGATAAAAGGAGTCCTTTCTATTGTTCTTATGAAAAAAATAATAAAATAAAACGCCAAATGTAATGACATGTAACATTACAGATCTTTCACAAGGAGGAGCTGTATTGGTCTTTTTATATGCCCCATAATTTTCCTACAAGTGGAAATTGGTCTGGGTTCTTTTGGATTAAATCCAAGAAAGAGTAAGCTGAAAGAATTAGCTGGTGCAAATGGGTGTCTGAAAGTGTAGGGAGTGAGAGCTGCAGCAGTTAATGCCTTGTTAATGTACAGGGCTAAACAGTGCCCCAACACCAAAGCCTACATAATGTATAATGAGAGGAAATACACAATAATACAAGTATTTATACATTTTCCACCTCCAATTGTATTATCTATGTAGTAATCTATATACAGTATGTTAAAAAGTAGTAATCAAGGGAAAAACAAGAACAACAGAAGGCAGGTATGACAGTGTCTGAAATAACTTTCTGTGGCAGGGAAGCTTGCTATTCTTCTGAATCAGACAGAAAGGACAGCTAATCCTCTGCAGTGTAACTACTATGTCTACGCAGAGAGAAACAAATGCTGTGAACAGAAAAAAAATAAAATAAAAATAAGTGCTGCGTTCATCTCTCTTTACTGTAAGTACACTTGGCCCAGTTAGCAACAGATGAATCACAAATGTGTAAAAGTTCTTTGTCTTTGGCTAATGACCCCACACCCCCAATCATACACATATATAATCCCCGAGTCAGGATTATTTACAAAGATGAACAGTGTATATACTGGAAAACCTCTGGACAGACATGCAGATTCAAAAAAGTGAGTAAAGGAGAGTGAAGGTAATCTCTTTAGTGCAGCAGGAACTTTAGCAGTTGCATCATAGTGTTGCTCTTTAAAGGGTGCAACGTGCGCCGACTGCTGAGTGGCACACAGTGAGTCAGCGAGACACACTCAGCATGTCTATTAACATTTCAAACCACACCTTATCATGCTTTTTAATAATAGAAGAGCATCTTGTGTTTTGGGTCAGGTTTTATCTCTTCAGTCAGCGTTCAAGGACGGCAGTCAATTATTTCAAAGAAAGCCACGTTGCCACACCAACCGCCTTCTCCTAAGTCTGGTATGTTCAAGGAGCAGACTTTTGTGCATAACTTTTAATTTCCATGCATTCTTTTGTTAGAAGTTTTCTGTTAATCACTCATTTTTATGCAGGAGTCAAACTTTATAAATTTTGTTGTAGATTTACTTAGTGGTTCAAATCCTTTAATTTGCCTTTGTTTAATTTGGCTTTAGGCCTCTTAAAAGAAACACCTCAATAAAATAAAATAAATACACTGCAGTACATTTTAATCTGTATATTAAACATTGTATACTTTGAATTTTGCAAGGATTATATGGTTCTGCAATGACCAAAGTTTAATTTAAAAAAATATTATTATATTTTAAGTTTTAGGGTCCAATGAACTGAAAAGTTAAAATTTTCAATATACTGTGCTTATGGTTTATCCTTTCTCAGCTGTCTGCACAACTCATTCCTCTGTCTTGCCTTACCTTGTTCCCCACTTCAAGTTCAAGTTTAACAGGAGCGAGAAATTACATTGAGGACTATCTATAGCTCTCTGAGCTGCAGACTAATTTGATTTCTGAAGAAGCTATGGTGAAACTCCTTCCACTGTGTATGGCACTCGCCTGCTCTTCCTTTCAATCAGTCAGTCCCTTGTAAATCACTCTTTTGAGTTTAAGCTCCATTTCATTTTTGAGCTCATTTCTGACATCCAACTTTTGAGCTCGTCTTGGTCCGTCTCGCTCCATTCCCCTGCTCCTGATGTAAGCCACAGTGGGAAATGGGATTACAAAGATCAACATAACCAGTAACCACATGTTCCACTGCAGAGAAGCAGAAGGAAGAATGTCACTGTGAAACCAGTGGGGTTTTATTAAAAAGTGTGTGCATGTGTGCAACTTGGATTAAGGTCATTAGAGATTTATCCCCGCAGATTTGTTGTAATGTCGGAGAATCACTTAGGCCTGTTGGTAAGCACCGTTTCAGACTTACATAAATGCCAAATGTGCACAAGCAAACCAATAAACAAAACAGCATATGTTATAAACAGAAGTGAAAGTTGCACTTGCCCAATTCTCTGCCACAGGCAGTATTTCTTAAACTAAAGATTCTGTATGCGTTTACATGTAGGGATATATAAGAAATATGGTGTCTGTGTGTGCATTTGTACCCAGTGATCCAGTCCTGTGCAGGTTCAGGTATGCTCTGTCTCTTTCAATCCCCCCTCCCAGCTCTCTGCGTAAGGCGGTTCGGCCAAGATGACCAGCGTATTGCCGTAGGAAGGACGGAGCACTGTGCGAGGCAGGAGGGTGCGCAGTGCACACCACCATGGGCTCTGAGACGCGCAATGTACAAACACAGGGAAGTAGAGGAGGAACCATTGAAAAATAAATAAAATAAATCAAGAGAAGGGCAGCAAATTAAAAAGCAAGGGAGAAAGAAAAACAGGACAGGAAAATAAAAAAAAATTGTAAAAGGGAAGGGGAGAACAAGAGACAACACAATGACATCACAAAGAAAGACGGCAGAAAAGGTACAATATATTTAAGCTAACACTGTTGCATTAAATGGATGACGAAGAAGAGATACATTTCAGTCAAGAAATGGAGGCAAAGTGAAAGATTTTACCAAGGCTGATGAAGAGTGAACAATATGCAAATGAAAATATGCTTCATGCAGCAGAAAAGTCAGAAAGCTGAGGGAACATTAGGAAAGAGTTAATATTATTACATAAAAGACACAAGTAATGTATATTTTATATAGCCACTGTGAGCTTCTGTAAACGTTGTATATGGAGAACATAATGATTTTAAAAAGGGGAATACACCTGAAGAGATCATTAGGTGTATCAGATCAAATTTCAAATTTATATGTGTAAGTAATGTAATACGTAGGAAGGAACAGAGACAACATTAATCTCAAGACTGTATTTCTGAGACTAGACTTTTAGTAAGCAGTAGTTTTCTATGGAAGCCCTTCCAGTTGGTGCTGTGTAACAGACACACCCTAAATGGCAAAGCCAGGTTAATAAGTTGTAGCATTTTGACCTTTTCCACGTTTTTTTTTTTTTTTTCAATATTCTTCTTCTCAAGTATTCTAAAATATTGGACTTGTATCTATAAATAGTGGCCAGCAGATGGCACAAACGCTACACATATTTTTGGGTCAACCATGCTTTTCACTTCCTTTGACAGTAGCCTATATCAGCTCAAATGCATAATTCTGTTGAAAGGTTACACATTTTTTGTGAAACAAGCAAGTAGTTTTAAGCACACAACACAGTTAAATGAAGAGATAATGATGAGGTGGATATGGTAATGATTAAAATTATTCACAACAATTCACATACCATAACAGGTCAACATTTATTTCCGTATGTTCTGCTAGATTGTGCTAGTACCAGTACATATTAGTTGATTTGAAGTAATGCTTCCTGATGTTAAAACATTTATAATGTAATAACATCAGGGATTGACAAGTAGTTTAGCTATTGTTGTACATACTACAGTATTAGGTACAATTAAGTGGATTTTTAAGACGTAAGTAAAAGTATTTAGAAATTAGTCTTACCATTGTCCCTGGCTGTGGTTGACTCGTCTAAAGTCATCTGTTCTGCCAGTTCAGATAGAGAGTCATCAACAGGCCGGGCACTGCGTAGCGACATGGATAGTCTCCGCTTGATAATCTTCATTCTGTCCATCTCCTGGACCACACAGTGGGCCCTAAGGCCTGAAGGAGAGACACATAACATCAGGATCACTGTCATCAACATCACAATACAACAGCTCCATTGTTACAATCGAAGCAACGATCACCAGAACCTGTTGATCTTGAATGCTGTCTTACTACATTTCCCACTGATTATTTCTCTGAGTATTTAGCCTTGAGACATGTGTTCTCATTGTCCTCAATACCCAATCCAAACTTTTTAGAATAAAACCACTTAATAACAGAGGAAAAAAATCTTAATCAAAAATAATAAAAGGTTAAAAAGAAGGCATCTGGACATAGTTTGCAAACTAAAGACATTTTGTCCCTCCAAGGGACTTTCTTCACCAAGAGTGGTTTAACCACCATCCATATAAACCTATCTCACAGACCAGTCCAAATTAAATCCCAATTAGAATTGGGATTTAATATTAGGTGTGTATATATTAGATGTGTATTAGGTGCAATATATTAAATGAATGTACCTTATACCACTGCTATTGATATCAATATACTTTTTATGAGATTTGCAAATGAATGCATTATGTTTTTATTTATATTTTACACCGTGTCTCGAATCCACCAAAACACACATGTGTATATATAATAAATGGCAAAGATTCTCTATGATATATGTGCTCATGTGAATTTCTTTGCATCTTGGACAGTTTGAGACTAATGTTTCACTACTTTACTTGTCTGGCCTGGAGGTAGAAGCAGAGAGGGAAGTATTTTTTGTCTCAGTTCCACTTCTATCTATCTTGTTCATAAGGACTTACATGCACAAGTGCATGCACATACACATCATTACTGCCTTTCTTTTTGTGTCGAACCTAGGAGGCTTCAACAAAAGCCATTCATCCTTTCAGGCACAGTCTCTCAGAACTATTAGAGACACCAAGTTCTCTGAGGGAATTCAAACCCAGTGATCGTCCTGCAGGACAACTGGCATTTTCCACCAGGAAGATGAATTTAGGCAAGTATCTGTTGCAAACAACATTGTCTCTGCCAACTTACATGAGCTGAGTCATATCTGGTTTGAACCTCTGCCTTAGGTTTGTATTACACAAATAATAGTTCAGGAAGGGAACAAAAGAGCATTTCATCTGTCAGAATGGAACAAATCAGGGGGCGCCCCTAGCTCAGTCGGTAGAGCACATGCAAATACGCAAATACGCAGTTTGAGTATCGCTCAGTTTATTTGTCCAATGTTATCCCTCTCTCTCGCTCACCCTTTTTCCTGTCTACTATCAAATAAAGGCAAAAAGGTCCCAAAAAAGCTTAACATTTGCATGATTTTCCATACCTTATTTGCAAGATTCTAGACAGTATTCTCCTTAAGTCCCACCAATGTTAATGATTAATTTATTAATATCATCAAGGTTATCATTAGCCCAGCTATGTATATAGTTACATGACTAATTTAACACTATGTCTCAGGGTCATTAAAAGATTAAATAGTCTGATAATGATTATTATGATTTATTATTATTATTATTATTATTATTATAAAAATAACAACAATAGTAAAAGAGGACACATGGCATTTGGTTTTCTAGGTTACAAAGGCTGCAACTGTAGTTTCTGTATCAGAGGTGAGAAGGGAGACAGAAAATTAAGAATTTGCATTGAGAGATTCACATCTCTCATCATAAAAAACATTCAGTTGTGCCCAGGTTGGAAAGGTCACTAGCACTGTGTCAGCAAACACGTATGGTTTCTAGGTCTATGGCATGGGGCTAAAGCAAAAACTCACAGACACAAACAATTTAACTGGAATATAATGGAAGTGATATTGTAATTACCAACTCTGAACTCATTATTGAAGAACCATTCTCTTGAAATTCTGTGGTTCATGAATCATATGCATGCTTGCACACACATACAATGTGGCAGAATGGAATGGGCACTCAGTGAAACTCCTTTTGGAGCAGTGGACTAAGAAAGCATGAGTAATGCTGAAACCTGCCCAACAACAGAACCCTACAAACACACAAAACCCCCTCATACAAACCCAACGAATATTTCTGAGTGGAATTGTTTTCTGGAGTTCTCAGAGTAAGTTTAGCAGAAGCACATGATCATTGTGTTGCAAAGGAGTGAAAAAATAAATAAAATTAAAGAAAAAACTGCTGCCATACAGAGAGGTAACTATATAATAAACATGTTTTCTAGTTTAAGGTTAGTATAAAAAATGGGTTTATTTGCTGTGTGTTTTTGCCAAATAACAATTCAAGTTCAGACTTTTGTGTAAAGTTAGTTAATTTAAATTAAATGTTATATTTATAAAGTATATTTAGGTTACTATAGGTCCAGGTATTGGGTTATTTTTGGTGCATCACAAGGGCGAACACACTATGAGTTTTTTTCAATCTGGACGTCCCATATTGACAGTGTACTAAATAATGTATGACCTAATGATACTCCCAGCACGATGCAGAGCAATACACTGGTCCGATCCTTTACGATGGGGATTAGGTGATAACTCTGTGCCGGTGTTAATATAGGCTATGACTTGTGTAACGGCTGCACTGGCAAACTAGTGAGTGAGACTATCAACAGTGCTAAAGGACAATTGGAGAATGGTGCGTACGAAGCTCATATGATGCATTCATGTAACTTGACATAACTGCATCCAGCATCGGGGCCTATAAAGTGAACATCAGCTGACAAACAATAATTTATCCCATGAGTTTAACACAAACGTTTTGGCCTCTCTGGCAAGACTCGTACACTGGGCCCTTTGAGCTTTGAGCGAGTTCCTCTCCCCGTCTTTTCCTGACGCATGTATCCGGGAGGAGGAGAAGCGGGCAGGGCAGACCAAAGTTACACAGCCACTCCACCGGCACAGGAACTACATGTAAATAGGGCTACAACTACTGGAGCCGTGCGATCATCAGTGTAGAGCAGATGTTGGATTTAAAAAGCGAGGCTCCCCAACCGAGGTTACGTTTTATGATTTTTGTGCCGTAATTTCTAATGAAGAGCATTTTAGTAAAAACTCCAGTTGATGTAACGCTACTGTGCCTTTTACGCACGCGTAAACATTTACGCAACAAAACACGGAATATCACTGAAGCGAAAATGCCTTCACCGGTAATGTCTGTTTACAGGACAATCCTGGTAGTTTCCGGCCTAAATTGTGTTTTTAGTAAAGCACACAGACTAAACCAAAAACAAAACAAAATGCGGCTGCTGACCTGAGTGTTATTGCTGCAGAAGACTATTGTTCCTCTTGTGTATGGTAATCCAGGCAGCACGCTGGGATGAATCCACTGCGACAAGTTCCTCCAACTACTTTGCAGCAAAACGCGGCCGGTGGCCAAATTGTCTCTAGATTAGTCCTGTCAAAATGTTAGTAGGCGTGTAGTGGTATCCGGTCGCCTTTAAAAATGCTTCTTAAAAGTGTAATAACGACATACACCGTAACTTTCGCTTACACACAGCGCTGTCCCATCTGGCGATGATCAGCCATATCGCTGGTTGCCGCTGTGAATCCCAACTGGAAGCAGTGATCCCGAAAAACACCGCAAGGGGGGTGTAAGTGCGTGCAATCAAAAAGACATAAAACAAGAAAACCTTTCACATTAACACAAACTTTCCAGTATCCAATGTATCTCAATATATCCACATAGTTCTTTAGGTACATCGTCTAAAGGTAATTTGTCTTGTTATGCAAAAATGATTGTTATGGGAAATTACTTAAATTCATTGTGAAATTAGAAAAAACAGAATCATCATAAAGGGTTCAAATGTTTTTTTTTGTTTTTTTTTTTTTTTTTGGGGATATCCCTCCACAAAAACTCACAACATTATTAAATTAAAACTCAGCTTGAAACAAGCCACTTCTGAACAAGAAATGAATTCCCTTTGTGGAAATCACACGCACATGACACAGCAAAGACTGCTGAAGGTCTGCCTTGGTCTTTATTGCCACCTTCTGGTGTAGTGAAAGAACCGCAGCGCAGTAGAAGGCCACAGGTCAAAATATATATAATAAACATACAGTATTTTAAAACCAAATGCGTCAGTAGTTCAGTGTGTGTTTGATAAAGTAGACACTTAAGCAGTGGCACAAGATGTAAACCCTGTGTTACCATAAAGTGGACGTCCTAAAAAAGTAAATTAAATTGTGTTGCACAGAATGTATTTAAATTTGGTTAATTTCGTAATAACACTGCACATTTTTTAAATATGCTACATTTCAAGTATCATGCAATTTACTTCATGTTCAAAGTTTACAGGCCAGTCGTGAATTTCTTTTAATATTTTTGATTATTTATTAGGCGGAAATGCTTTCCTGTTTTCCTAGGCTTTTTTTTTCCAACAGCTGGAATGTCTCAGTACATATTAGATGGAAAAAACATTAAGTTCAGGCAGAGGGCAGCATGTCTATTCTTACATTTGTCTAAATTGCCATTCAGCCATGTAATACAAACAATCATTTATCGTCTACCAAACTGTTTTATTAAAAATCATACGTGTCGTCTCGGAGCATGACAAAGTTACAGTTCCACAAACTGACCGCCAGTGGCCGCTAAAAGTCTCAGCTCAGGGCTCACGTCGCAGTTCGTCTGCAGCCGTTGACTCGTCGGTCTGTTGTGGTTGTGAGGCAGGTTGTCAGGGGTAGCGCGGGGATGTAGCTATGCGCATCCCCATTCAGTGATATCAGCTAGCATGGAATTAGGCGACCTCATTTGGCGATGAAACGCTTATTCTTAGCCAAATGGCTGTCAGAATACCTTCAATTTTGTCTCATGTTACCGTCTTTATTTGGGTAGGCTTTGGGGACGTCGTATTTTTCTCGAAACAATCGGTAGTTTTGCAGCGAGGTTGTATGTATCCTTAGCTTCTCATTGAAGCAGTTAGCCTCCGTCTATCGATAAACGCTAGCTACTTCTCAGTTTCATAATATTCGATTTTTCAATACAATTGCTTTCTGTTGTCGATCTTAAACATGGAGGACGACAACGAGGAGGAATTAAAAGAACAGGAAGAAATAAACGCAAGCGCGCAATTACTTTTTAATCCTCGCTTTCGACCGACGACTCCCCTGCACATCCAGAGAAGTAATGTGTGCTCTCGGGCATATTTTGTCGTTGTCATGGTCTTCTTCCATGTCTATATTCTTAATGTCATCGCCCTGCTGCTTTACGTGCACTACTACAACAACGGCCCCGGAGACCTGCTGACTGGCGAAGGGGCTTCATCTTCAGCCATAAACGGTGGTGGGAGTCCCATGCCAGAGTCTGCCTCAACTTCAAGAGAGCTACATTTAGAAGACTACAGTCAAAGTTTTAGTCTACCTCGCATTGAGGGTATACGGGTGAGAAATGTCAACGAACTGATTTATTTTATAACAGCCACAATTCTTATACGAGTGCAGTTTTGTTGACTGTGTTAATCCCATGTTTAGGTGGGGCATGTGCAGCGGGTTTCTCTTGTGCCAGACAGAACACACAAGATGAAAACCCTCAGTCTGAAGCCTTTGCTATTTGGTAAGTGACCTTTAGTGATTAGGCATTCCAATGCTTATCAGTCAGAGGTTTAAACCACATTCATTTTTATTTTTTTCTTAAACCATTTCAAATATAAAAAAAAAACAGCAGGATATTTTTTTAAATTACAGTGTAAGTTTCTGTGCAACTGTAAGTTTAACATAGCATTACATCAAATCCAAAATTCTAACACAAGTTGACAGTGTATGGTGTAATTCTATAATGATATTTCTAAAATATTCCTATTCACAGCTGTATACTGATTGTGTTACCTGAATAGTTTCCAACCGGACACAACATTTTAATTTCTGCATTGGTAATGTTTCCATCTGCGAGCTGCTGCTATCAAATTTTTGTTACGTTTTTGCCAGAAGTAAGCCTTGTTTACCACAAGGCGCTCACCCTGCACTGTCCCAGTCACTAAGAAGGTGCCACCTTGTGGATGCCTTCGAGTCATGTTCCTCACACAGGTGGCGTCTCTTTCGAGCCACAGATTAATGTCCGTGTGACTCTGTCTAACAAGCAAGGGTCCGTGCTTCAGAACATCAAATTTGGCAGCCAGGGAGAACTGAGACAGACTCACTGGACTAAACTTGAGGCGGGCCAGGCGCAGTTTCACAACTTGAATACAAAAAAGTTATGTATAAAATCAAATTATTTATATACACAATACATTGCAATAGAGCACATATTTAAACTCACCAAAATCACTCCTACAAAAAGTCTCCAATGTTTCTTTTGTAGAAGCATTTTCCTCAAGTTCACAATCCCGACAGCTTGCCTGAGGTACTGAAATATATAAACCACTTTGTAAATACTTGGTTGCTCATTCGAGTCACCTAGAGCTGTGCATGTGTTAAGTTTGTTACCTCTTAGTTTAACTGGGTTAACAGTCGTGTTGGTGACTGAAGAGATGCACATGAGATGGTCTTCAGGATACTGGTCACAACGCAGAATTTCTGGCCAAGGATAGCCATAGCAATTCATGATTGGTGCACAGCTGTCCCGGACAGACTCACACAAACTCCTACAGGGCGATATAAACCTAGAAACAAGAGAGTCATCACAATTAATGTTGTCAGCTTTTACCTATACTTACTGCAATTTCCAAAGCTTTACAATTGATTTATTCTTGACTTTAGTAAATAAAAAAACACAAATAAAACAAACAACACATAATTACCTGTCTAGGCAGATAGGTGCAAAAAGAGAGCAGAGAAAAACGCGAGCATCAGGGTGGCACTCACGTGCAAGTAGTGGCAACCAGCTAGCACTCTGCTGCACAGCCTCTGCTGATGACTCATGGCCCAACAAATTGGGCATTCTCATGTTGTCATAGCCAATATTTTGGCACAAAGCCATGTTTGGTGGGATGGGGACACAGCGGGAGGAGCTTCGGGGCTCCCATAGTCCACCTTCACCCAGTGAGTGTGTGGATCTAAAGGCCATGTCAGTGAAAAGGTCCCTCCACACCTCCTCGTCTTCTTCAGCTGCACTTTGAACCTCTTTCTTCTGCTTGCCAGATCTAAGTGCACTTACACTCGTTAGACCGTCTAACCCTCCTCTTACTCTTCCAGAGCTAAGCAATGATGCGCTGCTGAGTTCAGCAAGCAGTAGTTGAAAAAATAGTGTAACAAAAATTGACGACATGCTGAAAATAAAATGAGGACAGAGCAAAGTATTCATCGTGTTGCAGGCGGCAAAGTGTGACAATGTGGGAAAGTGTGGCAGGATAGGTGTATATATAGTGGGTGGGCATTTGCCTAGGACCATCTAAAGGGTGGTCTGGAGAAAGAGGCTGGGTAAACAATGGGTGCATTTGCATTAATGAGCAGATTGTTTGTGACAAATCCTTTTTCTAGGTAAGTTAATGGCTCTCTATTGCTTTTTTTAGTCCATCCCTTCTGTTTAAATTAAGTAAAAGAAGGTAAACTTTTTTACGGTTCAGATAAGTTCAGACTGATGTATGTGAAAGTGCAAAATTTAGACCTCTGAGTGTCTTGGACACAAACAAAATTGGTGTTGCCCTGCTGTGTGTCCATGGCCTGATTTTTAGTTCAGACAAACAGGTCACTTCATTTCCGGGGTAAAAGAGAAACAGCGTCTGGGAGGGAGACGAGAAAGCCCTATTCTCCGTCATTCATATCAGCTATCCCAAGTAATGAGGCCTGACTAGACAATAGGATTAACCAAATGAGTACAGTGTAAAGGCACGGGTGACAAACAAGGGCCCTTCTGTACAGGAAGCCAATTTGCCGGAAGCATTTCATTAGGCCTAGAAGTAATTAAAGACATACAGATTTCTATATAGCAGGAATCAATCAAGCATGCAACTAGGATGACCTTTGTTCTTACTACGTCACAAATGTGAAATACAGATGAATATGCTGGTATAAATCCAACGCTAATTGCAATAAAATGAACAAAATATATTAACCATATTGTAGTCCACAATAATGCTCAATAATTATATACCCAATAATGTTTTGCCACAGTTTTCTGAAGAGCCAAATGTTATTATAAATTGTTATTTTTAATGAAAGTACATTTTTAGCATCTAAAATATTTTATATCACACACATTGTAATGTGTTTCCAGTGGTTATATTTATTCCAGTGGATGTTTTCCTAAATAATGTCGTTAGTAATGTCACAAGTGAAACAGATTGTTATTAATTGAGATCTAAGTAATTTAAAGTAGGGACAATTAATCACTCTTCACTTTAGGTGTGATGAAGTTTCTTTTGTTTAATGTGAAAACTACTTTAGGTAGGCTTTTCCATGTTGAATGGCAATAATTGTTGTCTGTTTTGTATTCAGAGATCTCTGGCTTTCTGTCAGAAGAGGAGTGTCGTTTGGTGGTTCAGCTGGCTCAGCTCAAGGGTCTAATGGAGAGCCAAACATCAGCACTTCAGGGGCAAGAGAAGTCTAACCAGCCACTACTGTCTCTCAGCACAGAGGAAGTCTTCAGTTTGTTGGACCTTAACCAGGATGGGCTACTGCAAAAGCAGGAGGTTGTTTCCATATGGGATAACTCTCGTAAAAATAATTGGTCTTTATTAAAATATTATAAATATTTTATATGTTTGTTCTTTTCACTAGATTGTGAGTCACTCACATTCTCGAGATGGTACTTGGCTCAGTCCGGACAGTTTACGACAGATACTTAATGGTCTGGAGGCCTGCCCAACAGGTGTGTCTTTATGTGCATCATCAAGTGGTTTGAAATTCTGTTTGTTTCTTTCTATATTTCCATATATACAGTATATAGTGGTTATTATTGTATGCTAGTCCAGTCCCCCGGATTTTGTTCACCTCCTTAATATTCCTCCTGACGTATTTGTTTCACCCCACCTCACCAGTTACTTCTTCTCTCCCCACAACTATTGTTGCTGGGTTGAGGTCTCCAATGGGAGTTAATGGGGGTCAGGCATTCTTTGAGTTCAAAATAACGGCATACATTTAGGACAAAAAGAAGGGGGCAGTTGTAATTCTTAATTAAACTTTCCTTATCATTGAGAAATGAACCAGCCAGCTACAAATACACAGTGTATGTGCTCTACAGGGATACTGACATTGGATGAATTCAAGCGTGTGTATGATGAATCTCAACGCACAGGACAACAGCGCACTGGGAAGCTTACAAATCAGTTTAAACACAGAAACAAAAACACTTTGCTTTTTCAAGGCCCGGGATCTCACCACGTACTTCAAACACTCAGAAAAAGGTATGGATTTATTGTGTATTAATAACAATCTGTTCTGTTTCTATTCATTGATCTAATATATATATTTTGTTTAATTCTCAGAGTAATTGGCTTGACACGCCTGCCTTCGTCGTTGGTTGAGCTAAGTGAGCCACTGCAGGTGATTCAATTTGAAAATGGAGACTTTAGTGATGCCCACTATGACAGCAGCCCTACCCATCATGAGACTACTTGTGCACACACACGTTTGGCAGGCAATGCATCAGCTCTCACTGAGGTCTCTTGCAGGTATGTAATGGGTTTGAAACAGTATAAGAATAAATACAAGTAGAAAAATAATTGTATTTTTAATAACTTTTTTCCAGGTACCTCACTGTGCTTTTCTACCTTACCTCTGTTGATGAGGGGGGTGACACAACGTTTCCTGTGGCAGATAATCGGACCTATCATGAAGAGGTGTGTGTGGTTCATAAAATCATGGAGGCAAACTAAAATAAGCCTGAAATAGTGACTGTATGATTCTGTATATGTTCTGTTGAAAACCTGTAAATAACATTGATTTATGACAACAACTGAGTCCTTACAGCAATTAATCAGAAACATCACAAGCTGCTGACACTTTCCCATCTTCTAGGCATTAGTCCAGGATGGAGTTGATTTGACACATACTCAAGAAACGTGTTACAGAGGTAACCTCAGAGTTAAGCCGGCTGTTGGTACGGCTCTTCTTTGGTACAACCATCTCTCAGACGGTAGAGGTAAAATAAAAATATTTTGGCATATGTTTATTATTGAAATAACCACTGTCGATAAATTATGGCCTGTATCAAGGATTTTATAGCATCTCCTACTTTTGTCAGGTTGGATGGGTGAGCTGGATGAGTACTCTCTGCACGGCGACTGCCCAGTCAAGCGTGGCCTAAAATGGGTTGCCAGCAGCTGGGTAAATGTCGACCCAGATCACCTGCGACAGGCCCGCTACCAGAGACTAGTTGCTCAAAGGCACCAAGCTAAATCAGGCTTTGAGGACTATCACCAGCCTCTCTCACACAGTGACCTTCACCAGGATCTATAGCCAGGCATGTCCACTTAAAATCAAGTCATTGTGTTTTATTATAAGACTGTGGCATTTTTTTTTAGATCTCTATACATTTTTATTTATTTATATATATATATATATATATAAAAATATATATATATATATATATATATATATAAATATATATATATATATATATATATATATATATATATATATATATATATATATAAGCTGCTCTAAATGTATTTAAACAGACATTATTTGCTCTTATAGCTGAACACTTCCCCATACACACACACACACATACAGTTTTGCTCATAAGTTTACATGCACTGGCAAATTTTGTAATTCTTTTTTTTTTTTTTTTTTTTTTTTTTAGAGAATATGAAAGATAACACAAAAAAACTTTTTTCTTTTACTCATAGTTAGTGGTTGGATGAAGCCATTTATTGTCAAACAATTGTGTTTACTCTTTTTAAATCAGAATGACAACAAAAAATACCCAAATGACCCTGATCATAAGTTTACATACAGTTCTTAATACCGTGTATTGCCCCCTTTAACATCAATGACAGCTTGATGTCTTTTGTGGTAGCTGTGGATGAGGCTCTTTATTTTCTCAGATTGTAAAGCTTGTGCTGTCTTTTATAAACTGCACATTTGAGATCTCCCAGATTGGCTCAATGATATTGAGGTCAGGAGACTGAGATGCATTTGAAGAGTGCAGATTTTCCTCCAGTGTTTTCTTTTTGCCATCAAATTTGACCAAGTTTCTTTTGTCTTTGTAGCTCACACATCCCCAAAAACATCAGCGCTCCACCTCCATGTTTTACAGTAGGAATGGTGTACTTTTCATCATAGGCCTTGTTGACTCCTCTCCAAATGTAACATTTATGGTTGTGGCCAATAAGTTCAATTTTACTCGCATCACTTTAAATGTTTTAGTTCCAGTAGTTTTGAGGCTTGTCTCTTTGCTGTTTGGTGTATTATAAGCAGGATGCTTTGTATCACTTTGTTATACAGTTCAATTACTTTTTCCCGCAGATCCTTTCACAATTCTTTAAATACCACATGACTCAGAAAACAGAAACATCAGTGCAGCCCAAAAAC
Organism: Neodontobutis hainanensis; assembly: GCA_024349245.1. NCBI lineage: Eukaryota > Metazoa > Chordata > Actinopteri > Gobiiformes > Odontobutidae > Neodontobutis > Neodontobutis hainanensis. Next base: position 582,684 of record JALDNG010000070.1, on the reverse strand, counting down.
TCACTGACCTTTTATACACACGCACTGAACAGATCACAAGTGAGGATGGTTACCTTTATTAGCCATTCAAACGTGTTTGTGACAATTTGTGAGCTAGTTATCAGGCCAAAATCACCAGGGTATATAAACTATAGATCAGGGTCATTTGGGGAGTTTCTGTTGTCATTATGATTTAAAAAGTGTAAACACAATTTTTTGACGAATAATGGCTTCACCAAACCACTAACTATGAATGAAAGAAAACATTTTTTTGTGTTATCATTTATATTCTGAAAAATGTCCAAAGAATCACAAAGTCTGCCACGTGTGTAACATTATAAGCACAACTATATACCCAGAGAAAACATTAAATAAAATAGGTAGCCTAACTTATCAAATAATTATCAGTATTATTGTAAAAGAGTTGCAGCAGTACTTTAAGCCATATCATAAGATGCATTTGTGAATGTGTCGAGAGGGGACAATGTGTACATTCATGCAGGATTATAATAATTAAGAAGCTTTTATTGTAATATTTTATGTATCAATGAAGGCAACGCAAATGAGGATTATTCTTGACCAAATGAGTTTTTGTTGCATTGGTTATTGGTGAACAATCCTATAGGCTTTTTGGATATTATTTCATAAATTGTTTTTCTCACAACTTAAATATTTGTGTTTTTTTTAGTAGTATTTATTACAGTGTTATTTATTATTATTGTCACCACCAGATGGTGATTTAAGTTAACACAATGCTTATTTATTTCAATGTGATTTATTTAAATGCTTATTTATTTCCATGTGATTGCTAGCTGGTTGCACATGTTTGTCACTGTATCTGAATAAAGCATTTGTGTTTTGTGCTATTTGAGTTATTAACCACGAGATGGCGCCAAATTTTAAACGCTGTTCTATACACTATTTTTGTTGCGCATCATAGAATAGGCTGTTCATAAAGGTTTTTCCTCGAACCCCCACAGAGCCATCCTTCTAGCACTTGGACAATGCTTAAGAGTATTGTAGGCATACAGTGAGTGCCTTGTGAACTCAGAAATGTCATCATGCAACAATGTAGTTATAAAATGTTATAACTAGGCTGCATTGTTGCATAATAACACTGACCAACCTATGTAACGTTTTGAGTTTGCTATAAAGTGCTGGAATGTCAGAGTTACAATAGCCCACTACTGGAACAAACCAATAATTGTCATGTTCTTCTAATTCTCATTTCTTCATTCGATCCAAAACCATCCTACCAAAAACGACTTTAAATATATTAGAACATGTTTAGCCGCCGGAACACCTGTGTGCATTTATCTACAGTTATTTGTGTGATACCGGGTCAAGGACGTTCGCAGCGTAATAAACCCATCCTTGTGACTCCCCTGATTTAGACGCTGCTGCTGATGCTGTGCGCGCCGCTCTAACGGTCAGTGCGGCCAATCACGTCCGCAGGCGTCAGTGGAGGGCGGGCTTAACGTCCGTCACAGCTCGCTGACAGTACAACGGATCGCATTCTTCGTCTGTTGAGGAGCGGCATCACGTACAGGTTCATGGTCCTCAGACTTTGCTTTTTAAAACCAAAACGTTCATCTTCTTAAAGCGCAGGATTACTTTTATTTAACTGTTATCCATGAGATTCTTCAGGCTTACCTTTAAGTGCTTCGTGGACTGCTTTTGAATCTCGTCTGTCTACGGTAATCTTGACCGCGGCGCTTTGTAAATTTCCATCTTTTGGCTGAGCTGATTGATAATTACAAAAACTGAGATTTTTTAAAATTAATAACAAGAAAGAGAAATAACCTCAGAAGAGAAATCCGGCGCGCTGCATAGTGTCTTCATCCCTGTGTCTGCCACTGGAGCCTGGTGGGTGCCAGGCATAATCCAACTTAAATTACGTCTGGCATTAAGAAAACTATTCTTATTTAGTGCCGTGCCCCAATAATATGTCACCTGAAGTGGAAGAGAACGACCACGGTGAGTAACATGCATTGGGTCTCGATTGCCTTTTTATTCACTTCACCATTAGCTGTAATGAGTCATATATCAAAGCTTAACACTTAACATTACAGTCTGCATCTGTCCTCAGCACTCACACATGTAGGTTATGTAGCCTATACACACAGGTAAACTCACTGTAGGCTACTGGACATAGGCTCAGGCATTTGCAGATTAAGGTAAAATCTAGTGGCAGTTGTTAGTATTACCTTATTAATGCAACAATAAATTGTAGATATGGTTCTGCACAGACTTAATTCTGATGGTCAGATCCTGTCCTGTAGCCTACCAAAGGTATATCCCAATCTATGCCTCCATTTGGACATTAGAAAGAAACTGACATCCCTTTACATTTTTTTCCCTGCTCTGTTAATACCCCTCTCAGACTGCTCTGATCTGGATTGAACTGCCTTACTCAGTAATGTCTCAGTTGATGCCATGGGCTGTCACTAAAGAAGTCACATTTTTAGTTGTTTCACCTTAAAGCAGCCTTTAATAAACTCAATAGCTTTGTAAAAGACATTTATCACCGTGTTTAAGGTACAGGGCTATATGTTTTAGAGAAAAGGGGGAGGGTTGCAGCACAGCATTGCAGTAAATAAAAACAGTTTTCCTTCGATCCTAGTTTGGTTCACAGAAACTCTGGAAATGTGTGATGAAGTTTTGCAGTGTTTTGACTCAAATCATTGCTGGTATTGAAATGTTGTTAGCCTTTACTTTCTCAAAATTATATTTTCCCTTCAGTCCTTCTGCTTGTTGTCCTCATGGCCTGTGTTACTTATGTTATAACGTCTGCTCATTTTTTCTGTCCAGGTGAGATCACTCTTCCACAGTTGGAGGCAGGGAACCTATCGGAGGACGAAGGCAGTGGGTCAGTTCGGTCCTTGGTGCCTGTGCCCAGCGCAGGTTCAGGTTGCGATGATGGTGGAGGGGCTGGCCCGCCGCCAAATCATGATGGCACTGCAGCTGCGCCAAATGGGGTTGTAGCTGTACCAGCAGTGGAAAGAGAAACATGGACCAGACAGATGGACTTCATCATGTCCTGCGTGGGCTTTGCTGTAGGCTTAGGCAACGTATGGCGCTTCCCTTACCTCTGCTACAAGAACGGAGGGGGTAAGGTTTGTTTTTGTAAAATAAGCTGAAACTGGACAAACACAAAGCCCTAAGAAACATCTGTATGTGTGCTGTCTCTGTATATAGCATTTAATGATCTCTAGAAGTTTTGTCTGACTCTGAAAGAAAGCCTTAAACTTTCTTTCTCTTCAGTGACAGATGCCATTTATTAATTTCAAATTGTGCAATACAACATCCAAAACAAACCCCACACACACATATAATAAATGCCAAATGCAGTCTTTTGGGCTGACTCCTCACACCTGTGATTAATATAAAGTCAAGTAGTAAAGAATTGCAGAAGGAACACTGTAAGTAGTGTTACAGAAAAGCAAAACAGCATCTGCATGACTGTGAGCACGTAGCATTAAAGTCATGCCCACCCCTGCGGTTTAACTTTGTGTTATTACTGGCTGTTGCTTGACAGACACAAGTTCCCTTGTGGTGTTCCCACTGCTCATTTATAGACATGTGACAATACTTACCCTTGTAACTGTTTTTCATATCCTTGGTAACTTCTTTTCTTTCATTTTTGCCAACCTGTCCTGTAGTTAACTTCCCTAACTGCAGTCTTAGTCGCAAGATAGCTCTTATCTTTGCCCTACCCACTGTTTATTTTATGAATGCGCAAATGTGTCAAAGTTGAACCTCCCCTCCCACGTAGTGTGTCTTGTGACCCATGGGTCTTATACTCACCTTCTGGTATCGTGTAACAATGGGCTGCCTCACAGAGTGCATTCACTGTGCTCCTGCGTAGCACTCATGTAGCTAAAAAAGGTTCTCTCTCTCGCTCTCATTCTGATAACAAGGCATATGGATATGGCACACAGTATCCATCCTGTGACCACTCCTGTCCTTTCCTGCACTGAGAGTGTCGAAAGCCCTATGGTACAGCCACAACTTTGAAAAAAAAATCACAAAAATAAAGATTTTTAAAATATGCAGTGTGTGACAATGAGATATTATCAAATACATTTTTTACTATTAACCAAAATGTTAATGGAGAGAGGAAGCTCTTTTACTTAAAAAAAATATTGAGTGAACTAACCCCCATACAGCTATTGTCAACCTGTTAGCTGGTCCACCATTGTTTGAACCCATAACAATGATGCTGTGAATATAGAGGTTTTAAACCTTTTTATACTTCTTTTACATCTCCCTAACTGTATTGTGTATTTATTTGTAACATAACGTTAGGCCTGCTGTGTCCACTTCACTAACTATATGAGAACATTTACTTTTGCCTAAGACAGTTTGAAAATGCAACATCTCAGTGATTTGAGTAATAACGGTGTATAATCTGTGGTCACTTCATTCACGCCTCCCGTTGCATCTACCCCCTTTGCTTTGTCCTTTCTCTTTGTCTCTCTCCCACCCCCTTCTCTGTTAGACGCACACTCACAAATGTTTCCTTATAAGGGTATGGTCCTCTGGTCACAGAGAACAACACAAAAGAACAATGGGCAAATTGTAGCAAAATTTAGGCAACTAGATCAAGGACTTATTGTCTATTTTTTGCTTTTGCTGGGCCTCTTCTACCACAGCTTTGTCCCAGTCACCTCCTTCCTGAAATCTATCTGTCTTTCCCTCCCTTTCTTTTCGCTTCTCCCTGCTCTGCGTCACAGCTGGTCATGTGACTCACTCCTATCTGCGCAGACTGCGTTAGCATTACCCTGTGATATTATATTTCTGCAAAAAGATTTAGCACTAGGTTAAATGTCTGGTGCCACATCTTCAGTGTGTGGGTTTTTTTTGTGCATTTCATATGACAGCAAGCATCTGTTACATAAAACACCCGATGCAGATTATTTATAGACTTGGCTACTTGTGGCACCTGACCTGGACAGACAACTGCCATTGGAAATTAAATGTCCAAAGCATGATTAATGCCTCCTACTGGAGGGAGTTATTATTTGCAGTCACCGTCTAATCATCTTTATCTCCCTGTCTCCTCTCAATTCAAGTTCAAGGGCAATATTGTCGATAAGCGTCCAATCATTTGTGGAATGAGAAACAACACAGTTATCTTTTGCTTATCCACTGCACCAAATATTATCTTTGACCTTGTCTTAAGCCTTGACATCTATTTTTCTATCTTTCCCCATATTTTTGTATAGGAACATGTAAATGTAGGTTGGCTGTCAGTAAATTTTGTTCTTATTCGTGCAAGAGATGTAATGCCTTTTCCATTGTGGAAGGCATCAGTTTTTATATTGACTATTTTCTGTGTGTATTGCAGGGGTTTTCTTGATCCCTTACTTGCTAATTGTGTTCTTTGGGGGCATCCCTGTATTCTTCTTGGAGATTGCCCTCGGACAGTTCATGAAACAGGGAGGGGTTTCTGCTTGGAATATTGCACCCCTATTCAAAGGTATGCCTTTTCATATGATTTATTCTTGAATCATTTCATCATTTACAAATTGAATTCTTCTAATTCTAATTAAATTTCTTATACCCTTCTTCTTTTCTATTTCCATTAGGTCTGGGCTTAGCCTCTATGGTGATTGTGTTCTTCTGTAACACCTACTATATCATGATTTTGGTGTGGGGCCTGTACTTTCTTTTTCACTCCTTCACAAACCCGCTGCCCTGGGCCACCTGTGGGCACCCGTGGAACACACCCAACTGTACACAGGACTTTCGACGCCACTGCCACAACCACACTGCTGTTCTGACATCATCTAGTGCCCTTCCTATTGCCTCTTCTAACCTCTCCCTCACTGCACCATTAAACCTATCAACGGCACAAATCCTCTTCAATGCCACCTGCCTGGAGGCAGAGGGCCTGCGTTCCCCAGTCATCGAGTTTTGGGAGTATGTATTCATTGCAATTTTTAACCTTTTTAAACATTCCTTAAAAACGGCATCATTACAAACCTTTTAGGACTACAAGTAATGGGGCAGTAACAATGATAAGCTTTTTAAAATTTTGTGTACATCTCTCCTAGACGTAAAGTACTTCGTCTTTCTGGAGGTCTTCACGAGCCTGGTGACATCAGCTATGAGTTGGTGCTATGTCTTATAGCTACTTGGATCATTGTTTACTTCTGTATGTGGAAGGGAGTTAAATCTACTGGCAAGGTAAAATCATTTGTAATTTATTACATTAAAACTGCTATTTGTGTGTGATTAGTTCTCAGTAGTTGTTGAGGTTCATAGAGTGCAGAGTAAAACAAGTATGGCTTGAAACAAAGCTTAACTCCTAAGTATTTTTCTCTTTGGCCGTTAATCAGCTTTTGTAGGGAGGGGATCAGACTCAAAACTCAAAAATCAGCTTATGTGTGTTACCTTTTAATCAATTCTAATTTGTTTTGTTAGATTGTGTAATTTCTGTTTATTTCTCATGTGTATTAGTATAAATTGTGCCCCTCCCTGTTTTCTAGCTCTTATTTAACTTATTGTTTTAATAACTTGCCATCCAAAACAGCAGACAACCACTACATTACCATAAGCTTCATGTTCATTCTGTGGGACTGTGGCACAGTCAGGGAATCATTTTTCATTTACAAATTAATTTCTTTGTATGTTTTTGTTGCAGTGACCAAAGCCTTTAGCAAATATAATGAGCCAGCTTTAAGCTGATTAGGAACTTTCCGCCATGTACATATTTGAGAGCAAGAAAGGGGCTTTGAGGCAATGCTCATTCACAAAGCCTAATACTGTAGTTTTTTGTGTCTGGTGGGTAGCAAAGGTTATCTTTGTGAGTACAACATCTGAAAAGGTTGCCAAAAACCCCTGCTATTGCAGGAGGTTTACAAATTGTCTGGCTTTCCATTTACAGGCTACCTTTTCGTAACATGACAGGGCCCATTACATCTACAGGAAGGACCAAATGGGCCTCTTCTTATGTCTTGAGTATTTACAAGCAGGTAATTGCTTAATCCAAGTGATAATGTGAAACATTAAAAAACATAAAATAGGTACAGTAAAACCAGAACTTTTGCAGAGTATTAGCAGATGGTGAACATTACTAAACTGTTCCAATGATAAATACTTAGTTGTGTAGTTTAGCTTGTTTAACTCAAGGAGTTAAATGTATTTTATTTTGGTTTCTACTCTTCCCTGTCCCATGTGTTTCATGCAGAGCACTAATGTGCATGTTGTACCTTTTGTAGGTTGTGTATTTCACAGCTCTGTTTCCCTACCTGGTTCTGGTGGTCCTTTTGGCCCACGGAGTCACTCTGCCTGGAGCTTTAGATGGGATTGTTTACTACCTAAAGCCAGATTGGTCAAAACTAGGAGAGGCACAGGTAGGCTTTGACACCGATGGCATAAAATATAACAGTTACCTGAGTCTGTAAAAACTATTGTAACATTTTTCCATGTGGTAGGTTTGGATTGATGCAGGCACTCAAATTTTCTTCTCCTACGCCATTGGACTTGGTGCACTGACTGCACTGGGCAGCTACAACCGCTTTCACAACAACTGTTATCAGTGAGTTGGAAAACAACATGGAGTGACCCATTTGTTGCTTATTGCTGGTGTTTCACCATCCAGATTCAATTGAACCAAGAAGAAGTCTCAAATAATCTTATCATTAACACTGAGTACTAGACGTATGCAAACTACTATATTTAGTTATATAAGCTTATTTCTATATGTGGGAAAGGGGCACTTGGGAAAGGGACTGCCACATTTATCATTCTGAGAGAAATGGGTAAAAAGAGTCATTATTAGTCACTGTAGGAACATCGGACATAAGTTAATTGGCATTTTTCTGTCTAAACCTTAAGTGAAAGTGGAATAAGTAGATTTGGATTCTGTGGTACGTTAGCTGAGCTTACACAGATATAATATAGACAAACCCTGGTATTAAATAGTGTATGATTGTTTTTAACTTTGTTGCTCACATAGTTATGTCTGAGGACTGCTGCAACGGGATACTCGATGCCTGTCTAGTGATGAGTCATCAGACCTTGAACTAGATGGCAATGCTTTTGAATATAGTTATTGGGTCAGTCAATGGACAAAGGCCCCTCATAGAACAGACTGAATATGATACAAGGCTTGGTTAAACATGATCCTTAAAATTGTACTAAATACACCATTCCACTCCCTGCCCTAATGAGGTACTGCTCTTTTTATGCCATGAAATCAACCCTAATTTTAATATATCCAACAACAACACTATACTCAAACATGTACATGCTTATGTTAACACTCTCTTGACTTGTTTTAATGACTGGCATGTTTGAGCATTCAATGTAATGAACTAATGAAAGAATGCAGCTGTGTTTATCATTGGAGATTGTGATGTTTATACATTCATTTTGTGGGAGTGGAAATCTATCTTTGTTGCCAGGTAGTTAGAATAAATAAATCTTTCTGCTCAGACCTCAAACAGCACTAGCTATTGGCCTTCATGCTCCCAGCTGTCTACCTGCCATCTGTATAGACAACAACAGCTTTTAGAGAAATTGCTATTGATCTCTTTTTTTAATATCTTAGCTCATCTCTCCATTACTCAATATTTGCTTTCAGTAATATTACATGAACATCATGTGTCAAAATTATTATTAGATATCATCCTATTGTTAGTGTCCATAGTGTATGTCATTTCTTTATATTTTTACAGGGATGCATTTATGTTGGCCCTCATTAACAGCGGGACCAGTTTTTTTGCCGGCTTTGTGGTGTTTTCTGTGCTGGGATTCATGGCTGCAGAGCAAGGGGTGGACATCAGTAAGGTAGCAGAGAGTGGTAAGAATATGTCCTTTAAAACACAATGAGATGACCAAAGCATATTCTCAAGGAGCTACTGTATATACAGGAGGTTTGCTTCTCTCTTTGACTCTTCGTCATAATGTGCAGGTCCAGGCTTGGCCTTTATAGCCTACCCCAAGGCTGTGACTCTGATGCCTCTTGCACCTCTCTGGGCAGCACTTTTCTTCTTTATGTTGCTCATTTTGGGACTGGACAGCCAGGTAATACAGAGGAGCCTTTTGTTTGTTTCAGTTTGTATGTTGTGTTTTGATTCTGTAACACTTACAGATATCGAGCAAATATTCACTATGTATATTCTCAAATATTCGCTCTCCCATTTCCCACCATTCCCACAGAAAAGTGAAACTGTCTAGACACACTCACTGCATTTAGTTTTAGGATTGCTTTTCTTAAGCACATGTTTGTTGAGTCCATGTTTAAGTCAGTTCCCAGCCATTGTTTTACAGCCAAGGGATTTGTCAATGAGCTACTGTATGATTCACACAGAGCAACTGTCTATGTTGCAATTCATTCATATACGTCTGTCTCTCCGTTATTATCTCTGCCCCTCCTCCTGTTACATTTTCTCAGAAGAAATATGCCACTGTAAAAATATTTATGACCAACAAAAGATCTTCATGAAATGCTCATGTGTGATTTATTGATGGAGTTGGTCCTTTGGAAGAGAGTTACTTACAATTAGTAACAAAAGTAAAATTAGTAAAAAGCTAACTTTGTATGTCTTTATTTTATTATAAAATATATTATTGTGTGGTTACATAGTCAATGGTCAGAGTCACTGAGGACACACAGGTCTCTGCACATGTGAGTTTTAATTTTCAAAAGGCTGTAATTCCAGTAAGTGTAACACTATCACCTTACTCTGTTACTTTCTCTTGCACTTCTGCTTGTCTCACTGCTTTTGTGTTTATGTCTTTCTCAGTTCGTTGGGGTTGAGGGGTTGATAACCGGAATCATGGACATGTTACCTCCCAAGTCCACCCTGGGTTCCCTGCAGCGAGAGGTGGTAGCAGCCATCTGTTGTGTTATCTGCTTCCTTATTGACATGTCCATGGTGACAGAGGTACACTGAGAGATTTATCAGAAGTATTATTATTCTGTAGATAAAGCAGTCATTTGTGCAGATGTAATCGACATTTGAACTTCAGTCTTTGAGCAAATTGTTAAACCATCATAAGTGTGTCATTTGAATGTGTTTGATTATGGCAACAGAATTAACTGGGATAAAAGAACAAATGGTGGAAGCAAGTTAGAAGTAGGTCACACATGAAGTATTAAAAGGGTGGCCTTATTGAAGCCTGTTTTCTCGGTTCTGTTAGGGAGGGATGTATGTCTTCCAGCTGTTTGACTACTACTCTGCCAGTGGCATCACTCTCTTGTGGCAGGCCTTTTGGGAGTGTGTGGTGATTGCGTGGGTTTATGGTGAGAAACAATTCCAAAGCACTGCCCAAACAATAGAACTATCACTCAGTCATCTTTGCTCTCTTACGTAACGCTTACGTCTGCTTTGTCAGGTGCAGACCGTTTCATGGATGACGTGGCTCGAATGATTGGCTATCAACCCCTACCGTACATGAAGTGGTGTTGGTCCTATATCACACCTTTGGTCTGTGTGGTAAGTGTTCCTCTTTCTTTTATTTTCAGTGCTGTCAAGGCAACCTGCTGATATTTTATTGTGTTGTTGATAGGGAGTGTTCCTGTTCCACGTGGTGAACTACAAGCCCCTGACCTACAATACAGTATACACCTACCCCTTGTGGGGTGAATTGCTTGGTTGGGCCCTGGCACTGTCTTCTATGCTTTGCATCCCGGTCACTGTTCTCTTCAAACTGCTGCGTTGTAAAGGATCTTTGCGGGAGGTCAGTATGCTCAGGGTGCATGTAATCTGTCATCTGTGACTTTTGATGGCTCATTAGGAATATGTCTCCTTGGTTACTCCCATTATGACTCAGTTCTTTTTTTATTTGCCGGCTTTATCAATGCTCATTAAAGAAGATTTATTAGAAAATATCTTATTTCAATGTACATTTTGCCTGGTTTTCCCCAAAAAATAATTGTAAATCAAAACTGTACTATTGCTGATGATCAAAAAAAAAAGAACAGTGCATGTCCATGATTTGTTTATAAAATCCTGTATATTATGCCTTTAGATTACATTTTTATTTAGAGATTCAATTGTGTGGACAATACAGAGTTATGTTGCAATCATATATTTACCTTTTCCATTTTCAATATTTTTATGATGCATGTACATTTATAAACAGACGTGACTGGAACTGTGGTTTTTGTGGGTCATGTGGAAATTTTGGCCTATCATTTTGAGTGCATTATTGAAGGTCAATTGGCGAATCTAAAGTATCCTGTAGTAAATGAATGTCAGAGTGAAATGTTGTCCGAACTCTGTCTCTAAGTGCCAGCCTTGACTAACTGGCCATTGTCCAGGGTGTACCCCACCTAAGGCTTAAAGTTGCTGGGATAGGCTCCAGTCGCCCGCAACCCCTAACGGGGCTAAGCGGAGGGAAACGAATGAATGATTAGTTACAGTCTAATTAAAACTAAACTCACCCTCTTCTGACATGAGCCCATATCAACATTTAGTAGTTGTCCAACTATGACATTCAATCGTTGGATAAACATCAAAGCACATAAAAAAAAGAAAGGAAAGTCTAAAGTCCAAAGTCTACCCAATTTGTAATTATTCACTGAGGCTTTACGTAATTGTATTCTTGGAGCGTTAAAGTGAGGCTGCTGTTGATAAACAAGATTATAATTCATATTCTTTGTCTCCATAGCGATGGCAGCACCTAACCACCCCTGTATGGGGCAGACACCATCTCGAGTACTTGGCCCCAGAGAGTGAAGCCAAGCTGCTGCCCTCTGCAGGAACCAAGAGCACACTGCTCTTCGAGAGTGTCATCTGACTCACCGAAACCCTTTTCAACACATAGAGCCATGGCTGCCCTTTTACATTAGCCACAGACAAAACACAAATTAACACCCATGCACTCTCCACAAACGCCCGGTGAGAGCATAATTCTGATTAAAGTAAACACCGTACAATTTTGAACCATTGAAAAGCCCTAAGCAAATGGACCAAAGACAAGATTTAAAAAATTAGACACACGCACTTGTTAAGCCCAGACCTGTGACAGGCGGAAGTCCCCCTTCAGTTCAGCTTTCTGACTCTACCTCGCTGACTCTCCCTTCTCTTTTTGCCCCCCTGCCTTTGTGCTGTCCTGTCTTGCTCTGTGATGTGCCCAGTGTTGTTGCAGCCGTCCCTTTTCTTGGCTCTGTGTTTAGTGGCCTCATCTAGTACCATAAAACTGTCCTGAAATGTTGTGATAATTAAGTATAAAAGATAATCGAATTTACTGCTGATACGCCATGATGTTTGTGTGTCTGGAAGTATGTGTGCCTGTTGTGTATTGTGTGGAAGAAAGTCTTTAACCATGGCATCATCATTTAACAATACAATTGAGCATTGTTTTCTGCTGTGTTTCCTTAAGAGTACAAAAATAGCTTCCATTTACAAAAAAAATAATCAAAAATAGACAATGCATCACCACTACCAGATGTGTGTTATGTTCCAAATTAAATATCCTGTATTGTAAGGTCTGTGATCAGTAATTCCACCCGACGACAACAGACTTAAGAGACTGTAATGTGCAAAAGGCAGGAGACAGGGCTATGGGGAGGGGAAAGAGATGTGATACCATGTGAGGGATGAAGCAATAAATGGCCAGTTATTGATGGATATGTTGGCTCATGCCTCTTTATTTACACATTTTTAATCAAATGTTGCACTCAAATGGGGAAAAATAAAGAAAATATGAATGAGTCTGTGAACACAGCATATCAGCATCAGCAGGAAGGTACATAGAAACTGAATCTGTGACATAATTAACTCAAGCAAATCACTTAGTTTTCAGTTTATAGGTTTTAACTGTTTACATTTCCTCCTTGTGGCCGGAAATTGAGCATTTGACATTTAGAACTAGAGACATACTAGACCTGAGAAATAAAAGGCAGCTCAAAATGTCTCATGTAAATAGAACAACACATACAGAATGTCAATCAGGTCTGTTCTTGTTACCCATAAGATATAATCTGTGCAATTTAACTCACTGAGTTAGTGCTTTGGGTCAAATGAGCCCTGTAAGAATAGCCAGTTTAAGAGGCAATGGTTTAATCTTATTCATTGCATTTGCATTTTGTTCATCTTTCTTATCTGTCAGCCACAGACACATGCCTCCAGTGGCCTGTCCATTGAGTTTCCCCTTACACTCAACCTTTCGCTCTCTGTATTTTCTCACACAAGCTATTAATACAGTCTCCTATTAGTCCAGTGTTACATTCTTCCACTCAACCCCCGCCTCCCCTCTGTAGCTCACAGAGCAGGAGAGCTGCAGTGACGTATTCCTCGCTATCTCATTATACAATATCATAAAAACCCTGTTGCCATAGCAGCGCCTCCCTGTATTTCTATGGCAACCACCCGCCATGTCAAGGTGGTTTATTCTGCCTCAGAAAGGGAAGGAGACACAGTCGACCAATGGTGAAAAATAGAACCAGCGGCCATCTAAGAGGATGAAGATGGCGAGTGCTGTCTGACTCCTGCTGGTTACATCTGAGTGTTGCAGGAAACGTCCTAAACCAGGATTTAGGGCAATGGTTAAAAATAGAATTACAAATATATATTATATAAATATAAGACTAGTTAGTTCAAACCTACCTTCATTGGCTGCTGTGTTTTCCTCTGAATATGAAGAACAGCATCATGAATTGTGACAAATAGCCGGCTCTTTGGGATGGACTTTGTAAAGAATTTTGCTTTTTCAAGCTGCTCGATGACACAAGCTAAGGAACACAACAATATTGTCACTAATCCCAATATATATTTCACAGAGGAGTAAACCAGCAACTAATAAAAAAAAAAAACCTTGCCAAGACCATGAGTTCACATTTGTTATGTCTGGACTTCCACTCACCTTGACAGCCTGCAAGATAGATGTCTATATCAATCTCTCCAAAGTCCCTGAATATCTGAAAGAATGAGAAACGTCAGAAACTTTGCGAAGTCTGTCTTTGTTGCTCATTAAACACACTGACCAACGGATGCATTATATTAGAAACTGTGTGGTAATATTTACCAATCAAGACTTACATTTGTCATGGTCTTCACAGTCACTGTGTCCACAAAGCTTGTGGCAGAGAGGTCCAGGACTATACTGTATGTTCTTAGTCCCTTCTCTTCATTGTCTGACACACTGTCCTCAATTTCACAATAAGTGTCTGTGTCAGAGTCCGTTTCTAATGTGGCACTGTCGTGTTGATAAGCCCAGTTGATCTGGCCTTTATTTTGTCTTTCTGTCAGGTAAGATGGCACACCATTTCCATTTGAGACTTTCCTGTCTATCCCAGTCAAAGTGCAGATGCCAGTAGAGTGGTAGTTGACATGCTTTTTTTGGCAATAAAAAAACCAAAACAAAAAAAGTACAAAACAATGTTTATACACTTTCACGGGCTTATGATCTTAGGCATACTATTTGTTTAACCAGGATATTTCTTACTTGTTTCTTGGCCTCTTTTTTTGCTTTCTTTCTCTGCTTCTCTTGTTGACGCCTCATCCTGGCCTCTTCTTTTTTTTTTGCTATCAGCAGTTTTCCAATTTCAATCCCACTCTACACAAACGGTACCCCATTACATTAGGGAAAAGAGAAGGTGAGACAACAGAGAGATAATGAAAGCAATTACAGGTGTTGAAGACAGTACAAGAGGGAATAAATCTACTAATCAAAAACACACATTTATAAACCCACACCTTCTGTTGCAGTGCATCCAAGTACATCTCAGCATTTGTGTAGTAGATGGTTGTTGATGAGCGGAAGATTTTTATTCCTGGGATTTCTTTGGCCTGTAGGGACACATATTAATGTTCAGAATCTCAAGCGCTTGTTTGTGTATTTGCACTTTATACCTTTTAAAGTGTTTCCCACAGCACCTTTTATTTAATGTGGACACCTTGGCAACAAGCCCCCACCACCTTGACTACAATTTAAAATAGGCTACATAAAGGAATATATAGTCACTGAAAAATCACTTTATTATTTGAATGAACCTTATTGTGGTGCTTTTGTGCTTGAGTGTTTTTGTAAGTCAAGTTCCTGAGGCCTTAGGGGTTATAAATAAAGAGTGTACATGACATGAATCTGTTGGTAACCAATATGGAGGTCAAATAAGTTGGCTATGTGAAACACTGCTGGCCTCAAAAACACACCTACCATGATATTATGTGTCTATTGACAAAGTAAAACTTGGCTCATACCTGTTTGTAGGTTTCTGTTTCCAGATACAAGTCTGTTCCTGGCACCTGACCCAAGATAGAGTAACGAGGCCTGTAACAGAGCAGATTTTTTTAAAGAAGTCATGTGCTGTTTAAAGCATGATTTATGAATAATAAGCTCTGGGCATTTACAGTTGTGTCCTGAAGATGACTGTGAGCATAGAAAACACAATAGACACAGCCAGGCCCATGTCCAGGTTCAGCAGAATGGTGCTTATGAATGTGGTCAGCCACACGAGCTGGAGGGCAGACCAGCAGACCATTAGAAGAGTTGAGTGTTTACACTTCCCACATTGTTTAAAGACTTTGCTTTGTAGGAAGAATTTAGCCTACCAGATCAACTTTGTTGGTTCTCCAAAGCAGAGCTACATCTGTAAACTGCTTGAACATCCCTTTCAAATTCACAAATACTATTGTTGATAGAACAGCCTGAAGAAAACATGAGCATATGTAAAGCATCAAGCAAATGGTGATACAGAAAAAACGGCCACTCAAATCTTAAGTACATTTACAATTTTACAAAAAACATTTGGTTACATGACTCAGAGGACTCAATACGCCCATTTGAGAGGAAATTCTAAGTTAGTTTAAAAAAGAAATAACAAAAAATTACAAATTTCCAAACATTAGTTTGTAAAACATCAACAACGTTTATATAAAATATTTCTTAAGTCCTCTACTTTTCTCTGAGTTGATCCATTGCATTTTGTGATTAGAATAACAACAGATAACAGACACAAAATATAGTAGTACCTTTGGAAGATCCTCAAAGAGCGCTCCTATTTTCAAAACAATGATGAGCACAAAGACAGAGGAAATAAATCCAGCTACCTGTAAAACATACACAAAAAGAAAAAACAAGAATCAGTTGTAATGATAGGGTTTTGTGCCCTTTGGTCACATAAATGCAGTGTGTGTGCCTTTACTTGTGTCTTGCCCCCTGTACTTTCTTGGACGAGACTGCGAGACAAGGATGAAGTGACACTGTAACACTGAAAGCAGGCTCCAATGGAATTACAGAGACCAACAGCAACCAGTTCCTGTAAAAGACAGAGGCAGCAAATTAAAGAAATGAACCAAATCAAACAAATGCAATCTTGCGTCTTGACTTACACCCATGGTTTCAATCATTCTGATTAGATAAAAAGGTTACAGGATAACAGAAAATAGATTCCCAGTTTGTTTGGCCAGGGATATCTATGTTTCTGACTTTTACATACAATACATGCCACACAATAGACAGCATACTACAATAGTGTTAGTGTTTGGATGTATTGAATGTACTTAACACAGCTCCTTAAATCATGTTGGGGTCTCTGTCCTATGCTCAACATTAGTGTCAACACATCACCGGCTCACACAGCACAGGGGCACATATTTGAGCACACTTGATTGCTTCTTGGACATTAATGATTTTGCAGAGCAGCTCTTAGAGGTTGAGTGCTCCCAGCCCATCCTGCCAGAGCAGAATGATCCCAGTCACATGCTTCTGCAAGTGGTGTGTGCTTGTGGGCGAATTAAAACGTAGGCCTACTATTGTTCACTCAATAACACTGATATTATCTGTCCTGGATTTGCTTCCACCAAAGGGAAACATTGATATTTAATAAGGTATTTTCAAGATGAACTAGATCTGACCCTTTCAAACTGCCACAGAGAAATAACAGCACAGAGTATTGGTACAGAAAGCATGAATAATTAAAACGTCTTTTTATCTGTGGCAGTGAAAGATAGTCAGTAAACAGGAGTTTGGCATTATACAAGAAATTGCTATATTCTAAATTTCATCTTCATTTCATTAAACATATTAAACAGGAAGAATTAAAAGCAACAGTTATGTTACTATTAATAGGCCCTGTCTGTTAAAAGAAACTGGTTTGCAGCAGGTTCCTGTTCTGCAGCAGAACACTTTTAAGTCCCTCAAGCAGAAATTCAAAGTCCATAAATGTTATTTTAACGGGGTTTCCTCTTTGGAGATGCACTGAGAGTGTTGCTGTTCAACATTCATGAAATATGAGCTTGAGTAATGCATGATGGCCATCTGCTTACAGTAAAAGGCTGTGGCAATCTAATTCAATTGTCCTCTAACCAGATGCACAACATGCATCACGAGACCTTTATATGAAACATATGTGCAGCACGAATAACCACATCTTCTAAATAACATTGTTAAAAGTCTGTCTGCTTATTTATATCATATGCATTTTGGTCCAGCTCATTCTTAAGTTAGTTTTTTTTTGTTGATTCTTCAGTGAGCAGTATGTTAAACTTTATTTTATCAAGGTAAGCAGTCCTTTCTATACCGTCACTGCTAACTTGTTGTTGTTCTATTTTAATAATACACATTAACAATATTGTTTTCACTTGTGAGCCTTTGTAACATTTGTTATTAGCAATAGAATCTATACAATATTTATTTTGTCTTAAAGTTAAGCCAGTGATTAAGAAGTTGAAGTATGTTTAGGTTAATCTTTGTGTTCCTCACCTGATTGCTGTCCACTTTGTAGCTATGTTTGAGAGCAAATGTTTTACCCAGGGAAATGTTGATGGCATAGCCCACAATAGCCACAGCAAAAGCATCACCTATGAGCTGTGAGAAAAAACTCACGT
The DNA here is from genome assembly GCA_024349245.1 of Neodontobutis hainanensis. NCBI lineage: Eukaryota > Metazoa > Chordata > Actinopteri > Gobiiformes > Odontobutidae > Neodontobutis > Neodontobutis hainanensis. Next base: position 564,916 of record JALDNG010000070.1, on the reverse strand, counting down.
CCGGGGCACGTGGGGCCTTGAGCCTGGAGCAGCGGCAAAAGAAGAAACAATAAAAGGATAAAGTATGTTGAGCATTAATAAAATAGGACTGATCAGAGCACTTCGAGTCCTGACATACACCTATTTGTGGCTCAGGAAAATTGGGGCAACTCATATTTTCCCCAAGGCGGACAGGAGTAAAACCTTTTGGACAGTACAGTAAATTTATCTAACAAGCCTGCTGTTAAGAGCAAATGTTTTACCCAAACACAAACACAGCGTTCATGGAAAAAACCCTTATGAAAACAATTCTGTAACATCTTGACCTAATATAACAAACCTAATACAACCATTTGTCAAATTCTCATTTCAAACATGTTGCATTGTTATGGATATTGAAAGTAAACATGAATGAAAATCAGGACATTCTCAGCAGAGTAGTACTTTAATGCCTTCTAGGGATGATTGTTTATAGCACTAGAGCATTTCCAAGAAGCTTTTTAGAAACAGTATTGAGTAAACACACACTGTGACCCTGTTTTACTTGTAGGGTGTGTGTGTTGGTCTTTTATCAGCAGCTCTACAAGGCTGACAGCCAGAAAATCCGCTAGGTTTATATGTATTCATACACCCTCTTTACTCTGTTTTATGTGCATATAAAAACTTACCCACTAGGAATCTCTCCAACCACATCAATGTTGTACAGAGTAGTAAGTCCACAGAAATGAGTGATGATTGTTGCAACTATAACCTATTGAAAATACCATAAAAAGATTTTATAAGTTATAAAAAGGTGATTATTTACAAATCTCACAAAGCTGGAACAAGGACTTAGGACTAGCATATAGTTATACATATAATCAAGACTTAGGTCAAGGTGCCCCCTGCTGGAGCATTACGCACATACCACTATAAGTTCAATGGGGATGGGCAAAGGCAGTTTCTTTGAGTAGTAATCGTTCACTTCTTTGACCACAATGAGGACCGCGAGGGCCACCAGACTGACCACCAGCTCTGGGATTTTAGTCTGAGGGAGCAGGTAGCAAATGTCCACAAGAGTCTGTGAAGTAAAGCCAAGAAGAAACAGACATTTAGCATTTATTCTCACTACTGTTCTTTTATCGATTTACAATAGGCACTGATTTAACGGCTATAATTCAGTTGTTTGTCATAATGTTGCATCATATCACTTTCATATAATTTTATACAGGGTACAGCTGACTAAGCAAAAGCATAGCAGTGTCATCATTCAGAATTTTAGTCATAAGCTTTAAAGTTTATTGACATGTTTTAGGTCAAATGCCAATTCCACTTTACTACTCTTACTTTTATGTTTTGAAAGGTGAGGGCCTATGATGTGGAAAAGCAAATGAGAAATGTTGCAACACGCCAAGAGAGAATAAGGTGCCCATTTTGTTTGCTATTCTAAAGTAAATGTAAAAGTAAATGTTCTAATGTTGTATTCATATTATCCCTTTGACACCAAGGTGTGTGTAACAATATAAAAAAATGCATGCTGTACTCACATAAATAAGAGAAAGTGGTCCACTATAGCGAGCTGGTGTGACTCCAAAGATGTACTTGAGTTGGGAGACAAATACATGACATGCAGACGCCGTGGTGTAGCCACGGACCAGCGGCTCTGACAGGTAAGTGACCACAAAGCCGAACCTCACCACACCCAAAAGGATCTTTGGACAATTACAGAAAGTGATGCTTAAAATGTGTTGAAATTAACCATCGTGTCGCAGCCATAATCAATAAGAAAAACACACCTGAAAGATCCCTGCCAGGAGTGTAAGAGAACATGCTATCTTCACTCTGTATGCATCTCTCTCATCGATGTCCACACTTTCAGAAACATTGGTGCCATTACTAAGAGGAAAGTTTGTGTCTGGGGCCAGCCTCTCTGTCACGCTGCCAACCATTATACTGATTACAGCAAATGTACCTGCACATGTAACAATATATGTTTTTCATACAAAGAAAATCAAAATATGGAGGTTTTTACAGAAACGCATTTAGGTATACCTATGGAGATGTGTCTAGAAGTGCCAAAAATGAAGTAGACCAGCACCGGGTATAAGGAGGTGTACAAGCCAAACACTGGGCGCAAAGAGGCTAACAGTGCATAAGCCATGCCTTGGAAAAGAGACAAAGAATATCACTCAACAATCATTCCAGTTAAAACAAAACTTTGACTGCCTTTAGACTGATGTAGAACAGATGTGATTACTTTAAATGTCAATGTAATAATGCTACAAACCCTGTGGCAGATGCATGATGGCCACACTGCAGCCTGAGATCAGATCCCCAATGGCATTTTCTCTGATGGAGTAGTGCGGCAGCCAACCCAGAACAGGCACACAACGCTCCACAGCCTGCTTCAGCCTCGGCACAGAACATCTGCAGCAGAAAGAAGCAGAGTCTCCTTATTAATTCATATTGAAAAGGTTTTGATTGAGTGGATAAATGAATATAAATGGCACACAGTGAATGAATGTGAGTGCAATTGATTGTCAGTCACTGTTTGTCTAAGTACAAGACTATTTTTATTTACACAAAAGGCCTTTTTCTCTCAAATATTGTTCACAAATCTGTCCAAACCTGTGTTTGTATGGCTTCCTTGGCCGAGATAATCTATCCACCTCACAGGTGTGGCACATCAAGATCCTGGCTGGCCAAAATAAAAGGCCACTCTAAAATGTGCAGTTTTATCACATCGCCCAATGCCACAGATGTTACAAGTTTTGAGGGAGTGTGGCATGCTGACTGCAGGAATGTCCCCCAGAGCTGCTGCCTGTGAATTGACTGATTATTTCTCGATCATAGTCCATCTTATTTTCAGAAAATGTAGCATTACATCAGACCGGCCTCACAACTGCAGACCACGTGCAACCACACCAGCCCAGGACCTCCACATCCAGCTTCTTCACCTCTAAGATCCTCTGAGACCAGCCACCCGGACAGCTGCTGCAACAATTGGTTTGTACAACCAAAGATTTTCTGCACAAACTGTCAGAATTTATCTAAGGGAAGCACATCTGCTCATCATCCTAATCAGGGTCCCTACCTGACTACAGTTTGTCGTTGTAACTGACTTGAGTGGGCAAATGCTCACATTCAATGGTGTCTGGCACTTTGGAGAGGTGTTCTCTTCACGGATGAATCCCTGTACAGTGAAAACTGTACAGGGCAGATGGCAGACAGGGAGTATGGCGTTGTGTGGGTGAGTGGTTTGCTGATGTCAATGTTGTGGCCCATGGCGGCGGTGGAGTTATGGTATGGGCATGTTATGGACAACAAACACAGGTGCATTTTATAGATGGCATTTAGAATGCAGAGATACCGTAACGAGATCCTGAGGCCTATTGTTGTGCCATTCATGATCATCACCTCACGTTGCAGCATTATCATGCACGGCCCCATGTTGCAGGGATATGTACACAATTCCTGGAAGCTGAAAACATGCACAGCCAGCATACTCACCGGACATGTCACCCATTGAGCGTGTTTGTCCAGTAACTGTGTAATATCCAGCAACTGTGCACAGTCATTGAAGAGGACTGGACCAACATTCCACAGGCCACAATCAACAACCTTATCAACTCTATGCAAACAAGATGGTGGTCACACACCCCTCCCGGACCCCCCCAATACAGTGAAACTGGACATTTTAGAGTGGCCTTTTATTGTGGCCAGCCTAAGGCACATCTGTGCAATAATCACTCAGCTGCTTGATGTGCCACACCTCTGAGGTGGATGAATTATCTCAGGAAAGGAGAAATAGTGTTCACAAACAAAGATTTTGATATTTGAGAGAAATAGACCTTTTGTGTAAATTGAAAAAGTGTTAGGTCTTTGAGTTTAGCTCATGAAAAATGGGGTCAAAACTAAAATGTTGGATTTATATTTTTTGTTTAGTGTAGTAGTAGCCTACTAGTAGGCTAGATGCCAAATTCCTCACTAGTCCACACGATTTAAGCTTTATTATCCTAATTGGTACAAAAGGTCTACTAGTAGTACTAGTGGTGACCTAAATTTGGTCTACTACTGAAATCCAAAATGGTCACTAGTTCTACTATTGACACTACTAGTAGTATACTAGAGGTATTCTAGCTTACATGTGCAATTAGACTTTACCACATCTCACTACTACTAGTAGTAAAATTCAAAATGCTTACTAGTAGAAATGCTAAATGGGTTTTCTAGTCATATAGTGGACACCAAAAGGCTCAAGTATACTCTTAGTCAAAGTTTTTGACAAATGTCTAGTAGAAGTATTTTTTTTTATGTAACCTTTAGTATTTATCCAGGAATTTCCCACTGCGATGACAAATCTCTGCAGGGTGAGTGTGGCTCAGAGGAGCAGCAGGAGACATGATCTGTCTGAACTGTGAGCTCTGTGCAGTTGACACATGCAACATCCTTCCTAATACCTAACACTGTAAACCATTCTAGTATTATTTTGTGAATGTGTGATTTTGTTTTAGGCTTTAAACTTGTACTAACTTAATTAACTAACTTAAAAATTTACTAAACTAACCAACAACGGTGAGAAAACAAAACATGAGCAGTGAGCAGGAGGAAGGTAAACAAAATACTGATACATTCATCTATTAAAACAACAGTTACTCAGAGTAACTAGATTAAATGGTAATGTCCTGCCAGTGGCTTAAGTAATGTTTGAGTTGAGATTTACAAGTCCACACGATTTTTTCTAACTGCTACTTGTAAAGGGAATACTTCTGTTAAAAAGCACCTTATTTATGTTTGCAAACCAATGGTTGTTGTATTTTTGTTCATATAGCAGTACTTGTGAAATAAAAGTGCGCATTACACTACTTTTGAATTTATTTTTGCAAAACGATGACAGTAATTATGGGTAATCGCAGACAACCATGAGATTAATCTCAATTTATAAAAAATGTGTGGCTGCCCAGCACTATAATAAATACACTTATTATTCACTTTGGCCATGAAAGAGAAAAACAGCTGGTATTTCAATGTCATTTTTTTGATTTTATAACAAAAATCAAAAAATTACTCATTCTGTGATTTTCAATACCTGTTTCTAAAAAGAAAACAAATTACCCATAAATCTAGTGATTAATAAAAGTAACAGCTTTGTAAAACACGTGGCTTGAGAGTTGAAACAGCTGCCTCGGTTTCCTCTCTATCAGCTGCCCTTGTAAAACACCAGATAACACACCAACACCGTGTAACTGCTTGGAGCTAAATGTTTCAAAAATGAGTGACCTCATTTGTTTGCAACGCTAAACCCGAAACCGTCCCCTTCTGTCTGAGTTATCCCATTCCTATTACTGATTACAAATAAAACACGGTTTGTGCTGTTATTAATATTTGAATAATAAGCCTTACTCAGGTTGCTGATTAGGTCAATTATAAACTTGCCACAAAGAAGACACTAATAATCACATTATGACATAAGTGAACAGCGCAATCTCTCAGTATCATTTCTACTTCTCTCTCATCAGATGTATTTTTACCTGAATTTTTTTTTTATTCTTTCTCCCACATTTGGTCCAGTTGAGATTGTTTCTTTTTGTGCCACTTCATCAAGGCGTAGCTCATTGAGTACCTCCCGCTGAACAAAATACTCCTGCACTGAGTGGGACCTCTCCTCCATGTCGGTTGGAGCTCCTCTTTGGTAGACAGGCCAGTTTCAGACTGACCAAGCGGTCATTGAGCAGTGGGAGTAAGGCTTTTTTAAAGTCTGCTACTGATTGACAGTGTGTCTTTTCTTTTTTTGTTTTTGGACAATGGGAGTCACTTCCTCTAACCTACTCCATCGGGAAACAACAAAGCCTTATTTGCATAAGCAAACATGTTTTTCTTTATCTTTGTTTTGTTTTGCTCCCTTGGACTGGGCTGTTTTTTTTTTTTTCATTTGTTCTTTTACATTCACATGTGAAATTCATGGCAGTTCACACATAGTGCACAAATAGTGTATACAAGGGAGTGCATGCATTAACAATATATACAGGCTTAAGAACAAATTTAAATACAGAAAATACATATTAAGAACCTTTGCAAAAGTAGGCTAAACTGAAACTAATCCTGTTGAACTCACTTATCACTGACCAAGCACCATTAATCACAGCCCTGATAGACCACTGCAGGTGATTTGAAATTTGGATTCTGGTTGGTTAACATTTAACAGGCTGTTTGAGAAGTAATCATTGAGGTTGTTGAAAGGTGATTAACGATATAGATAAATGGTGTTGTCGCTAAGCTTTTGTGTTGTTTTGTCTGAGCTCAATCGCTCTTTGATTTATTGTGTTATTAAGAAGTTTAGTTCTGGAGCCATGCAAGCTGCAGGACATCTTGAAATTGAGGTCCTTAGTGGCTTTAGTAGGACACATTACTTACTTTACAAGAGGAAACATTTTGTTCCTTTTTGCAACAGTGTTTTTCATGACTAATGCTGAAATGGTTTCTTTGTTGTGTTGGTATGACTCCTGTTGAAGATACAGTTACAGTTCTATACCAGTTGTGTTTTCTTGATGAAAATCTTAAATACGTACAGTACATGTAATTAATATTTATGTGTGAAATGACCAACAGTAATAGATAATAGAGTGCTGGAGGTGAGGAATGTGTGTGGTTAGCCAGAAACATGCGTGATCATGACTGTACACATGTGCTCAGTTACCAGGATGAAGAGAAAGAAAAACCAAGCAAATATCCTATTCAAGCAAATTCTTTACATCCATTTAGGTCACATTGTTACTGTTATATTATTTTTAAAGATTCAGAATATAATAAAAAATCTGGCAGAACAATTTAAAATAATATAGACCTAAAAGGGAAAACCTGAGTAGTACCTAAAGTACAAGCACAAACAAAACCTTTTATCAGTAATGTATGCATACAGCCGGGATTACCAAGATTGACTTCCAAGCCGAAAACAACTTATTGCCTTTTCTTCTTCTAATACGTTTAATCAACAAGTAAATGGCCGGCTAAATCATTGAACTGCTGGCATGAAGAGAAGTGGCTGATAACCTTTTGAAAGTAATAAATTGTTGTAACACGAGAAAGTTGAGTAAGCTTACAAAAAAGGGATAAGAAATTTAAAATGTGTCTATTTTTATTTCAATGAAATTTGAATTGCTTATAAATTAAAGCAAACAATTAGCTGTATCCAATCACAGCAGCCTTACATTGACACCTGCAGCGAAGCAGGATGATGACACATTCATGTACAACATAGACTATAGCAACTGTCACTCATTAAACTGTCCTGGGACAAACTGTATGGAGCACAATGTTTTGCTACTTCTACTGTTGCTCCTATGATTAACATCAACGCACTAGTAGCTTGGAAAAACTCGACTCACCTCGAGTAACCTGTAACAAGGCAGACACACCTCTCAGTGAACTGTCTGTCTGGAAGTCTATAAAGCGTTGACCATGTGATGCAAGAGCCTTGTCCTACCAAGAAAAGAGGTTTTTAGTGCTTTATTATGTCTTATCATCTTTATAGAACAACATTCTGCAGATGGAAGGTCTTGGATTCTTTGTAAAGTTACTTTGTTTACTTTCTACTGGTTATCAAACAGCTGTGTGTGCAAACATATTTAGAACAAAATCCCAATGTTTGCTTGGCCAACTTGTGCTTGTCTCTTTGGCTGGGGAGTGCACCCACCGGCAGTATCGTTGCTTTTTTTATATCTGTCTGAGTTGTTGGGACAGCTGAGCATGTGGGACGAAAGCAGAAAGTCTCCACCATGCAAGGTCTCTACAATGGAGCTAAGCTAACACTTCTGTTTTTCCAAAGGAACAAAACCATGACTTAGATGTTTTCAATGTGAATTGTCTGCACTGTGAAGGTAAAGACTGTCTACATTGTTTTGGAAAAAAGAAAAAAAAGTTCCCTAAAGTGTATTGCGCAGCTTAATGAGCATTGTGAAATTACTTTCCAAAAACAATCTTCAGTGACACATTAGCTCATCTGGAACAACAAGGAAACGGATACAAGTGGGCTTTGTACTTGGATTCAATTCACTTTGCCAATTTCTGACGGCATATTAATAGCTAAATAGAAAACATGTTTACTGTAAGTTACATTTGTAATCAGAGTGTTTTTTTTTGTAAGAACTTAAAGCTATATAATATGCAGGAGTTTCATCATCTGTGCACAATGAAAAATCTATTTTAACTGACAACTTTTGCTCTCTAGAACAAAGTTGAGCTGAATGTAAACCAGTCTCTGCTTGTATTTCACCCTTTTTCTCATTTGTGTGCACAGAAGGACGGTGTGCTCTCAGTCAATCACAACTCACAGAAGAAAATGAAATACAACATAACAATACGACACAAGGCTAGATAGAGTTAATCATAAAGCACGTGTCAACTTGGTTTTGACTTTTACTCACTTGTGAGCACTAAAAAAAAGAATTGAGCAATGGCACAGGTATTCAAATATTCATTTTGAAATCCTGATTATTCTGCTTTTAACTAGCCTGTCCACCCGTGACTAACTCTTTTCCTGTTCTATGCAAAGCTAGCCTTTAACTGTATCCAAGTAAAACCTGCTGGAATAGTTCAGGGTTAAATTAATCTTTTATTATTGTTCACAGCACTTTTCCTTGTGTTTTTCTGTGCTCTACTCTGCAGGTTTGTATTTATTTGGTGAAAGCAACAACCATGGAGGCATCAGTGAGGGACTGTGCTCAGGCAAACCATGCTGCTTTTCTTCTCCAGCAGCTCGAGAGGATGAGAGCCACTGAGGAGCTCACTGATGTGGTGCTAGTGGCCGAGGGCGTTCAACTTCCCTGCCACAAGGTGGTGCTGTCTGCCTTCAGCCCATACTTCCAGGTAAAGGTTGAGGATGGCCGAGCCTGTTTATGTTATTTATATTTGATGTATGGGTCAGTTTGTTGTTTGTAGGCAATGTTCACATGTGGTTTGAGGGAGACACGAGGAGGGGAAGTATCTCTCAGGGACACTCCTGCTCAAAGCCTGGAGCTGCTGTTGGGATACATGTACCGGGCTGAACTCCCTTTGACCAATGACAACATTCAAGGAGTTGCTTCTGCCGCCTTCTTGCTTCATGTAGATGGAGCCTTTAGGTGGGAACCTGTCGGATTTGCATTTATTACAGATTTTTCAGTAAGCAGAACTCTCCCTATTCCTCCATCGTTTCAGGTTGTGTCAAAGCCATATGGAGGCAAGGATGGAGCCCTCCAATGTTATAGGACTGTACTACTGGGCCAGAGATCTGGGAGCTACAAGCCTTGCTGATCTTGCCTTAAGATACCTCTGTCAACACTTTACACAGGTGGGAAAGGTTTGCACAAGAGTAAGAGTATGAAATTGTATCTGGATGCAGAACAGAGTCCTTAGAAGGCTCACACTAAAAAAAGATTTATGCTGTTGCTGATGACTGGCTTACACAGTATAAAAGATCAAAGCTAAAAAGACCTTTTAAAGGTCTTTTCACTTTCTCCAACTTGTCATAGCAGGTAGGGGGAACCTCAAGCTTTTGACAAGCCTTGAAAAAGTATTCTCTTTTGATCAATGCATCAACTGCTTATTATAATTCAGACTAAAAATATGCCACAATAAAATACACTGAAAATGACCAAGAAAACAATAACTCTATTCATACAATGAAGTTTTAACCCAGGTTTGTGAGGAAGAGGAGGTGCTGGAGCTGGATGCCCAGCGTCAGGGAGATCTGCTGGCTTCAGATGACCTAAACATTTCCCAGGAGGAGGTGGTGTTGGAGCTAGTGCTTCGCTGGGTAGGAAAGCGCAAGGGAAACTCTCAGAGCGAAGCCCAAGCCGCGGAGTTACTCAGAAGAGTTCGGCTAGAGCTTGTAGATCCAGGTTTCCTCCGAAAAGCGAGGAGAAGAAACCCGGTAAATAGGTGTACAGTAAAATAATGCTAATCCACCTGAATACTGTATATGAAAGGTGATATGTACAAATGTCCCAGGTGCTGCTGCGAGATGCCGAGTGTTTTGGGATGATTGATGCTGCTCTCCAGACTTCAAGCCTTTGTGAGGCCTCAGCTCCACCTCGACCAGCCCTCCGCTATGGCATGGAGACCACTAACCTACTGCTCTGCCTGGGGGGCATTGATAAAGATGGAGTACCTGCTCGACGTGGGGGCCTTGCTGATCTCAGTTTTTGCTTTGAACCGCATGGTAGAAAGACTTACTATATCCCGTCTCCATTGAGGAGTTCCACAAACACAGGCCAGATCACCGCAGGCGCAGTAACAAGGGACAACAACATTGTGGTTGCAATAGAAGCAGAGGATGATCACAGATTAAAAAGGCTGGATATTTACAGGTATCTATATTTATATGACAAACTAATGTTTTTGAAGCTGGTGTATAATAACAATTTTATGCCAGATATTATCAAAACCTTGTAGCAAAACATTTCAAAATTTTCATTTATTTTAATATTTTTATTTATATTTTCAACAAAAGTTAGTTACCAAAAATATATTTGATCCTTGATAAGAGTGGAATTTAGGAGCACATTCTTAAAAAAAAAAAAAAGCTGATGTTGCTCCCCAATAAATAACAGAGTTTAGTGAGTTTCTGTTTGCTTATACTGTACAGCTCACACAAGATCTGTTGTTTATAAATGGAGGGATGCCAAAACTATATAATAAACATTTAAACAAGTGCATTTGTTTGTTTCAGGTACGACAGTTCTGAGGACAGCAGCTGGATGCTCCTGTGTTCAGCTGCATACAGAGACATGTATGCTCTTGGGGTTCTTGGCGAGGCACTGTACATAATTGGGGGTCAGATGAAAATACGGAACCACTACGTCATCACAGACAGTGTGGAGAGATGGTCACTGAAGAGGGGTGGCAGTTGGCTCAGCTTTGCCCCTCTCCCTCTAGCTATAGCCTGCCACTGCACTGTCAGTGTAAAGGAGCGTCTTTACGTGCTGGGAGGCTGGACCCCACAGGTATTATTTATTAATATTTATTGATTGATTGGTTGATGCAATGTTAAATCTAACTATGTTGCATAAGAGGGCAGTTAGCAGTGGGGCTGATGTTGAAGGTAACAGAATTAAACACATATTTGAGTCAACATGAACAGCATGGGGTGTCAAATATGCTGATAGAAGCTGTATGTATAACTTTTGCTGGCAAATGGCAGCATGTTTGGCCAGTGTGGATTATTATGTCAATATTTTTGTAATGACATTGAGTAGGTTGAGTAGATTTTCCTGAAACAATATGTACATAGAAGATATGTACACACGATATAAGATCAGGAATTGAGGTTTTACTGTAAAATCTGTGCATGTCTAAAACTGTTAAGCAGACCTTTTTGTTTAAAAGCGTGATGAGATGTGTTACAGACTAACAGCTTGTGGCACTTGAAACCTTGTATGACAGGGGTGTTGTTGCAGTACAGTAATATGATCAAACAATCTCAGTCTTTACAGATGTCTGCAAGTGTCAAATTAAAGATACAGTATAATGGTGCCCCTCTAATACATTAAAAATAATTGATGTTAGGTTATTTTGGCTCCCAACTCTATCCTTCCCATTTTTCTCCTCTGACCATTGTTCCCAGGAGCAGCCTGACGATGACCCAGACAAGCTAAGTAACCGTGTGTTTCAGTTTGACCCGGAGAAAGACAGGTGGAGAGAATGTGCCAAAATGAAGTTCTCCAGGTATCGCTGTGGTTCAGCAGAGCTCAATGGCGAGATATACGTATTAGGTCAGACTGCTCACTGTTTGTGTCATATCAATAAATGTTTTCATGTTATTTAGATGCTATTTGTTATGTGCATGTGTTCAGGGGGCATAGGGTGTGTTGGAGAGGATCAAGGACAGTCCCGTCGCTGCCTGAGCTCTGTGGAGATCTATAACCCAGACACAGACAGCTGGAGGGAAGGACCAGCCCTGCCCACATCCCTACTCTCCCTCCGAACCAACTCTTCCAATACAGGAGTTGTGGATGGAAAGCTGTACCTCTGTGGATATTACAAGGGCACTGGTAAATACTTGAGCTGCCACTAATGTAGATAGTTGGGATGAAAAATATCAACAAGCATCTTCATTTCAGTCAAAAAGCACATTTTAAACACCAAAAAATGTAATACAATATTAATTCAGAAGTACACTAGCAGGGCATTATTTCATCACAAGGTGGCGACAGAATGCATTGTAGTTTCCAAAACACAGTAAAATGAGCCAAGCCTAATATAATATGAACAGATTTTAGATTCGTTTCTTTAGAATCTTTCTGTTGCTGGCCAGGTAAACTTAAAAAGTGGCTATTGTGATGACAGTAAGTGCCATATAAGGCTTCATCTGCGGTATAATGCCAGATCAGACACAAGGCAGCAACTTTGGATATTAGAATTTTGGTCAACCATTCCAAACATGCTTTTTATGACGACTGCAGGCCGTCATGAGATCATCACAAAAGAGATTCTGGAGCTGGATCCAGCAGACAATGTGTGGACAGTGGAGAGACGAGCAGCCATGCCCGACAGTTACGATGTCTGTTTAGTGGCCAACCTGAATCCACGGGACCTCTGCACACCCTGAGATTCAACCCTGACCCGGAACAAAGGGTCATTTAAGAATGGAACTGATGGCATTCACAAATATGCACGCCGTGTTTGTTTCCAATAAATAAACTTTCTATGTGCTTCGATAATGTTCCAGTGGGTTTAACATATTTGAGCTAGTGAAAGCTTTTGGCCCTTCTTCTTCTGTCTCATTTGTACACGCATCCACTGTGTATAGGCTACACACAACTGTTTAGATGCCGAAAACCATGCAGGGAGAATCATTGTGAAATTTCTTCTGACCTTTACTGTGCCTCTATATGCTCTAGGAGTCTAGGTAAATATTGTCACTCCTATCCTAGATATAAAGGCAGATGCATAAGCCTGTATCTAACTGCTTTATGGAGCTGGGTAAAATACATTTTCATAAATCAGAAACCTCTCCAGTGCTGACTATTCGCATTGTGAAGCTCACCTGCAACTCTCGATATTCTCCACTTCCAGACATATTTTTACAAGAGGGGTTTTCCAAGTCAAAGGCACCAACAAAAGCCTAAATGAAGTGATAGGCTACATGTTGTTGAGTGTCTAGGCACTAAAACATTCCTTAAATGTCTTCCTCTCTCTTTTTTCAAATATAAGCCCAAAATGATGCCAAGTGAGCCTGACGCGCCGGATGACGCTGTAGCTCCGCCCCTTGAGCCGGACCATGTGGTCGCGACGCAGCTGCTCCGTTGACCAGATTATGAGCAGAGAGGGTGCCTTCCGCTGTAGCCCAAAAAGTAACCTGAACATAGCTTTATTTAGGAGAAGCTACATGGGGAACTATCTTATGGAGTAGGCTGCTCCTGACAGGTGCGCGCACAGAGAGGATGGGTAGGCGTGAGGCAGAAAGCAGGGGCGCAATGAACACCAGCGACCGCTCAGGGCTCGGATGTCTGCAGGAGGCTGTATCCTCTGCCAACGATGGCCAGCGCCAAAGAAACCCCAACATCGAGGCAACTGCCCGGGAACCGTCCGCCACAACGCCGACGAAAGTGAAAAAGCACCAGCACAAGCACAACCTCAAGCACCGCTATGAAGTGATGGAGACGCTAGGGAAAGGCACTTATGGCAAAGTGAAGAAGGCGGTGGAAAGAACAAGCCTGAGGACGGTGAGCATCTGCCATGCACTAGCTCAACTTTCAATTTTGTGCTTTCTGCTATTCTTACCAGGTCTCTGAACATTCAAACCAGAAACAATGTAAACATTTAGAATCATAAAACAAGTCCACCTGCTCACAGATTATGTTTAATAAGTAATTCCTATCCAAAAAAATGTTTTCCTCTTTAGAAGCTGAGATAGAATAAGATAGATAGATCCACTTCATGTGAGACACAGTAGTCTATCATGAAAACATTGTATTATATAAGGTTATAACTGGGTCTTGCACATATAAACGTTTCAGATGTAACCTTACATGCATTAAGAGTCATGGTGTGTGTGTGTAGCGTGTTTGTGGGTAATGTGTTTGTGGGTGAGCTCATAAGCCAGTGCAGAACCTAGCTCTTGCTTCCTGTGCTGCCAGGCTGAGATGCCTTTGGTCTGACTCACTCAGCACTTGAACAAGAGGATAAAATGACTACAATAAGCCTTCTCCAATGGGAGTCTGACCCTCTTTACTGGCAGTGGGACACAAACAAGACAGTAATGCTATATTATTCAGTTTAACTCTCAAAATATTAAGGTTAAAACTGATTTTGATGTCAGATTATTCTTGAATTATCACGGGTTTAAATTGCCAGGCCTTAATCCTGCACTTTACTCTGATCACCAGAGACTCTACACAGTGTTTTGTTTTTTTAGTAAGTAAACACACTGTAGGGGTTATCCTCTTGTAGACTGTGAGAGTCTTTTTCCTGTGTCTGTGACAACAGAAAAGTGTTTTGTAGAAAGACAGGAGTAGATTGATGCTAGAGAAGTGAGAACCAGCTATGCATCCTGTGTTTGTGTGTCAGAGTGGGTTTGGAAGGACAAGGGAAAATGCAGAATTCCTGAAGCCAGTAGCCAGTGCATACCAAGGATTCTTTGAAACAAAACGGACATTATTTTTGGAAACCAGGGGCCTGTTGTTGAGTATGTTGGAAATTAGTGATAGGAGAGAGAGTTTTAGAACAAGGGGTAAAAAATAAAAAGGTTGAGTCTCAAGATTTAATGTTGCATTTACTGCTCCAAGCAACATGACTATTGTTCAGGATTTAAAGTCAGGAGATGGATAAGGAATATGTTACACTCTGTTGTACTTTTATAATTCTGCCATTTTATGCATGTTCATCAGAAGTAATCTGTACTAACTGTATTAACAAAAGATGAGACATTTCTGGAAACAGTGCGAAAGTGTTTCCAGCAACGTCTCATCTTTGTTGTTCTTAGCACCACTATCATTACCAAAGCTGCATTACATTTGGTGCATTGTAATTGTTTTGTGGAAGTTGCATGGAGCTTGAAGCAGGGCAGTCTCTGTTAATTGCAGAGTTGTCTCTTGACAAGACAGATAACCCTTCAGACCCATTTGTCCCTCGTCCCAAATGTCTTTCTTCACTGACACAGATAAAACTTTATTGTATTGTATCATTCACCAAAGTGGTTTAGAAAACTGTGAAAAAGACGTGTCCAAAACATATTATACTCTTTACTTGTATTTACACTACCATTACATCAGGGACACATTGTTCTTTTTCTAATTTAAAACAATATGCATTTAAAGCTGTGTGACTCCAATTCTTAAAGGAGATGGATCTAGAGTTTTTGTACTAGTGTGCCACCTTCTGACGTTAGCGGTACTGCATCCAGCTTGTACAAGGAAAAGCAAACAACAACCGAAGAAGAATCTGCTGGTTTTGAGTGCGCTGGAGGCCTTGCTCTTCCCTGTGTTCAAAGGATTTATTTTCAACTTTGCTGCAAGCATTGCTTAGTTTACTTATGGCGGCAAATCAGGAAGTAAGAACCAGGTAAACGAGCACGCACACACATTACGACACGTCCGCTGAACCAGCACAAGTTTCGATCCCGAAAACCTTCTCATTTAATTGACTGTACAGGCTTACAGAGGCAACCACGGTGAATTCTGCACAAGGCTGTTGCTGATGCATGTATGGGTTAGAAAAAATGTTATTTGAACCATTAAAACTTCCGTAATGCACCTTTTAAATAAAATAAAAACTGCATCTGGTTACACTGTGGCATTTCAGGCTGCTAGCTCACAAACTGTTTATTTTTTGACAGAATAATAGATGTAGACATTCTTGTAAGAAGGATAACTTAAGTGGTCATTCTTAAACAAGCGTGAGACCATACACAAACCCTTTTACCTTCCGCCTGTGCGGCTTAAAAATGTTCCTAATTTCCTCGAGCCCAAATCCCAGTGTGTCTCGTCCCTCTGCTCTGTTGATCCAGACCAAGTGCAGAGCTCAGGTGTGCAAACTTTGCCCCAGGATCAAGGATTGCCTCCGAAACTCCGAAAAGTACTGAAACTGACAATAAATAGAATTCTATCAGACTTTTTGGGAAGGCTTGTAACATTGCTTTCTAATAGAAAAATTCAGACTTCAGACACTAAGATAAATAGCTCCAAATTTTACATTTTTATTTTATTTTTCTTATAATAAGCGTATTAGTTGTATCCCTTCTAATTCCTTTCTAATCATCCTTTCTCCTTAAACTTGTGCCCTTCACATCTCTCAGTCGTACACCCGCTCTCTGGGAAGACACAGTGAGTAGCTGAGTAGCGCACATCAGTTTAGAAGGTCAGGTCATTCCTTGGAGCTCCCTGGAGTTTGTTTGTGCGACGTTATATAACTATTGTGGCTAATGGAGCGTGTGAATTGTATCTCCCAATGTCTCATAGATGTTTTTCCGGCAGCTGAGAATGCTAGAGTTCAGAGGACAGGCCAGAGACACTCTAAGGGTTCCACCGAGCAATGATTATGCCAAGGATATGAACCGTACAAAGTAGTCCAGTTTAAATGTTTGCTGAGGTTTTAAGGGCTCATACTGTGCGTGTTAGTGAGGTATTATTTGTGCTCAGTGGATGTGTGTGTGTGTGCGTGTCTGTATTGGGGTACAGCTCTTAAGATTAAAGAAGTAGAGTAGGAACCGTGCAGCTGTCAACCTTCTGCCTCAAATGTGCTTAAATCATGAGAGTCCTGCTCTTCCATCCAGCCTTTAAAATCCACATAATCACCTTTAATACCAAGAGAGTGTATCTGTGTATATGTGTGTATTAGTAATACGTATCAACAGTATTTATTATATGAAAGCCGATTTAGCTGAATGTCTCTGAATGTGACTGAAGCAATGTGCATCTTTCTGTGTTTGAACCTTTTATAAATGAATTATCACTTAACAAAGGAATTAATTATAAAGGAGTCTGTGTTTGCGAGCAACAAAAGCAATGACAACAATCCATGGATAGTCTAATATGGCATTTTTTTTTTTTTGTGAACACAAGCGCTTTCACAAGGAATGAGAAGAAAAAAAAAACGTTCATTTAGCATACAATTGTATTTTCAACAATTAACTCATGAACCATTTATTTAAGTAGACCTTTTGTTAAAGAAACACAATCGAGCCTGAAAACCATTTCTACACCATTTCTTTAGGTGGCCATCAAATCCATCCGCAAGGAGCACATTACCGAAGAGCTCGAGAGGATACACATTCAAAGAGAGATTGAGATCACCTCTTCCTTGCGGCACTCAAACATCATACGCTTCCACGAAGGTAAGGTTACAGGACGGGCAGACACACGCACGCAACTTCCACATATCAAAGCCAAGTGTGCAAGAAGCAGTCTAAATGAAGTCTAAATAAATTACAGGCACACATTAACAATATTTAAAGTTCTAAATGATGAATAGTATTTTTTTTTTTCATAGACAGCATCAGCCAAAAGTGCATGCTGCTTTACAATCCAGACATCCAGTCTCTAAAAACACATGGCCTTTAAAGGTCCATTTCCACTCTTGGCCTAAAATAACTCCCTCAAAGTGAACTATTCTTACTGGTAGAGTAATTATTTCACTGTCAGGGTTATGGTTTACTGTACCCTGTGCCTATGTGCAGTGTTTGAGAGCAGGGACAAGATTGTGATCGTGATGGAGTACGCCAGCAGAGGAGAGCTTTATGATTACATCCAGGAGCGGAGGAGGCTGCCAGAAACAGAGGCCAGAACTATCTTCAGACAAATCACATCGGCTGTCCACTACTGCCACAAGGTTCATACTCGCATACCTACCTTACAAAGATGCATACAGATATTTCCTGCCAACACACCATCTGACTCTAAACTCCTTAGAAAAAAATAAGGAGCTTTGAGGGCGGCACGTGCTGAATCACATACAACAGAAAATACAAACTGACTAAATCCACTAAATCCTAATCCTTTTGCCGCAGCAAAACTTGACTTGACTTTTCAGATCTCTCTGGGTTAAGAGCGCATTAAGAGCTGATTGTTTTTTACAGTTGCACACTGACACATTTCATTTGGTCTTTGCCTTCCTTCACTCACTCAAGCCCTGGCAAAGAAACTAATTCATCATTGTTTCATTGTTTTTACTGCTGTGTGCATAAAGTCTACATAAAAACCCACAACAAGAATTAATGTTCAATCCTATTAAAATAAAAGTGCATTAGTGAAGAGCTGTTTAGTTGAGTCAAACGTGACAGAAAAACATAGTTTTGGTGACTTTCCAGTAAATGTGTACATGCATTGCCCCAAAGTTATGGCATCAATAAATTATTGTATGTGCTACTGAGGTATGCAGGGCACACTGATATTACTGACGAATTTAAAAAGAATAAAAGACATGGGTGTGGCTCATATAATATTCCCAAAAGACTACTTGAGGTCCTGTTTATTTTCTTGAGTCAAGGTCTATATATCAGATGGAATAAGTGGAAGGAAGAAGCCACTGTAGTAAATGGTAATGGTAACTAAATGGTAAGCCTTGTTCACCCAGGTGCTTAATGCTATTATCACAGAATTAAATTACATTTCATTAAAGGAAGTCACACAAGCATAGGTCTGAGGGCTTTCTGAAGCTCTTTTGTGAGAAACATGGAGCTAAGTCTGTTAAGGGTTATAAACAAAGACAAAGAGAAGGTTACTAATCACCACATCATCACTTATTTAAGATTCAAAGCTAACAAGGAGCTGCAAGGAGCAGTACAAAACCTAAAAAGAATTCTGCTCTTTTGCAGAATGGTGTTGTTCATCGAGACCTCAAGCTGGAAAACATCCTTTTAGACCAAGATCTAAACGTGAAGGTGAGATTGTTGAAACACAAAAGAACCAGTGTCAAAAAGTTGAGATGAAAATTTGTGTTCTTGTAAAGTGGTTTGGCAAGATAAGTGTTGGAAGGGTGCTCTTTCACTTTGAGTTAGGTGGAATTTCTGTCAAAATATGCACAATTTTTCTTTCAAAGAGGGCTTAGTCTTCCTATTTCCTTAAGAAAACATTCAAAATAATTGATGGTAACATTCAAAAAAGTTATCTATTGGTGTTGCTTTTCAAATTTCTCTGCACTGTCTAAATCATTTATAATAATACAAAACAATCACATTTCTCTTTGAAGAGAGAGACCTTATTTTAGTACATTATTCATTTTCTTTCAGGAAGCAAAGTAAATGTTGATAGTGCTTTTAATAGAAATCTCCACCACATTGTGCCAGCTCTTATAAAAATCCTGCCTTATTAGGATATCCCTTTTCTTGTACGAGACCAATGCACGACCATGTGAGAATGCAAGGAATCTGGTGGCAATTGTGCCAAACTTAATATAAGTATGTCTGTCCATCAAAAGAAAACGATTCAAACAGACCTTACACTCACTCACCATTCACTGCACACATTGGGTTCACGACATCGGTATTTCATAGCAAATGTTGCAGGAAGTGTCCAAGACTCTGTGTAATGCATGTAAGTCATACTTGGACAATAGCTGCTTAATGAAATGAATGGAGTTCAGGTTAATTCCAGTCCAACATTTACATCGAAGAGTCAGTGGCTTTCTAAAGCAGCACATGTAATTCCAAGCACATGTTTAGGAGTGAGCTGGATCTTTTACAGTGCAAGTGTAACACTAGCAGAGCTTATACAAATGGCCTGCAGTTGTTAGTAGAGAATGTACTGTTTATTGAGGCCAGATACAAAGTAGTTTCTGAGTCTACACATCAACACTGTCACTATGCAGCATAAACGCTGAGCTGAATAGGAAACAGTCTCTGCCATCTTCTGTTTGTAATGTCTTAGTAGTTCTTTTCCACGGAAACAAAGCTGACATGCCAAGTATTTGAAACACCTGATAATGTGTGAGTGCCTATCATAATAATCTTTTCAGACAGACAGCGGGCTTGGCTCTGGGTTTATGGCCCTCACAAACTTGAGTGAGTGATTGTTCCGTTACGTGAGCTTAGACATCCTTATGTTTTTGCCTACCCCCCCCCACACACACACAATTGTTTCCTTGCTCACACTTATGCTGGCAAAGGTTTTCAATAGCTATTTTTAGCTCATTTCAAGGGAACAACTTGTTTTGTTTGCGACTTTAGCAATAGTTTATAGTATCAGTCACTAAAATGGAATTTTGTTTTTGATAACTATGTGATCTTGAAGTGACTTTGACAAATTACTAAAACCTTTTTAAAGCTAATTTATTGAATATGTAAGGCAAATAAATAATAATATTGCATCATTTTTATTTATTTTTTATTTGTGTAATCCCAGTCTTTGTTGCATCAATACAATTTTTTCGCATTATTTTCCAAGAACAAAAGTGCTAACAGAAAAATATATTAGTGTAAAAATAATTTTGCTGTATGAAAGTAAGGCACAATTAAATTTAAAGCACATCATTGGTCTTAAAAGAACAATGCAAATGTATTTTTTAATAATACATTCTTGTTTAAATCCCTAAAGCAGTCAGTTGTTGAAGTAATCCGCTCTGATGTTTGTGCATTGAAATCTTTAGTCTTAGCAGTAGTTTATTTGTTGGCACACAATGTATCAGCGAGTCAAAAGACAAGTCGTAAACTCTGTAAGCGACACAGAACTGTGACTGATCCAGAGTTCACAATAGGACTTATTTTTCTAGTGTTCATGCTGTAAGGGCTGTAAACATTCTAACTTTACTAAAGACACCACTCACCAGGGACATGCTGTGGCTGTATGCAGTTTAGTCATTCAGGGTATGTTTCCACAGAGATCTACGGGGTTTATGAAGTCTTTTGCAAAGTGAAATTGCTTTTTTATAATTGCATTGTTTTGCTCATTGCTGTGATGTCATTAGAAATGGACAATGCTCCTGCTTCACTGTCCTTAAGAGAAATAAATGATATGAACCATAAAAGAACTAACTATGGACACGTCTCTCTTGTTTCTTGTTTTGCAGTTGGCTGACTTTGGTCTTTCAAACAATGTCCAAAAGGGCACTCTTCTGCAGACATATTGTGGAAGTCCTCTTTATGCTTCTCCGGAGATTGTAAAAGGCCTGCCCTACAAAGGACCAGAGGTAGGACAACACTGTACAGGATCTAACATGGTTACATTACAATTAATATTTGTGCTTTTGTAGTTATAAAAAGTGTTTCATTTTAGTCCTATTGTAATTACTGATGTATATTTACAGTATTTTCTTCCTCAGGTCGATTGCTGGGCATTAGGTGTTTTGTTGTATGCACTGGTGTACAGCAGCATGCCATTTGACGGCACAAGTCACAAAGTTCTGACAGAGCAAATTATACATGGTCGCTATCGCAGACCAAACCCTCCCTCAGGTAAACTTTTTTGTTTTAAGTTCATTACCAAATAATATAATAGACACTAATATAGTCATGACAATATTTACAAAGAATCTTCTGTATATGCCTGTGCTCTGTAGATGCCTGTGCTCTTATTGACTGGCTGCTTACAGTCCGTGTGGATGAGAGAGCCACCATCGAGGATGTGGCCACCCACTGGTGGGTGAATTGGGGTTACGAGGAGAGTGTTTGTGACTGTTCTTCTTCACAACAGGACTGCTCCTCTCCACTGCTGGCCCGCTACATAGACTGGCAGAATGGGGTCACCACAGCCAGCAACATGGCGCTTAATACAGAGTGCTTTTCCTCAGAGCCTTCTTGTCCTTCTCATCCATTTTACTTGAGTTTATCTTTGAAGGCTGACCATGGAGGAGGAACAACACACATAGGACTGTCAAGTCTCAAGAAATCACGCAAGGAGAATGTGATTCCTCACACCGCTTTAGGAGCTCACGGTGGTGTTAGCACAACACCCACTTCCTCCTCTGTACCTTCTGCAACTTCTACCATTGACAGAAAGAAACCAAAAGGTATTCTCAAACCACAGAGAAGTTTTGACTCAGTCTTTCAGAGCCCATCTATAGAAAACACACTCACTGTACTTCAGCTTCCTCACACTCATGCTGACATCCTGTCTACCAGTCAGCCCTTGCCATCTACTTTTAGTCAGCCTTCATCCAAAATGCCTAAAAAAGGCATCCTAAAAAATCTGTATGGATCAAATTATGACTCCTCCTTAGAAAAAAGGAACGCTGGAGTTATTAAAGAAAAAGATGATTTCTGCTCCTGCAAACAAGACTCTTCTCTCCCTGCAGCAGAACATAGTCCCACTATGCGTACAGAGGTAGTAAGAAGAAGAAAAGGCATCCTAAAACGTAACGGCAAGTTTTCTCGTAGTCTTGATCTTCCCGATGATTACCACTTTTCTTTCCATACTGGCTCCACAACCTGCCCTGTGACATTACAGCTGCTGCTTCACAGCACAGAAGCCACAGAGGGCAGTCACAGCCGTCCTTCTAGTATTGTAAGTGAGGACAGTCTGTTCTCCTCTGATTCCTATGACATACTGGACCTTAGTGCCCAATCACAGCGCAGGATTTTCTCACAGGGGCTGCAGCAGAGTGGCTGTAGCTCAGAGGAAGAACTGGAGCAGCCAGATATAGTCAGAGAAGCCTAAGGAGGATAGATGTCTGTTTTTGTATTAATTTGTGCCTTCATACTTTTTTAATAACTATTAACCCTAACCATTGCAATGGATAAAACACTGAAAGGCAAGTACAGGTGTGTCTGCAGTGACAATAAACTAAGACCTTTCACGTAATATGGATTATAGAATGAATTCTATTGAGAATATATGGACCACAGAGAAATAGGCTGTGCACAGTTTGCTTTTTTGCACAAAGAGATATGAAAGTGAGAAAAGCAAGAATACTATTGCTTTTTAGCTGCTACCGTTAATGCTTCTTCTACATAAAAATAGTGTATGTTTTTATTTGTATGTATGTGTCCTACTGCATTTTTTTGTTTTTTACAATGTTACATATTTAAGAAGTATAGAATAATTAAAATAATGAATTAAAATTTCATTAAGTTCTTTTCTCTATTTGCAAACTGTTTCTTAACCCCCAAATGTATAGCAGTGCATTCACAGGCACTTCTATACACTAAATCCCGGTGGTGGTGAACTCAAGTTGAGTTGATGGAGACAAAAAAAAAAATAGTATGAGCAGCAATTTTCACACAACAACATGGTAATAGTGCTTTCCAGACTTCAGACTGTTATTACACAAGTGATATTTTACAAAACTGGTGCAGTTTCTCCAACACCATGACCACATTCATTTTTAACGCGTCTGGTCCGTGTGTCGTTGTCTCTGCAGGGTTCATAAAGATGCTTCTCCACAAAGTTGGGGATTCTCTTTGTCCCTCCATACTTTGAAATGTGGTACATGTCTGTAGGCTATAAGATTTTGTCATTAAACAGGAAGTTCACTGTGTTTTTTGTTCCATACAATGAATCCAGGATACTCTTGTTTGTCATGGATACAGGGATATTAATGACCGTGTTCCTCTGTATGCATGTAAACACTATCCCAATACTGTCATAACTGGGATACTCAAGTGCATGTAAACACACTCACAGTTTGTTTCATTAGATGAATGTATGTGACCCACATTAAATCAACATGCAATATATTTTTAAATGGTGTTGGATGAAAGCAGTATTTGTATGAACTTGTGTATTTAATGTACTTAGGTAAGGATAAGACATTTAAGTTGGGTCTGGGCTTCTCTTGTTGTTCTCTCATGTTGCCTGGCAACAGTGAAACTGCCAGGACAAAGAGACCTGTCCATCATAAACAATATTCAGATAATTACATAATTACTGTTTTTTATTAATAATAT
Source organism: Neodontobutis hainanensis (assembly GCA_024349245.1). Taxonomy (NCBI): domain Eukaryota; kingdom Metazoa; phylum Chordata; class Actinopteri; order Gobiiformes; family Odontobutidae; genus Neodontobutis; species Neodontobutis hainanensis. Next base: position 541,164 of record JALDNG010000070.1, on the reverse strand, counting down.
ATAGAAATTTTGATGTATTTGTCAATAAAGAAATGGCTAAAACTATTTTTAATCATCTGTCAAGTCTTACACTGTCTTACATGCAGAATACAACTTTAAACATGATCATATAGCATACAAAACAAATCAAAAATCAGCAATTGAGCATCAGTGTCATTTAAAGGACTTGAACTTTCTTTACTGCAGGTGGGAGTAAAACAACAGTTTACATGATGCGTTTTGTGAGCTGTGGTGATAATTTGCACAAATATCCTCAGAATCCATAGATAAATATAAATCAAAGAATTTAGTACATTTCTTTTGACAAAGTGGTTCTGACTAAAATGCACTGTGTATTTTCCATCTCTCCATCTGTTGTCCCTGCTCTGACCCACATCATCAACTCATCTCTCTCCACTGGGTCAATCCCAACAGCGTCACACTGCTACTGAAGAAACCCACTCTCAACCCTACATTGTTAGAAAACTACAGACCGGTTTCCCTCCTTCCCTTCACTGCCAAGGCTCTGGAGCGAGTTGTGTTTAACCAGCTCTCCTCTTTTCTCACACGGGAAACTACCTCTAGTCTGGGTTTAAGAGCGGCCATTCCATCGAGACTGCACTGCTGTAAGTCATCAAAGCCCTGAGGCTGGCAACATCTAAGTCATCTGTACTCATCTTACTGGAGCTGTCTGCTGTGAGGTCGAAACAGCATTTGATTAAAGTGGATATATGCATCTGGGCAAACTTTCCATTTTAATATACAGCCTAAAATCAAAAGTCTCTTTGGATCCTAATATTTAACTTAGTTTCACTTTCAGTAAGTTTGTTCTGTATATTCACTATTTACATGGTTTGTGACCAAAATAAAAAAGATACAGTGATATTGGGAACCCCTGGGGAATACCAACCTCAACATTAAAGCTCAGGGTAGAACCCTTAAAGAGAAGCAAGCAGGTATATGTTTGTATACAGTCCAAAGATCAGATAGTCCCACTATGCGTACAGAGGCATTAAGAAGAAGAAAAGGCATCCTAAAACAAAATGATACGTTTTCTTGCAGTCTTTATCTTCCCAATGACTACCACTTGTCTTTCCATACTGGCTCCACAACCTGCCCTGTGACATTACAGCTGCTGCTTCACAGGAGCCACAGGGGACAGTCACAGCCATCCTTCTAGTATTGTAAGTGAGGACAGTCTGTTCTCTGATTCCTATGACATACTTGACCTTAGTGCCCAATCACAGAACAGAGTGGCTGTAGCTCAGAGGAAGAACTAGAGCAGCTGGAGCAGATATAGTCAGAGAAGCCTCAGGAGGATTTTGTATGAATTTGTGCCTTCATACTTGACCCACCAGGGTCTTGCTATTTCATGCAGCGGGATCAAAAAGAGCTTTAGACTTAACCAAAGCCTTTGGGTCATAGTTTAATGTTGTGTAATGGTCCTTTAACTATTTTAACTGATAAACAATTCTCAGTGAGGAGGCATCCAACAGTGCATTTACATAAGCTGTTTAACAAAAAAAAGAGCACAATAAAAACATACTTAATGTCGTCACACTCGTTTTGACTGGGCATCAGAGCAGTGACCAAACTGAACATGACTAAAGGGCCATTGATCAAAAGTTTGTATAATTCTGGTGTTGTACAGCCAGTCGGCCAACAATTTTTTTTTTGTTTACTTGTGCAAGATTAGATGCTTACACAAACACTAGCTGAAAAGTCAGTTGTCCAACAAACAAACCAAAATATTATTTGACATCCAGCTTCTTCAAAATATCAAAACAAACTAAAGATGCAAATTCAGAATATTACAAAAGAAAATATTGTGCTCAATATAGATTTATGAATGTAGCAATCAAACCGGATTAAAACTGAAACACCTATAACAAAAATGTGCTGTCATTGAAGTCTTAGGAGTGACAGGTGTCAGTTAATCCCCAATGGGACTAAGTGGACACTTTAAGAATTTGTCCTGCCAAACACATTTACTGAGGCGTGGATCTATGTTTACTGCAGGCGACGTGACAATGACACTGTAGACGCAGTCGGACGGCATTTCATTCAGTGGTGTCGTTACAAGGGCTTCCTTCTTCCTGGGGTAATAATCTCATGGTCAAACCAGTCATTTTACATCAATAGTATGTTCTCTTTCTCCATCTGCTCCAACAAGAGGTTCCCTCCGAACATAATATCTCAGTCAAAGACTCAAATATTTACAAAACACGCAAAACACAAAAATCCTGTCTCTTCATGTGTAGAACAGGTCAGTTATAATAATATAGAGAAAGAGAACAGCTTACTGTTCTTTTTTAGGTGTTTAATGATCCCACCCACAGGCAAAAATAGTTCTACCCTCTTCTTCACAGTTGTCCGAAAACATCTAATTTTTGTTTGTGCTTCTTTTAAACACAGGGGTTGCCGGGTGCCGCCGCAGCAAACTGAAAAAAAGAATGACAGTGGCTTTGATCAATCAAAATATACTACTTTTATTGTCTATTAATCATTAATTTCACCTTGATTTCTCTTTACGTACACATGAGGAAAGACATACATATAATAGGTCAATATTATATAAATACATGACTATTAGCTAAATCTACTCTTTGTTAAGAATGAACTTTTATAATTTTTGTTGCGACAAAAAAAAAGTTATATGATTTTAACTTCTACTAATGATATCTAAAAAACAAAACAGATTGTGTTTGTTGTGTGTAATTTGAAGCATATTTAATGTTGAGCTGTGTTTCAATAAAGAAAAAAAATAACATGCAGAAATTTATTTAACTTTTTATCTTTTTACCGTTTTAGTGGCCTTACTTTTCATTTTAAGTATAAATGTTTTACCTACTCTGCTCCTGCTATGGTTGTTAATGCCAGCAGCACCATAAAGGAGAAAGGTGCTAGGATAATTCTAAGGGCCAATGACTGACGTGAAAATATTATAATACGTTTATATAATTTAGCCATAAAAATTGAGAGTTAAAAAAAAACTAATGATTTTATGTTTTTTGATTTGTCAAAAAAAAAAAATTTACACAATTTTCATCTGAGACCCCTCCCTCCGTTTTCAATTAATCAGTTCCACTTTCGAACCAGGCGCTACACGTTTCTGTCTGCTGACAACTTGTTACACTTTGGACTTGTTTTCAGGTAAAGTTGTTTTAAGGAGTTTATATTACAACTTGAGTTTTGATTTGGTCTTGATCTTTAACTCCAGTTGTCTTTTCCCCAAAGCCTCTACAGTTTCTCCTTCGTTACCCTCTCACTGCAGTGGTCTGAGCCTCGGTGAAGGGTCTGGCAGTGCAGACCTCCAGCATCAGGACACTTCCGTTGCAGGCTCCACTCTCAGGCCACCTCCAGTCTCAGTACAGAAAATTACAACCTTTTTTTTTTTTAAGAATCATGTAGCATTCCCAATCAGTGTCCCATAAAAGTAGAAGAAGAAGATTAAAGCTGGTTGCTTACCACTATTAAAACCAAAACGCTAATAGTTAATGAACCACAATAATGGAGTTGCTCAGAAAGGCTGTGTTTGCGTCAGCTCAGGGGCGGCTCTAGAATATTTCTAGTAGAGGGGCTGTGATGGGCCACGTTTTTCAACAGGGGGCCAAGTATTTTGATAATAACAACTGAACTCACTGATATAAACTTGTTTAAATTAAGGGTGTGTTTTTTTTACAGCTTGTACGAGACTCCTGTAGCCTAGTTCTTGAAAGTAGCTACACAGCAAGTTTTATGTTTGACTTGTTAAGATAAAGATCACAAAATAAATATTATAACATATTAAAATGGTAATGTGCAGCTGCTCAGAGCTCACACCTGACAGGTGCTTGTAGAGGACAGAGGTGGGTCTGAGGTGAACAGACGTGCAGCGGGTCCAGTGTCAGTGAGGGGCAGGGGTCAGAGGCTCCCACACCAGGACAGAGCAGCCAAAATCGAAATAAAAAATAATAATAACACTCACACACAATAACACTCTCAGAAAATAGGGGGACATATTTTGACCACCTCTGGAGAATTATTGTACCTTAAAATACATTTGAGTTATGAAAAGGTACATTACAGTGCCTAGGTATTAAAAAGCACATAAATGTACCACTTGTTCAAAAGGTACAAACAAACTTCAACAAATGTACCACATGGTTAATTATTGTTTTTTACGGTTCATTATGAAGTACATCTGTGACCCATTTTGTTTTAAAACATGTACAAATAAGGGACTACTTTACGGGAAAGTGTGCATTAACATTTGAAAGTCCAAAATTGAAGGATATCATTGGTTACACTTTGGTCTTGGTTTTTTTCGCGGGTAGGACAGCGGACTTGGCATTGACCAGCATGGGTATAAGGATAAGCTTTTAGAAAAATTAACACTGGAATAAATGTGTCAGAGGAGAAAGAACAACGATTTAAGGGTAAGTTTGAATATTTTCCTATGGTTGAAAAAATCAGATGGCCGAAAAGTGTGCCGTTAATACCAAAAATATTTATTAATAATATCTTAAAAAATATCACAGCAAAAACAAAAATACCTACAGCACAAACCAGCATCCATTTTTATGACAAATGGGGGGCTGGATGACATCATCCAAAGTTTGTAGGGATCTATGTATGACACTTTTTTAAATTTTTTGCCTAGTTTATTATGTAGAATAGAAAATTATTAAATAATATTGTACAAAAATTACTTTGAAATTACAAAGCTGAATGTAAAATGTTAACTTCATGTGCAAGGGAATGTATTATCGTGAGAGTCTGCAAAGCGGGAAGTGTTCTTTTTTTGTAGCTCATGAATATTGACTTCCCAAAGCCTGCCTTGTGGCGAGAGTATTTGAAGAAGTCAATATTCATGAGCTACAAAAAAAGAACACTTCCCGCCTTGCAGACTCTCACGATAATACATTCCCTCGCACATGAAGTTAACATAAAACTTTTTTTGTTTTGTATTTTTATAGTTATTTGGCCCACAGACTTCTTTAGAATAAAGTGGTTTATGTGCTGCTTTTTATACAACTTTCGCAGTGGGCAGCATTTAGCTGCTTCTTAACTGTACTCATTGGTTAGATTAGTAACAGGTTAAAGTTACAGGAAAGAAGTGATCTACAAACAGAGTTTAATGGTCACAGGCAATTTAGGAGCAGGATTACTTTTCAAATCACTTATAAAAGACAAGACATTTATTTTTTATATAGCTACCTCAAAGGGCTAAACACACTGCACTAGACAAACATCCCCTCCATCAGTGTAAGGAAAAACTCCCCCAAAAAACGGCCAGGAAAAAAGAGAAACCTCAGGGAGAACCATGGGAGGAGGGATCCACTCCCAGGACGGATGTGAATGTGTCCAGGACTGTTAAAAACAACATAGAAATACACAGAATATCTTTAAAAAAAATTTTTTTATATACCAGATTCTACAAAATAATAAATTGAATTACCTGTCAACACATATTTTACATTGTGAAAATCATTATAATGTAATGTAATGAAATTAAAAAAAGAATGAATATAATTTTTTTCTTTGTTTCATAGCAGCTGGAGTAAGTTTTATGAGTACATGTCATAGTCTCAAGATTTCTAGTTTGCTCTTTTATAATTGCCCCTTACTCCCCACAGTTGGCAGATGAGTTGGAACGTATACAACCTGAAGTGGGAAACACTGGTCTGAAGTTTAAAATGAATTGAAAAGCATCAGTACCAAAGTAATTGAACATGCAAGAGAAAAGCCCAAACTTTTTCATCTTTACTATGAGGTCAAACAAGAGTCTGTGACTGAAAATATTCAACCAATTATCTTTGTGCATGTTAAACAAATAGAGATTTAGAGAGATTTATTTAATAAAGATTGACTTGGCAGGATAAAACTTTACATGCCAATCCTGAAATGCGTCAATCACAACATCAGAAAAAAGATAAAACAGTTACATAAAAGTTACCATTATAAATAAATATCCCTTCACAAAAACTAACATTAAAATACAAGGAGACATTAAGAGTAAAACAATCACAGAGCTAGAGGTATAAAAGACATTTTATATCTTTTGGTCTTGCTCTTATTTGATGAAAACAGTCTTTGGTGTCTGAGCTCATAACCACTAGATGGTGCCTGGTTTATGAAAGTCTGCAGAGGAGAAGTCACACTCATACTGACATCCTGTCCACCAGTCTGCCCTTGCCCTCCTTTTAGTCAGCCTTCATCCAAATGCCTAAAAAAGGCATCCTAAAATATCACGTGTTTTTGCTGCCTTGTTTGTCATGTATTTAGGGATATTAATGACTGTGTTTCTCTGTATGAATGTAAACACTATCCCGAATACTGTCATAACCGGGATATTGCTCATAACTGGGATACTCAAGTGCATGTAAACTCACAGTTTCTTTCATTAGATGAATGTATGTGACCCACATCAAATCAACACTATTTTCCATTATTATTTAAATGGTGTGGCATGAAAGCAGTATTTGAATGAACTTGTGTATTTAATATACTTAAGTAAGGAGTATAAGGATAAGACATTTAAGTTAGGTCTGGGCTTCTCTTGTTGTTCTCTCATGTTGCCTGGCAACAGTGAAACTGCCAGGACAAAGAGACCTGTCCATCATAAACAATATTCAGATGCAGACATAATTACTGTTTTTTAGTAAACACATATAGAGATTTTGATGTATTTGTCAATAAAACAGTGACTAAAACACAATTTTTATTCATCTGTCAAGTCTTACACTGTCTTATGTGCTGAATACAACTTTAAAACATGATCATATGGAATACAAAACAAATAAAAAAATCAGCAATTGAGCATCAGTGCCACCGTGTGGCCATTTAAGGGCATTGACCTTTCTGTACTGCAGGTGGGAGTAAAACAACAGTTTACATGATGCGTTGTGGTAATAATTTGCACAAATATCCTCAGAATCCATAGATAAATATAAACCATAATATAGTACATTTCTTTTGACAAAGTGGTCCTGTCTAAAATGCTCAGAGTATTTTCCTTCTCATTTTGAGGCTAATTCTGCTCTTGGGACGTTGCACCTTCACAGCAGCAACAAATAGCTAAAAGAAACATCCACAAATGTCTTTGGCTTTCTGTACACCTAAAACAAAAATGAGTAACTTTGGGTGTTTATTTGTCTCACACTGACATCCTTTCCACCAGTCTGCCCTTGCCCTCTACTTTTAGTCAGCCTTCATCCAAAATGCATCTTAAAAATTTGTATGGATCAGAACCTTAGAACATTGAAACTCTGAAGCTATTGTTAAAGAAAATGATGACTTCCACTCCTGCAAACAAAACTCTTCGCTCCCTGCAGCAGAAGATAGTCAGGCAGTAAGGAAAAGAAAGGGCATCCTAAAACGTAATGGCAAGTCTACTCACAGCCTTTATCTTCCCGATGATTACCACTTATCTTTCCATACTGGCCCCACAACCTGCCCTGTGACATTACAGCTGCTGCTTCACAGGAGCCACAGAGGGCAGTCACAGACATATTATCTACAGTTGTGCTCATAAGTTTACATTACAGAATTACAGAATTTGTGATTTTTTTTGGGGCCATTTTTCAGAGAATATGAATGATAACACAAAAACTTTTCTTTCACTCATAGTGATTGGGTGTCAAACAGTGTTTTTTTTCTTTTAAATCATAATGACAACAGAAACTACATACTGTAAATGTATCAGCCTGCATTTGAAAACAGCTTTTAATGGTGCTTTTACATTTTTTAAAGCATATTTAAAAGCAGCTACACCATAATAAATATTAAAATAAAAATACAAAACAGACTCATTCATTTTCTTTTTGGTCCCATTAGGGCTTGCGGGTGACTGGAGTTTATCCCAGCAACTTTGGGCCTAAGTACCTGGGATAGCAACCAGTGAGTCACAAGGCTGATTGGCCCTCACATATTATTTGACCCTTGATGCTGACCATCCAGTAGCCCATGAACACCTCATCATAGGTTGACACAAAATAATAAATTTTAAAAAATGCAAAAAGGAAACCTGTTTGTGTAGTTTCTTATTCATTCAGGAGCCCCCTCAAAGGGCACTCTTTCAATCCTAGCAAACCAAATGCCTATAAACTTCATTTTCTAACCAGTTTGCTCTCTGACTACCATTGATTACTGTTAAAAATGAGTGTATTTTACAATTATTTATTACAATATACATAACATTGTTTTTGCTATTGTGCACAATAGACCTAAACACCCTTGTGAGCCAAATACAGTCTGCTTGTAGTTGTTGGAGGTCAATTAAAATGTCTAAATTCTTTAAGTGCATATTATATAAAGACACTTACAACTTGGGATCAGCGCAAAACGAGCTTTTATGTCTCTCAAGCTCCTGTCACATTCACATTGATCATTGCCCTCGTTATCTAGAAGAAAAGAGATACATTTTTTAGTTGGTGTCTATTTTTTAGAGTGCATTTCAAAACATGGCCTTCTTTCAGCGTTTATTTCATTGTGTATTTGTTAAAACGTTACAGTGCTATGAAGCCAGTCCTCCGTTCAGCACTTAGAGCTGGAGAGCTCCAGCTCCAGGCTCACAGCAACTGCTACTCTCTGCTCACTATCGAGCGGGACACATGGTACCCTGTCCCTCCAGCAGGGAGGGAGGAGGATCAAGGGCTGACTTTCAATAAATCGCAGCGAGGGAGCTGCTCTGCTACGTACGAAACTCTGACCATGAATTAGGTCATCTGCAAGTGATTTAGCACCAGGTTCTCCACAAACACGCGGTGCGAGATGGAAGAGGGGCAACCATCATCCGACCGCGCCCCAGCCCCGTCACGAACGGCTCTACTCACCGACCCGGACGGGCCGGCTATCATAGACCAATCGAAGATCCGCGGCGCTACGGTATCGTTAGGTCTTTGCCGGATTCTGACTTAGACAGAGCTTCTTTCTATTTCTGTTTGCAGCAGTTATAAAGATATATTCTTTTGGGATGTATAAACAGTTGTCTTTATTGCAGGTTGGAGACACATCAGAGTCAAGGAATCAACCACAATCACCAAAGGGCGCAGTAAAGGTAGCATCAACAACCAATGAAAAAAGGTTTGCAAAAAGCATATGGACTTCGTTTTAAAGGTGAAGACGTTTCGTCTCTATTCCAAGAGACTTTATCAATTCTGAGTTCATCTGGTAGGAGAGCTGAGCTTATATCTCTAAAGGGAGGAGTTTCCTCTGAAACCAAACATGATGGGCCAGGTTGTTCTGTTGTTGGTCATGAAAGGGAGGTGTGACTCCATATGTGAGAGTCTTAAGGCTCCGAAGAGTCGTTGGTGACATTGCTCCATTCAGGCGCAAGGTGGTAAGTGTCACTGAGTCATACATATGCAGAGAGATGTAGTGTCATGGTTCTAATCAGGTGTTATGTTGGTTGTTCTAAGGTGAGGCTCTTTTGTTTTAGGTTTAAGAACATTGTTCTTAAGAACACTGTTGTAAACACTAGGCAACATGAATCTGAGGCCACCTCCTCTGTTCAACGAAGGCTTTTCCATTTTTACAAAAATGGCTTCCTTCACCCCTCTCTCAAACCATCTGGCCTCTCTGGCCAAAATTTGGACATTGCTGTCCTCAAAGGAATGTCCTTTGTCTTTGAGGTGGAGGTGAACTGCAGACTCAGGTCCTCCAGGATTGGCTGTTCTGTGCTGATACATCCTCGTGTGAAGCTGTTGTTTAGTTTCACCGACATAACTGTCACTGCACTCTTCACTGAACTGCATAAACTACATTACTCTGTTTGTGCGAGGGGATCTTGTCTTTAGGATGGACCAGTTTTTGACGCAGCGTGTTCCCTGGTTTAAAGTGGACTGGAATGTTGTGTTTGTATAAAATCCTTTTAAGTTTTTCAGATAAACCAGACACATAAGGGATAACTACACCCTTCCCTTTTGTCCCCGGTTCCTGTCTGTTTGGGTTCTGTGTCCTCTTGGTTTTGTTGAAAGTCCATTTGGGGTATCCACAGTCTCTCAGAGATTTACGGATGTGTTGTTCTTCTTTCCGTTTACCTTCTGAGGTTGTGTGCATCTCTTGTGCTCTATACTGAAGAGTCCTGATGACTCCCAACTTGTGCTGCAGTGGGTGGTGGGAATCAAACAGCAAATACTGATCCGTGTGTGTAGGCTTCCTATAAACTTCTACTTGGAGAGTCCTGTCCTCACAAACAACCACTGCACAGTCTAAGAAAGCCAGGCGGTTGTCTATGGCATCTTCACGGGTGAACTTGATGTTCTTGTCCACTGCGTTGATGTGTTCTGTGAAGGCTTCTACTTCTTGGGTTCTGATTTTGACCCACGTGTCATCAACATATCTGAACCAACTGGGCACTGCACCTGGGAAAGAGACCAGTTCTCCACTTCCTCCATGTACAGGTTAGCCACAATCGGGGAGACAGCTGATCCCATGGCACATCCATGTTTTTGTTTGTAGAAGTTACTTCTGAACTGGAAATAAGTAGTGTTCAAACGTATTTTGTCCTGTCGTGTAATGAAGTTTCCTGTAGTAATTTATTCCTTACAACCACAAGTGCTTCATTGGTGGGTATGCAGGTAAAGAGTGATGTGACATCAAAAAAGACAATTGTCTCGTCTGAGTCTAGTTGTAGATGTTTGATTTTGTTGGTAAAGTCATGTGAGTTGATGATATGGTGTTGTGAGTCGTCACCAACGACTCTTCGGAGCCTTAAGACTCTCACATATGGAGTCACACCTCCCATTCATGACCAACAACAGAACAACCTGGCCCATCAGGTTTAGTTTCAGAGGAAACTCCTCCCTTTAGAGATATAAGCTCAGCTCTCCCACCAGATGAACTCATAATTGATAAAGTCTCTTGGAATAGAGACGAAACGTCTTCACCTTAAAAAAGAAGTCCAGAGGCTTTTGCTCAAACCTTTTTTTCAAGATGTCCTGGATGACTGAGAATCTCCACAGACATCAACAACCAATATTATTGATTTAGACTATGGAAGTTATTTTCTTCTATCATTGTGTTTCATTAGGTGTTTAATGATCCCATCCACGGTCATATGGAGTTTCACCCTCTTCTCGTCAAAATCATAGACACACCTCAGTTCCAGAGACTTCGAAACATCAAGCAGCTGGGAGCAGCCTATTATGTTTATCCTGGAGCGTCCCACAACAGATTTGAGCACTCACTTGGGTTGTCCTAAATAATTTAGATTAAATACATTATGTTAGCTGTCCCTTTAGAAGGAAGACAAAGTTTTAACTCTTGATGTTTTCTTAATGTCTGATGTACAGAGTGGCTTACTTGGCAGGGCAGCTTGTGCGAAGTTTACAAAAGAAGCAGCCAGAACTAGAAATCAATGACACAGACATACTTTGTGTGGAGATTGCTGGGCTCTGCCATGACCTGGGTGAGTCCAGTCTGGATGAGTGGAGAGTTAGATAACATTCACATTAGATACCATCCAATAACATCCAAGATGATAAAATAGATTTAAAGAAAGTTTATGCAAACTAAACTCTAATCTTTCTGAATATCTACAGGACATGGGCCTTTTTCCCATATGTTTGATGGAATGTTCCTTCCAAAAGCAGGTGTAAACTGGAAGGTAAGACATGATGGGTTTAAAACCATGACTCAGACTTAATTATAATGGAGGACCTGTGTTTAACTCCACTAACTCAATTTTCACACACAAGTAACAAAGACTTGTTTTTTTCTCTCACATTTTTGTAACTGTTCATTGCTTTTTGATGATGACATTGCAGCATGAGCAAGGGTCTGTTGACATGTTGGATCACCTACTGGCTCAAAATAATCTGGAGGCAGAGATGAGGACCTATGGCCTGGTGGAACGTGACCTGGACTTTATTAAAGAGATGATTGTTGGGCCAGATGAACAGGTATTATTTAGTGTCAGGAACCAAACTATTCAGGAACGGCAGAAGGAATCGCAATGCAGACCCCACGAAGGCAGATGGTTCAAAGGGTTTATTCCAAAAACACAGGGAAATAATGACTACCATAACACAAGGATAGAGACTACAATCTTGAGGCTACAATCCAGCACAGGACAGGGAACAACACAGACACTTTATAGGGAACACAATAAGTCACAGGTGGAACACATTAGGGCGGAGCAGGTAATCACAGTGGAGGAAAAGACACAAGGGCAGGTCAATCTGACATATAGACAGGGGTGAGACACTTCACAATAAAACACAGGAAGTTAAATACAAGCATACCCAACTGACACGAGGTTGGGACATGACAATTAGACCTGTTATTCTTAATACAATCTGAATCATTTATGCAGCACCAGCCACTGTCAGACTGATGATGTCTTCTCTCCAAAACAGAGAAGATACAACGGTCGCCCAGAAAACCAGTCCTTCCTCTATGAAATAGTGTCAAACAAGAGAAATGGTCTTGATGTGGACAAGTTTGACTATTTTGCCAGGTGTGACTTGTTCAAAAAGACACAGCACTACATTTCCTCAGTTATTGAGTTATTGATATTTGATATTAATGTTTGATATTTTGACATTAAATGAATAGAGATTGCTATCACCTGGGCATAAAGAATAACTTTGACCATGGTCGTTTCATCATATTCGCCAGAGTGTGTGAGGTAGACGGTCAGCAGCAGATCTGCACAAGAGACAAGGTGTTGAGTTATTAACTTTACTCATCCCATATTGGGTCACTCTCAATGATATGTTGTTTAATGGCTTAAAGATGGCATCTGGATATGTTTTTATTGGCTTTTAATTAACAGGAGATAACCAATATTTACGACATGTTCAACACAAGGAGCTGTCTCCACAGAAGGGCCTACCAGCACAAAAACAACAAGATCATTGAGCTGATGTAGGTATCCATTTCTCTTAATGAATGTTTGTTTTCATCTGTGCATAGGGTGTATTATACACACAAAGATTGGTCTATTTGTTCAGTTTATTATACAGCAAATGCTGAGATAAAATTGTTATTTCTCTCCAGGATTACAGAGGCCTTACTGTTAGCAGACCCACATTTACACATTTCAGGCGCAATAAACAACATGGAGGCCTTTACCAATCTCACAGGTTTGCATAAAGTTGGACTTCAACTTACTTTTTTAATGGCCTTTGTTTGATTTAATAATATGTTGTTTTTTTTTGGTAATTTTGTTTTCTGCATCTTAGATTGCATCTTTGAAAAAATACTCCATTCCTCTGAGGTAGAGCTGCATGAGGCAAAAGAAATTCTGCAGAAAATCCTCTCTCGGGAACTGTACCTATATCTGGGAAAGACTAAAGTGACAGAGCCGCTTGTTGTCACAGAGGTATGGTCTTTTTATAAATGCAGTACATGGCAGATTCATAATGTAAACACTCTATTTCAGCATAAAAAAAATGATTAAACATTTAAGTTAAATGTTGATCCCACTCATAGTGAGTTAAGATGATCTGTGTAAAAATGCTAAGATAGTGTCCTCTGCAAAAACAGTAAAATCCTTTCTCATATGGCCTTTTAAAAGTAAGAGATTGCACACACTTCTAACGTTGGTCATAAACCCCATAATGCAGGTGACCAAACACTCATCCAACCTGCTCATACAGGGCCCCCACTGAAGCAAAGGTTTAACTGTTCTTGTCCTGACTGCGAAGTATTCTGAGAGAATTTGAATTGAATCTACTGCTCTTCTCATTTTCTTCCTTAGGAACTAAAAGAACAGTGGAAAACTGAAATGGTGCGAGCATTGCCCACTTATAAAAACGACAAGGTCAAACTGTCAAAAAAGGACATTGAAATTTTTGTGAGTTAGTTATTATTTTTATAAAATATTTTTTTTAATAAAATGTTTGTTCTAAATTAATTTACAAATATCTTTTAGGTTAGTACCATAGACTTTGGCAAGAAAGACAAGAACCCTATTGATAACGTACGTTTCTATGGCAAGTCTGACAATAAAAAAGCATTTAAGATCCCCAGCAATCAGGTCAGAACAAAAGATCTTTCAGTACAAATATTTACACTTTACATTAATTTAACTGTGTGCATCCTCAACTAACTTTATTTCTATCAGGTTTCAGAGTTTGTCCTGCCAAACACATTTACTGAGACGTGGATCTATGTTTACTGCAAGAAAAGTGACAAAGAGACTCTGGGAGTTGCCTACAAGAATTTTTTTCAGTGGTGTCAAAACAAGGGCTTTCCTCTTCTTTGGGTAATAATCTTATGGTCAAACCAGTAATTTTACATAAATATTATTTTCTCTCTCCATCTGCTTCAATAAAATGTCCTGATTTTTTATATATAAATACCTAATGGTCAAAGACTCCACCAAAGCCAAATGCAGAACAGAAGCAAGAAAAGGTAACATGAGAATATTTATTGTTGAAGAAAAACACAGAAATCTGCATCATCATATGCATTACAGGTTAATTATAATATTATAGTAAGAGATAACAGGGTAAACGTATTTATTGTTCTTTATTAGGTGTTTAATGATCCCATCCACGGTCATATGGAGTTTCACCCTCTTCTCGTCAAAATCATGGACACACCTCAGTTCCAGAGACTTCGAAACATCAAGCAGCTGGGAGCAGCCTATTATGTTTATCCTGGAGCGTCCCACAACAGATTTGAGCACTCACTTGGGTATGTCTGAAACTGTTCTGATAAATACAGCATATAAGATGTGGTAATAATATTTTACTCAGATAAGCTTGTCAAGTCAAACAAGGTTTAATTTTACAAAAGTTAATTGTAAAAGACGAAAAGTCTGTTTATTTGTTTATGGACTTGACAGAGTGGCTCACTTGGCAGGGCAGTTTGTGCGAAGTTTAAAAGAGAAACTGCCTGAAGGTCTGGAAATCAATGACACAGACATACTTTGTGTGGAGATTGCTGGGCTCTGCCATGACCTGGGTGAGTCCAGTCTGGATGAGTGGAGAGTTAGATAACATTCAAGATGATAAAATAAATTTAAAACAAGTGTATGCAAACTAAACTCTAATCTTTCTGAATATCTACAGGACATGGGCCTTTTTCCCATATGTTTGATGGAATGTTTATTTCAGATTCAGGTGAAATGGAATGGAAGGTAAGACATGATGGGTTTATAAAAATAACGCTTGTAATGAAACAGTGTTAAACTCTACTAACTGGTTTACACACACAAGTGTACAGTAAGAAAGCTACTAAGACTTTCTCTCATAAAGTTTTTGTAACTGTTCATTGCTTTGTGATGATGACACTGCAGCATGAGCAAGGGTCTATTGACATGTTGGATCACCTACTGGATCAAAATAATCTGGAGGCAGAGATGAGGAGATATGGCCTGGTGGAACGTGACCTGCTCTTTATTAAAGAGATGATTGTTGGGCCAGATGAACAGGTATTATTAGACCTGTTATTCTTAAAACAATCTGAATCAATGAATTTATGCAACACCAGCCACTGTCAGACTGATGATGTCTTCTCTCCAAAACAGGGAAGATACAACGGACGCCCAGAAAACCAGTCCTTCCTCTATGAAATAGTGTCAAACAAGAGAAATGGTCTTGATGTGGACAAGTTTGACTCTATTGCCAGGTCTGGCTTGTCACATGGATAGTATCATTATGTAACTTTAAAATGAAATATGATTATAATTACCTTATTTATTAATCATCCCATTTTTTTTATGTTTACTTTAAATATTTTTAGGGATTGCTACCATCTGGGCATTAAGAGCAACTTTGACCATCAGCGTTTTATCACGTTTGCCAAAGTGATTATGGTGGAGAACAAACCACAAATCTGCATCAGAGACAAAGTGATGAACTTAACTGTACCCTTTGGTTACTTTTGAATGGTTTAATTGGTAAGATAAAGCAATTGTTGTGAACACGGGTTGTTTTTTTCAACAGGAGGTGACCAATATTTCTGTCTACTTTAACACAATGAGGGATCTCGACACAAAGGCCTACCAGCACAAAGTGAACATTACCATCCAGCTCATGCAAGTATCTATTGTGTGTTCTTAAATGAAGTAATGTTGAAGTTTTGTAAATAACTAGCTTTGGTGGTAAATTTCCAGGATTTCAGATGCTTTGAAAAAAGCAGACATGAAGATTTGTTTTAAAACTGGGAAGAAAACACTTGACCAAAAAAAATACTTGAAGCTGACAGGTTTAAATGAAGTTATAAATTGAACTTCCTTTTCATCACATCTTTTTTGTTTTTGACATTTACTCGTCTCCTTTTATGTTTGTGTTATAGATTGCATATTGCAGAAAATACTCCAATCCTCCTCAGAGGAGTTGAAGCCAGCCAGAAACATTGTAAAAAGAATCTACTCTCGACAACTCTACAAATGTTTGGAAATTCCACAACAGACCGAAATGAGAGAGGTGAATATGACAGCAATTATTACAGCATTGATTTATGGATAAACAGTATGTGAGACAAACAGACAGACACACAGATGCACACAGACAGACAGACAGACAGACATACATACAGACAGACAGACAGACAGACAGACATACATACAGACAGACAGACATACAGACAGACATACAGACAGACAGACAGACAGACAGAACGACAGACAGACAGACAGACAGACATACAGACAGACAGACAGACAGACAGACATACATACAGACAGACAGACATACAGACAGACATACAGACAGACAGACAGACAGACAGAACGACAGACAGACAGACAGACAGACATACAGACAGACAGACAGACAGACAGACATACAGACAGACAGACAGACAGACAGACAGACAGACAGACAGACATACAGACAGACAGACATACAGACAGACAGAACGACAGACAGACAGACAGACAGACAGACAGACATACAGACAGACAGACAGACAGACAGACAGACAGACAGACAGACAGAGACAGACAGACAGACAGACATACAGACAGACAGACAGACAGACAGACAGACAGACAGACAGACAGAACGACAGACAGACAGACAGACAGACAGACATACAGACAGACAGACAGACATACAGACAGACAGACAGACAGACAGACAGACAGACAGAACGACAGACAGACAGACAGACAGACAGACAGACAGACAGACAGACAGACAGACAGACAGACAGACAGACAGGCAGGATAGATAGATAGATAGATAGATAGATAGATAGATAGATAGATAGATAGATAGATAGATAGATAGATAGATAGATAGATAGATAGATAGATAGATAGATAGATAGATAGATAGATAGATAGATAGATAGATAGATAGATAGATAGATAGATAGATAGATAGATAGATAGATAGATAGATAGATAGATAGATAGATAGATAGATAGATAGATAGATAGATAGATAGATAGATAGATAGATAGATAGATAGATAGATATAGATAGATAGATAGATAGATAGATAGATAGATAGATAGATAGATAGATAGATAGATAGATAGATAGATAGATAGATAGATAGATAGATAGATAGATAGATAGATAGATAGATAGATAGATAGATAGATAGATAGATAGATAGATAGATAGATAGATAGATAGATAGATAGATAGATAGATAGATAGATAGATAGATAGATAGATAGATAGATAGATAGATAGATAGATAGATAGATAGATAGATAGATAGATAGTCTCAATGTCCTGTATCTGCGACCAGAGGGCAGAAGTTTAAAGTTGGTGTTTAGGGGGTGTTAAGGATCCATAGCTATTGTTTTCATGAGGCGGGCTATTGCTTTGTCACTGAGTTCTGACATGTTGTTTGGTTTTTGTTGGCGACATAGAGCATGGTGTAAAAACTGAAGGAGCAATACAGCAGAATGATTTGGATCGTGCTCTTGAATAGTAATGGGGGTGGGGTGCAATGGAAAGAGAATTAAGTGAACGGATTACATGTAACCTGAATAAACTACAAGCATATTTACACACATATCCTAATTCTACTCCTGCAAAGTGTATAGTAAACAACAATTACAGTAAAGCTCATGGCTTTACTGTAATTCTTGTTTACTCTGCCCCTGTCTAACCTCTTTTGTTTTTCCAAGGATTTGAAGAAGAAATTAGCTGATGCACTCGGACTCAACAAAGAAGACATTGGATATCATGTGAGTTGGTTAAAAATATTTACATTGATCTACGGGGAAGAAACTACTTCCCAACATCTAAATGACAAACAATTGTCTTAAATACTTTTTAGAAATATCACAGCATAGACTATGGCAACCCTAGTGATTGCATAACCTTCTATGATAAGCCTGGCAACATTCTTACCATAGACCGGATGGAGAAAAAAGTACCAACAACACAAAAATGAAATCTTTCAATAATTATCCAAATGTTGTCTCTTTAAATTTCACACTACATATTTTTCATTCCTTACAGTGCCCAGAGTTATCTGGACCAAACACTTACAGACCACAAAGGAGCTACATTTTCTGTAAAGAAGACATTCACCTCGATATGGCAGCCGCTAATAAGGTAATATTGATTTGCCAAACTTTTACTTTCTGTATCACAACTGTTCTGTCCAAAACATTTTCTATCTAATAGGTGTATATGATTTTTTTAAACCCAGGCAGTGGAGACAGTTCTGGAGGAGCACGCCAATGAAAACCCCAACTAAACTGAGAAAGAGGTGCTTAAATCCGCTGAGTTCAATAACCAAACTATACTACTTTTATTGTTTAATAATCATTTATTATACCTTTACTTATCTTTATGGGTGGATGTCTTCACTCTTTTTTCACATATGATATAATACAAGACATATATTATCAATATTATAGGCCTATATCAATACGTTATTAGAAGCTTAATCAACTCTTTGGTACATAATCACTAATAAATGACAATGTATCATGGGATAAACAATTTAATGAAAGGTTATTAAGTATTTTTAGAAACCAGATTGTGTTTGTTGTGTGTAATTTAAGAATATTCATTGTTACTATGTCATGAACTGAAACCCCTGAATATAGCATTTAAATATAGTAGATATCATTGTTGTTAAGGTCACTTGACAATAAAAATGTGGCTCATCTTACCCCACTTTCCTCTACAGGGTTTACATTAGTATTTACTATGCCTCCAATTTTGACCCCCATCTAACAAAATAAATAGGAATCTGTCCAGATGAATACTGGAAATACAGTCACTGTTTGCCTCTAATGCATGAACATAATATGGAATAAAACCACCGCCATCAAACTAACCTTTGTCCCCCATGTTTGTTAATTACAAGAAAAACATTTAAGTAGATATTTTTAGATTTTTTTCTGTCATCATTTTGTTTTGATTATGAAGGCTTAACTATTAGGTGTGTTAGAGATAAACTGCACCTTGCCTGGATTGTAGAGCAGCATGGCAGTGGGCGGGAATAAACAGCTGCTCTTAAGTCGGACAGTTAATATAGTCAGATCACGTGTGTTGGGAGTATTTGCTCAATAAAACTACATCTTATGAACGCACTTCTTCTTTTTAAGTATTAATGACACAGCTGATTATACTATTTTATTTGTTTTGGCTTTGAAAGCATTAAGTTTGAAATAAGATGAATCCATCTCATTAAGTTGATTTTAATAATGTGTTCTCCATATTTGATAAAAGCCTAAACAGTTTTCACCTGTATTTCTCTAGAATAGATTAAAATGAATAAACGTGTGTTTGTGGAGAAAAAGGGGGGGCAGTAAAGTGTCTGCGCTCAGGTCCAATCAGCTGTCACTGCCCACGCTGACAGGACATCATTTCCCATCATGCACTCAGAGCTTATAGTCCATGCAGTTTTGACTCCGTCTTTCAGAGCCTGTCTATAGAAAACACACTCTCCCAAACCAGAAACACTACTTGAGGTTCCTCACACTCATACTTACATCCTGTCCACCAGTCTGCCCTTGCCCTCCACTTTTAGTCAGCCTTCATCCAAAATGCCTAAAAAAGGCATCCTAAAATATCTGGTGTTTTTGCTGTGTTTTTGCTGCCTTGTTTGTCATGATAACTGGGATCCTAAAGTGCATGTAAACACGCTCACTGTTTGTTTCATTAGATGAATGTGGCCCACATTAAATCAACACTATTTTCTATTATTATTTAAATGGTGTTGGATAAGAGCAGTATTTGTATGAATTTGTGTATTTAATATACTTAAGTAAGGAGGATAAGGATAAGACATTTAAGTTAGGTCTGGGCTTCTCTTGTTGTTTTCTCATGTTGCCTGGCAACAGTGAAACATACCATCATAAACAATATTCTTTTTTTTTTTTTTTTTACATTTTTACTCATTTAGCTGACGCTTTTATCCAAAGCGACTTACATTGTTGTACAGTAATTACCAGTGTTACAGCCACTGGAGGCAACGTGGGTTAAGTGTCTTGCCCAAGGACACAACGCCAGTATGAACTGTGGGGAGGGTGAGAATTGAACCGCCTACCTTCTGGTTGAAGGACAACCGCTCAATTCACTGAGCTACTGCCGCCCCATTCAGATGCAGACATACATGCCACTGTTTTTAGTAATTACATGTATACATTTTGATGTATAAAACAGTAGCTAAACCACAATTTTTAATCATCTGTCAAGTCTTACACTGTTTTACATGCAGAATACAACTTTAAACATGATCATATAGCATACAATACAAATCAAAAATCAGCAATTGAGCATCAGTGGTCATTTAAAGGCACTGAGCTTTCTTTACTGCAGGAGGGAGTAAAACAACAGTTTACATGATGCGTTTTGTAAGCTGTGGTGATAATTTGCAGAAATATCATCAGAATCCATAGATAAATATAAACCATAATACAGTACATTTCTTTTGACAAAGTGGTCCTGTCTAAAATGCTCTGTGTATTTTCCTTCTCATTTTGAGGCTAATTCTGCTCATGTGATGTTGCACCTTCACAGCAGCAACAAATAACTAAAAGAAACATCCACAAATGTCTTTGTCTTTTTAGCTGACTTGAAAATCTCACTTTAAATCAACGATGGTGCCATGATCCAAACGCACAGAGGCAAAGTTTAAAAACAGGCCATGCAGTCATCATTCAACAAAGTACATTAACAAGGATTTGTCTTGTGACCAAAACACTTGCCCCACCTTTTTATCACCAGAGTCCTGCTTCTTCATGCTGCAGGATCAAAAAGAGCTTTAGTCTTAACCAAAACATTTGACTCAAGGTTATTGTCTAATAGTCTTTTAACTATTTTAACTGATAAACAGTTCTCAGTGAGGAGGCGTCCAACAGTGCATTTACATGTAAGCTGTTTACCTGACGAAAAAAAGAAAAATATTAGTGGAAAACAAACCCTGTGTCTTAAATGTCAAGTTTGTATGGTTCTGATGTTGTAGAGCCATTGAAGCTGTCACACCCAGTTTCCATTTGAATATCCACAAATGAAGCTTCATTTGTGGATATTCAAAGGAGATGGAAAAACTATGTAAACCAGTTGGCCCAATAATAAAATACATTGTTAATGTTCTGACATCCAGCTTCTTCAATACATCAAAACAAACTATAATGAAATAAGTACAGTAATAATATTATAAAGTAAGAATACAAGATAATGTACACCTAAAACAAAAATGAATAACTTTGGGTATTAGTTTATTTGTCTCACACTGACATTCTGTCACCAGTCTGCCCTTGCCCTCTACTTTTAGTCAGCCTTCATCCAAAATGCATCCTATAAAATCTGTATGGATCATATTATGACTCTTCCTTAGAAAAATCAAACTCTGGAGTTATTCTTGAAGAAAATTATGATTTCTACTCCTGCAGCAGAAGATAGTCCCACTATGAGTACAGAGGCAGTAAGAAGAAGAAAAAGCATCCTAAAACGTAATGATAAGTTTTCTTACAGTCTTGATCTTCCTGATGACTACTACCTGACACCTAATGACTATCTATGTCAAACCAAATAAAAACTGTAATAAAATACCTATAATAAAAATGTGCTGGCATTGATGTCTTAAGAGTGACGCCCGTCAGTGCCACGTGCTTCAGAAAAATAGTCAAGAAAAACTGCAGCGGAGCAAATTTTCTGGAAAATATGACAGTGTCACAAGCGTGAACATTATTATCATAGTTATGTTATAGTTTTTAAGCACAATGAACCTAATCTTCTTAGTGTTTTAACCACCATTTAAAGCTCATAACCCCAGAACTCCCCTATAGGCACAAGCACATTAATGTGGGATGTATATATCTCAAAAACATTTAGGCCTATTATATAACAGATTTCCCTGTGACTAACTGGCCACTGTCCAGGATGTACCCCGCCTGAGGTACAAAGCTGCTGGGATAGGCTCCAGTCACCTTCGACCCCTAACGGGACCAAGCGGTAAAAAATGAATGAATGAATATAAAATATGCTCTATGCACTATACACTGAGACGGAGAGTCTGCTGCTACCTCCTGCTGTAGTGAGTAATTTAGATTTTTAAACAACTAAAAAAATACTGAACAATCTTTTTAAACTTGTTTTTAATGAACATCCACAAAGCACACAAATGTACTGTAACATTTTAATAAATACACAATGAAATAAACGGTGAAAGAATGCCATTGTTTGTAATGCAGTCTAAAAAAAGACCAACTAAACTATTTTCTTTCTTTTTCCTTGTCTTGATAATGGGCAGTGACCAATGCAAATGTGACAGGTGTGTCAAAGACATAAAAGCTCTGGTACATCCTGCTCTGATCACATGTTATTAGTGGAAGTATAAAATAAACACTGAAACTTCTTTTATTGACATTCAACAGCTACAAACCAACAAAGAGACCAATGATGGAGCAAGGCAAGGTAATATTACACAAGAAATTATAAAGGAAAGTGTTTTATTGAGACATTAAATTGTTATTGTCTTGGTATCTTTTAATTTTGTTTCATTAAATTTCCATCTATTGTATTGTTTCGATTATATTATATTGTAATGTGGCCAAAACATGTTGATAATGGGACTTTTGTATCAATGGGGTTAACCTATGTAAAAGAAAAAGTTTCCAAGTTTAATCAAATAGTTAGAAAAATAAAATAAAAATGTTATCACATTCGCTTTAACTCATTAATGAATTAACGCCGACAATTATTTTATCGCGTTAATGTCGGCAATATTGTGAAAGATGTCGGTCTGAAGAACATTCTTAGGATCAAAACGAATGCATTATATTGATGAACAACGGGAACTGCACTCACATGCTCTGACTGTAATGAAAAGAGAGACATTTATAATGTTATAATGTTATGATCCAGACTCTGGACATAACTTGTTTTTCTATAACAAACTAAACAAAACATTAATGCCCTGGCAGTGGCAAATATTTTTGATATATTATTTAAATTGATTACATTAATGCTTAAGTTGAGATTTACGAGAAGAAGAAGAAGAACTTTATTGTCCCCGTGGGGCAATTGGGTTTGCGGCACAGTCTCAAGGCACTACATGACAACATATAACAAAAACAATACGATGCATTACAAAACACCAAAAAACACATACATACAAATAAAAATACCATTGGGTCTAACCCTGCCAGCTGGACAGATAGCTTATTTTAATTGATTTAACGCCTTAATGGCTTGTGGTACAAAAGAAAATTTGGATCTGTTCTTGGTCATAAGAGGTTGGCAGAAACAACACCTAGATGGTAATAAATTAAAATGGGATGCTAATGGGTGTGTGTGATCGCATACAATGTTATTGGCTTTTTTCAATATTCTGTCCTTGTAAATGTTTTCGATGCTTGGTAATGTTATCCCAAGTAGCTTGCTAGCAGTAGTGACTGTTTTTTTAATTATGTTTTTCTGTGCTTGTGTGGCATTAAAACACTTTCAATAAAAGCAGTATAAAACATCTGAAGCATTTTGTTATTAACATTAAAAACAAACAGTTTATTTAGGAAATACATTCTTTGCTGTGACTTAGTGTGCAGAAGATCAGTCCAAGAGTCCCATTTCAGATTGTTGTCCAGTACAATGCCAAGAAATTTATAGTTTGTAACGACCTGAATTATCTCCCCATTGATGAAAGTATCGATTGTTTGCTGTGACTTTCTAAAATCTATGGACATTTCTTTGGTCTTAATGGTATTTAGAATTAAGTGTGACTTATTGCACCATTCTAAAAAAGAATCTAAAACTGGCCCATGATCTACCTCTTCATCCTGTAGCAGACTCACAAGAGCTGTGTCATCCGCATATTTAATAAAATGCCTGCTTTGAAAAGTGCTAGTGCATGAATTTGTATATAAAATAAATAATAAAGGAGATAAAACACCTATATATGTTATCTTCACATCAGACAGAAACTAACCCACTCTAACACGCTGGACTCTACTGTTAAGGAAATCCATGATCCAATAAATAATACCTGTGTTAAGAGAGAATTCACAGGCTAAAATGTCTGCTTGTATCTTGGGTTGCATGGTGTTAAAAGCAGAAGAGAAGTCCACAAATAGAATCTTAGCATGGGTCTTTGGTTTCTCAAGATGAGTATGCAAAAGGTGCATTAATGTCAGAATTGCATTGTCCACCCCCCTGGAGGACTGATAAGCAAATTGCAAGGGGTCCATAAGATGGTGAGTTTGTGATATAATGTACCGCTTAAGTTCCAGGCACTTCATAACTAATGATGTCAATGCAATTGAAATACAAGAAATAATTCAACTACTACTAACTTTTAACTGCTGTAAAAAGCACCTTATTTGTTTAAAGTGTTTGCAAACCAAATGATATTGCACTTTTGTTCACTTTCAAAATAAAAGTATGCAATACACAAATTTTTTATTCATTAAAAAAAAAAATTGTATAATTAATCGCGATTAAACGCTTTAATCGTTGCCCAGCACTAATATATATATATATGACTCTGACACATCAGAGTCAGGAAATCAACCACAATCACAAAAGGGCGCAGTAAAGGTAGCATCAACAACCAATAATATTGATTTAGACTATCCCAAGTTATTTTCTTCTTCCAATTGTGTTTCATTAGGTGTTTAATGATCCCATCCACGGTCATATGGAGTTCCATCCTCTTCTCGTCAAAATCATGGACACACCTCAGTTCCAGAGACTTCGAAACATCAAGCAGCTGGGAGCAGCCTATTATGTTTATCCTGGAGCGTCCCACAACAGATTTGAGCACTCACTTGGGTTGTCCTAAATAATTTAGATTAAATACATTATGTTAGCTGTTCCTTTAGAATGAAGACTTAGTTTTAACTCTTGATGTTTTCTTAATGTCTGATGTACAGAGTGGCTCACTTGGCAGGGCAGCTTGTGCGAAGTTTACAAAAGAAGCAGCCAGAACTGAATATCAATGACACAGACATACTTTGTGTGGCGATTGCTGGGCTCTGCCATGACCTGGGTGAGTCCAGTCTGGATGAGTGGAGAGTTAGATAACATTCACATTAGATACCATCCAATAACATCCAAGATGATAAAATAGATTTAAAGAAAGTTTATGCAAACTAAACTCTAATCTTTCTGAATATCTACAGGACATGGGCCATTTTCCCATGTGTTTGATGGAATGTTCCTTCCAAAAGCAGGTGTAAACTGGAAGGTAAGACATGATGGGTTTAAAACCATGACTCAGACTTAATTATAATGGAGGACCTGTGTTTAACTCCACTAACTCAGTTTTCACACACAAGTAACAAAGACTTGTTTTTTTCTCTCACATTTTTGTAACTGTTCATTGCTTTGTGATGATGACACTGCAGCATGAGCAAGGGTCTGTTAAAATGTTGGATCACCTACTGGCTCAAAATAACCTGGAGGCAGAGATGAGGAGATATGGCCTTGTGGAAGATGACCTGCTCTTTATTAAAGAGATGATTGTTGGAAAAGATGATCAGGTATTATTAGACGCGTTATTCTTCATACAATCTGAATCATTTATGCAGCACCAGCCACTGTCAGACTGATGATGTCTTCTCTCCAAAACAGGGAAGATACAACAGACACCCACGAAACAAGTCCTTTCTCCTTGAAATAGTTTCAAACAAGAGAAATGGTCTTGATGTGGACAAGTTTGACTATTTTGCCAGGTGTGGCTTGTTCAAAACCACACAGCACTACATTTTCTAAGTTTTTGATATTTGATATTAATGTTTGATATTTTGACATTAAATGAATAGAGATTGCTATCACCTGGGCATAAAGAATAACTTTGACCATGGTCGTTTCATCATATTCGCCAGAGTGTGTGATGTAGACGGTCAGCTGCAGATCTGCACAAGAGACAAGGTGTTGAGTTATTAACTTTACTCATCCCATATTGGGTCACTCTCAATAATATGTTGTTTAATGCCTTAAAGATGCCATCTGAATATGTTTTTATTGGCTTTTAATTAACAGGAGATAGCTAATATTTATGACATGTTCAACACAAGGAGCTGTCTCCACAGAAGGGCCTACAAGCACAAAAACACCAAGATCATTGAGCTGATGTAGGTATTCATTTCTCTTAATTAATGTTTGCTTTAATGGGTGTATTGTACACATAAAGATTGGTCGATTTGTTCAGTTTATTATACAGCAAATGCTGAGATAAAATTGTTATTTCTCTCCAGGATTACAGAGGCCTTACTGAAAGCAGACCCACATTTACACATTTCAGGCGCAATAAACAACATGGAGGCCTTTACCAATCTCACAGGTTTGCATAAAATGGATTTAGCTAACTTTTAATGGCCTTTGTTTGTTTATTATGTTTGTTTTCTGCATCTTAGATTGCATCTTTGAAGAAATACTCCATTCCAATAAGGTAGAGCTGCGTGAGGCCAAAGCAATTCTGCAGAAAATCCTCTCTCGGGAACTGTACCTATATCTGGGAAAGACTAAAGTGACAGAGCCGCTTGATATCACAGAGGTATGGCCTTTTTATCAATGCATTACATGTCAGATTCATTATATCAACACTTTATTTGAGCATAAAAAATATTTTGTAATGTGTTAATGGCAATGAGTACAAAGAGTGCATTTTCAAAGTAAACCTTTGACTCAAATGTTGATCTCACTCACAGTGAGACTAGATGATCTGTGTAAAAATGCCAAGATAGTGTCCTCTGCAAAAACAGTAAAATCCTTTCTCATATGGCCTTTTAAAAGTAAGAGTTTGCACACACTTCTAGCGTTCGTCATAAACCCCATAATGCAGGTGATCAAACACTCACCCAACCTGCTCATACAGGGCCCACATTGAAGAAAAGGTTTAACTGATTTTGTCCTGACTGTGGAGTATTCTGAGAGAATTTGAATTGAATCTACTGCTCTTCTTATTTTCTTCCTTAGGAAATAAAAGAACAGTGGAAAACTGAAATGGTGCGAGCACTGCCCGCTCAAGACAACGAAGTCAATCTGTCAGAAGATGACTTTGAAATTATTGTGAGTTAGCAAATACTTTTTCAAAATGCATTTGTTGTGCAATATTTATGTCCTAAATTCATTTACAATATATTTTAGGTTAGTACCATAGACTTTGGAGCGAAAGAGCGGAACCCTATTAATAACGTACGTTTCTATGGCAAGTCTGACAATGCAATTGCTTTAATGATCCCCAGCAACCAGGTCAGAGGAAAGATTATATTTTATATATATTTGATATTTTATTATATTTACACTTTACATTAATTTATCTGTGTGCATCCTCAACTAACTTTATTTCTATCAGGTTTCAGAATTTGTCCTGCCAAACACATTTACTGAGACGTGGATCTATGTTTACTGCAGGCGACGTGACAATGACACTGTGGAAGCAGTCAGACGACATTTTGTTCAGTGGTGTCGTTACAAGGGCTTCCTTCTTCCTGGGGTAATAATCTCATGGTCAAACCAGTAATTTTACATCAATAGTATGTTCTCTCTCTCCATCTGCTCCAACAAGAGGTTCCATCCGAACATAATATCTCAGTCAAAGACTCAAGTATTTACAAAACACGCAAAACACAAAAATCCTGTCTCTTCAGGTGTAGTACAGGTTAATTATAATAATATAGAGAAAGAGAACAGCTTACTGTTCTTTTTTAGGTGTTTAATGATCCCACCCACAGGCCCATTTTTGATCTAATTTTTGTGTGTGCTTCTTTTAAACACAGGGGTTGCCGGGTGCAGCAGCATTAAACTGAAAAAGAGGATGACAGTGGCTTTAATCAAGCAAAATATACTACTTTTATTGTCTATTAATCATTAATTTCACCTTGATTTCTCTTTATGTACACATGAGCAAAGACATACATATTAATTGATCAAGATTATATAAATACATGACTATTAGCTAAATCTACTCTTTGTTCAGAATGAACTTACACAATTTTTGTTATGTGACAAAAAAAATTAAGGTTTTATGATTTTAACTTCTACTGATGATATCTAAAAAAACAGATTGTGTTTGTTGTGTGTAATTTGAAGCATATTCATTGTTGAGCTGTGTTTCAATAAAGAAAAAAAAATAACATGCTGTAATTTATTAAATGTTTTACAATTTTAGTGGGCCTACGTTTAATTGTGAGTATAATTGTTTTGCCTTCTCTGCTGCTGCTATGGTTGCTAATAACAGCGACGCCAAAGAAGGAAGGGGCCAGAATAATTCTAAGAGCCCATGAAGATATTCAAAATTTTAACAATTAAAAAATATGTTTATATAACTGAGCTACATAAATAAAGAGTTAAAATAAAAGTAATGATTTTGTGTTTTTTGATTTGTTGAAAAATAAAAACTTCACTCAACTTTTATCTGAGACCCCTCCCTCTGTTTTCAATGAATCAGTTTTTCTTTCAAACCAGGCGCTCCAAGTTTCTGTCTGCTGACAACTTGTTGCACTCACATTCACAATGATCAAAAAGATCAAATTTGGACTTGTTTTCAGGTAAAGTTGTTTGAAGGAGTTGATTTTACAACTTGAGTTTTGATTTGGTCTTGATCTTTAACTCCAGTTGCCTTTTCCCCAAAGCCTCTACAGTTTCTCCTTCGTTCCCCTCTCACTGCAGTGGTCTGAGCCTTGGTGAAGGGTCTGGCTGTGCAGACCTCCAGCATCAGGACACTTCCGTTACAGGCTCCACTCTCTCGACTAAACACTTGTGTAGAAGTGTAGATGAAATAAAAAGAAGTAAAACACAGTGAAACCACTTAATAATGGTAAATTAACCTCTTTTCCTTTGGACAGTCGGGAGGCTGGAGGGCGCTAAGGATATTTAGCACATTCTGGGGCATTTTAACAAATGTTTATAAAAATAAAACCTAATAAAATCTTTAGCTTGCTATAGTTTAAAGGTAAATTATGGTGAATTGTCATTTTGGTGGCCTCTGACTACAAAACCATTTGAATAATAAGGACTCACTGATATAAGCTTGTTTGAACTAAGGGTGTGTTTTTTACAGCTTTTACGAGACTCTTGTAGCCTAGTTCTTGAAAGTAGCTACCCAGCAAGTTTTATGTTTGACTTGTTAGGATAAAGATCACAAAATAAATATTATAACATACTAAAATGGTTGATGTGCAGCTGCTCAGGTCTCACACCTGACAGGTGCTTGTAGAGGACAGAGGTGGGTCTGAGGTGATCAGCTGTGCAGCAGGTCCAGTGTCAGTGAGAGGCGTAAGTGATGGGCATTCCGGCTCTTTAAATAATAAATGTTTAAACTATGACTTTGACTATGATAGGTGTGTTTTGCTACAGACATTGACTTCTGCCCTCCCTCACGCAGTATAATTATATAGTTACATTAGTATTGATTTACACCGTGTGTTTGATTGACAAAAACAAACCGTGAGGCTGATCGGACAGAAAGTGTGTGATGGGTAAATCCAATGACTGTAGAAGGGGTGGACATAGCATTAGCTGACCCGAAGGTGGCTGCTAAAGGCCTAATTTACTGCTCCACCCAGAGGTGGGGGCAAGTAACACATGGTCAAGTCCAAGCAAGTCTCATGTCTTAACAATCAAGTCTCGAGTCAAGTCAATGAGTCTCCCATGGAACCTCCTTACGATGGGGCCGAATAATCCCCCCATGACTGAACACACGCTCGACAGGTGCACTTGAAGCAGGCACAGCTAATACCCTCATTGCAATTTGTAACAGTGAAGGCATTTTCTCCTTGTTCATTCCCCAAAACAAAAAGCAGTTCTGGCCATCACAATTGTCCAGGTAATAGATGAGCTGAGCAGCAGGGCTGAAATGAGTAGATTTCTTTTGCTTTTTGTGGTATAAGAACAGCCCAGTTTCATCACCTTTGATTTGCTCTTCTTCATCTCTATGACCTGTCTGTTCCATATTGGTATGCTCTGCCTACTAAAGAATCAGATCGAAAACACAAAAATGTAAAATACAAATAAACATACACAATATTCTAGAGCTGCGTCATTCTGGATACATTAAGAATCATAATTTTTTTCATGTCATTTACTAAATGTTCTGACAAAATGTTAATTGATGTAGTCTATTTAAAAATATTTAATTTAAAATATTTTTTAAGCAGTCAGAAACATTAAAAAAGTATTTTTGTATGCACAAACATTCTTATTTTTTTTAAATACTGTAATTGAAATTAAATTACATCACTTAAATTAAAAAATAAATTAATTTAAGTGATGATCATTTACTGATGAAACGTAAAGTTTGGTTCCAGCATTCACACATTTTCATATGTTTACACAGAAATGTAAAAACTTGTATGTAAGTTACTGATACAACTTATGTATAAGGGCTAATAATAACCTTATAAACTAATTATTGTGACTGAAAAACTGCTTAATATGTAATTGTGCTGTGATTATTCTTGATTATTCTTGTCTGTCTGACCAAAAAAAAAAAAAAACTCTTAGAAATTTGTAGGTGCTAGTGATCACATCGGCGCCTCCATGTTAGCCTGTCCTGCATTATGGTTCTCAATCATATCTAACCTTCAATTTGGAAAGAATAAGGCATAATGCTCTTGTAGTTTCTTTATCTGTGTAGTGTAGTTTGCAAACCCAGTAGAGGCCATAATATAATCATAATAAAAAAGCAAAAATTAGAAGTGGGCTTAATGTACTCTTTTACAAGGATCTGTGTTGTGCCATTTTGGTAAATTCATTTGACACATGCCTATTTTATGAAAATAGATATTGTTCTCTCTCACAGATTTCCTAAAGGTGATGCTGTCAGGCCGAGGCTGATCAGAAGAAAGGTTCTTGGTTGTGGTGTGAGCACTTTGAAGAGGATATTCAGACAAAAGTGGGCGTTACATTAAACGACACATTACATTAAAATTACATCTGCTATGCCCACCAATCTCTGAGACTTTTTACTCTAGAAAACACTTTCCTTACTCTGCAGTCATACAGCCCTTAAACATTACTGTAGCTAAAGTGCATGTGTTGGTTTTATATTTGTACATTTGTCATCTGTAAATGTTTATAACAGGTGACAGGTTAAAAACATGACAGACATTACCTCTAACCCAGTACAGTTCACAGTAACTTAAGTATTATATTTAGGCAAATGTAAGTTCAAATCAAAGTCCATTATTTTCTAAAAACAGTTCTTACACACACAGTAACACACAGTGAGCGGGTGAATAAACACCAAGATAAGTGTTGTCATTTTTCTCATCTCATGTACAGAGGTGACCGGGCCCAACAGCAAGACTTGTTTTAAACATAAGTTTTTACTTTGTTCTGTCAGAGTCCCACTACAGTTACCTGTCTGCTGCTGCTGTTCTTTCGGCCCAGTCCAGTCCAGTTATCGGTCTGCTTTTCTGTCGGTCCTCTCTGCTTCTGCACAGCTGACCTAGCCCAGCCTCGTCTTCCTCAACTTCATCTGACATCACATCCTGTTCCATCTACAACTTCAGCTTAATTTAAATAAACTTAAACTCAATCAATTCTCCATTCATTTATGTGCTTCTAGGTTTGAAGGAATATATAAACCGTATTTCAAGCTCTTAAATCTACAATAATTTATTCACTTTGTATTTAAGTTAATAACTTGTATAAAGTGTTTTTATTAATTTTTAAAGAAAGTTTTAAGTAAAATGAAAGCAAACAGACAAAACTTTAAATCATTTATCACTATAGTGTTATTTTAGCATGCCATAAGCAATAGAAGTAATTGTGGAAAAGAATCAGAAATCATAAAACATATTATTTTGTCTTTTTAAATTGTAATGATAAAGTAGTGCTGCAAAGATGGAAGGGTTTCTTGAACATTCAGGATGCTCCTGCAGTTGCACAGGTAAGGAAACTGAAAAACAAAAATCAAAACTGGTTTAACACATATTTACACCATCTCATCCATTCCTTCTTAATAAAAAAAAAAAAAAAAAATCTTTCCTATCCTTAGCTTTGTATGCTGTGCTAGGTTTTAACTGACTAGTTTTTTTTGTGCACTTATGCTTTTTGTTACCTTGTGTTGTTAAAATTGCTTCCATTGTTTTCCTCACTTGTAAGTCGCTTTGGATAAAAGCGTCTGCTAAATGACTAAATGTAAATGTAAATGTAAATCTCAAAAATACAGCAATTGCTTCTTTGGCTACAATTTCTCAATAACCAGTTTCTTTAAAAATGTATGTAATGTGTTTATTTTATGTATCTATTAGAATAAGTTGAAGAAAACTATTAACCACAGATGTTAGGATAGATATAATTTCTAAATGATCAACTTTAATATATCTTTACAACATACTGTTTATAATTACGAAGATATCTATTAATAAGCAGTTTAGTACTATTGCTAGCTGTAGATGTACTTTTGAACAAAGATGACAACATAGTGCCAAGGAAAGTAGGAGAATATATATAAAAAAAATTGTAGATATTGGTGTAAAAGTGAAGTTTACCTGAAGTAGAGCAGTTACCAGAGGGCGTCGCTAACACAGGTATAGTGAAGGAGCAGCGATGCTAAGTTTAGCTCAGGTCTCTGTCTGAGCAATAGATTGTAAATAAACATGGATGTAATCCGCCCATTGGTCCACTATTTACCAATATTGTCGTTATGAAAGGGCAGTAAAATGGCGGTTACATCCGGGATTTTCCGCATTTAGTAAAACAATAGTTTTCAGATAGCATAAACGGACATATTAATCAAAAACCAGAGTTGTCACGTAGTAAAAACTTAGCACTAGAGACCGGAGCCATCTTTTGTACCAGGCTGTAAACATTATTTTTACACTTGTAAAGTTGCCATTGGGTTTCTCCTTATATTCCCGCTTTCGGAGCCTGCCCTCTGGTGGATCGCTGTATTTCGTGGTATTTCATGGCGGCGCCCTTACTCGAGGGCCATTTAGGAGGTTCCATGAGAGACGCTTGGTCTGAACTTAGCTGCTGTTTGCAGGGATCTGACTGCACGTCATCAACAAACAAGCGAGCTTCTGATTGGCTCGCTGGTTACCATACGAACGGGCGCTCAACTCAGCCTATATGCCCAAATTGGGACTTCTGGCTCCATAAAATCAACATGGCTACCTCAAAAATGGCAAATGAAAGAGCTTCAAACTCGAGGATTGTAACATGGGTGACGTCATACTCCTTATGTCCAGCCCCTTCTACAGTTATTGGTTAAATCATTTTCTCACGTGGCTGGGATGATTCAACACTAAATGAATTCATCAAAAGTAAGATATAAAATAAAATTAAAACGCTAACAACAAATTGTGAAATTTAACTTCATCATAACAGTGGTTAAAATATACCAGAATACAGGAAATTAGGCCTACACTTATTCTGTTATAAAAACAGAAATTTTGCCCCAATCTCAAGAAAAGAATAAACAGGAGTCCATCAAATGGCAATCAATATATCCTAGAAATAAAATCAAGTAGACTATGCCTTTGAAAACAGTTTTCACTTTGATGTTTAAAATGTTCATGTAGCTTTTGGTCATTTTAGGCATTTTAGAGACTTCATATATTATATAAATTCATTCTTGAAAAATGTAAAATTGGGGCAACTTTTTGACATTTGTTTTTATAAATACAGAATTTACTGGGACAAAAAAATAATGAGTGGATTGTAAACCTGGAATGAAAGAGGATTACCAGGCATCTGACATATATTCTGTTCACAGTCATTTATTTGTCACCATCAGACATTGTATCTGAAATGTTATAATGATGAATTGTATAACAGGTTTAATAAAACTTGACATCTAGATTTTATTGTTAAAAATTATTATATATAAAAATTATATTACTTTTTATTTATAAACCAGGAAATAATTTATCAGTCAAGATTTTCCAAATAAAAAAATGGCTAAATTTGTGATTAAAGTCCCATGCACAAAAGGAGAGGTAACTGTGGGTGTATAGATTGGTGAACCTAAACATTGTTTAGGAAGTGCATGACGTAAACACATGAAGTCCAAAAAAGAGGGGTTAAAGTTATGCAGACCAGATGTTCTTTTGAAACCAGTCTTTGTAAAATAGGGATTTGTCGTGGTGTAGTACATATCTATTGTTCCAGGTTACAGATTGTGGAGAAAAGTTATGAACATACAGCATTTTTAGGTACAACAGAATGTGTTTGTGGAACTCAGACACAGGAACTATTGACATTAAAACTTGGGACAAGCAGAAGGCTAATGTCACCCAATTTGTTAAAAATGTAGTTAGGGAAACAGTACCATATTAGGCCTTATTATGTTTGATTCAAGATTTTAACCAGTTTACTTTCAAGACACCATAGTGACATTCTACATCAATATCTTTAAATCCACCTTAACGTTCTTTTTTCACCGTATGACTTTTCTTTATATAATGTGTTTTTTTTAATTTTGTTTCTGTTTTTGCATTTGTTCAAGTGCAGAAAATTTGAATGGGTGTTTGACTGAGTTGTAGGCTTTATAAAAGTACAAAAATAAATAAAACCATTGTCTGGAATAAAATCCTTTCAGTTAAATCAATAACGTGTCTAATAGTATTGCTCTTGATGGGCATATTTGTGCCACTCGAAACTGTGCTCAGACTGAATATTTAGCTAAAGTTTAATGAATGCTTTATAAAAACTAAATTTAAAAAGCAAAATCTGAAATCAAATGCTTTTGTTTGTAAATTAATTTCAGTAAATTCTAAATGTAATTATATTTGAAATTTCATGAATTTGCTTTTGAACTTCTTTTCCCGAGTTGAAAATTTAGTTCCACAAAACCTTCAATTTCATTTCTACAAGTCAAGACTGGGTTTGGGGGAGCTCAGTAGGCTTCGGGGCAGTTTAGAACACGTTCACACAGGATTTTCTGATACACCTCTCTTTGTCCTCCTGTGGCTGTTTTACTTTCGCTCTTGTTGAGACTCCACTGCCCCGGCCCATCCCTTTCAGTGACAACGAGTGGGGCACTTTCACCTGCCCCGATATAGTCCACCAGAGATAGGCTAACGGTAGTTACACATCACAGTACCACCACAGTTCTCTAAATCCTGTCTCGAAGACCCAAATGGGCGGCTCACAAAACTGAATTTATTAAACATGAGCAGTTCAGGTTCAGTTTAAGCGAGTTCAGTTAAATACAAATACAACATATTCCGTTTCATATGAGCCCATAGATATGCCTGTTAAAAAACAAATTGTGTCTGATTAAAGACGACAGAAAAAAATGTATAAAGTCTGTAGTCTTAATTTTAAATGTGGCCTTCTTGTTTACCTGTGTCCCTAGTTATTTATATAATTAGGTTTCACTTGACGTTTATGTTGAAAATACTAACCGGAAACATCGTTTTAGCGTGACGTATGCGGCTCAGAAACATAAGCCGGGTATTTTTCACCGCCAGATTCTCTGTTGTGTCAGCCGGCCAGCTGGAGCTGAACGTGTAGGGCGTTGCGAAGCTTTGCGTGTACTATCGATTTATTTACTGTGGATTTTAAACTGAATATGGCGAACCGGAAGCGGACTTTAGAATATCCTACCGATGACAACAGTTTACAAACCCCGGAGAAGAGAGTGCCCTGGGTCCAACAACCAGACTTGGACTACATGCACTGGGGAGTGGAAGAAACGTGTCAGTATCTTCGTAAAGAGGGACTTGAGGAATGGGAAGATATATTTAAAGGTTTGTTCCTCGACTTTTATGGCGCGAACTCGCAAAATAACCTTACCTTTAGATGTGAGAGTATTATTGTTATCTCAGCATCAGGGCCCTTTTGGGACTGGTTTCGTGTGGTAAGTACTAACTAACAAGCACCTCATTTCTTCAGCCGAGAAAATCACAGGAGTGGGGCTGAGATCTATTGAAGATGATAGTTTGAAGAAGATTGGGATAAAGTAAGTGTTTTTCAAACATATTATTTGATGTATTGTGTGCCAAATGTTGTAAAGGAAAGGCATCAAACCTTTATTTGATCTCTTTTACTGATCTTGTGTGAAAGGTGCTATGGGGACCGTCTCAGGGTCATCCGAAGCTTGAGGAAACTGTGGCAGATTGAAGCAGATCCAAATAAGGTAACAGAAGCAACACACTTTAATTTGTTAATTTAAAACCTACATAACAATGACAAGGCTTTATTAAATGCTTGTTAAAACTTGTATGACCGAAACTAATGGTTTGGTTTGGTTTGGTTTCGTTCAGGTGTTTAATGATCCCATCCACGGTCACATGGAGTTACACCCACTTCTGATCAAATTTATAGACACACCTCAATTTCAGAGACTTCGAAATATCAAGCAGCTTGGAGGAACGTACTTTGTTTTTCCAGGAGCGTCTCACAATAGATTTGAGCACAGCATTGGGTATGTTTAGTAAAGATGCAGTGTGAAATGGTGTTGCATGCTTAAAAACAGTCAACTGTTTGTGAATGTTATGTACTAATATTCATAATAATTCTGTTATTTTATATGTTGTTTTTCTTTCATGGCTCATACAGCGTGGGTTACTTGGCAGGCCAACTGGTTCAAGCTCTGAATGAGAAGCAACCTGAACTCCTCATTTCTCGGAGAGACATTCTCTGTGTGCAGATTGCTGGTCTTTGCCATGACCTTGGTGAGTGATTAGTTCTTGCTCATAAAACTCTTTTCATTGCAATAAACCATCTAGTCACTAACATTGGTATACTTCCCCTTTTAGGGCATGGTCCTTTTTCCCACATGTTTGATAGGCTATTTATTCCCAAGGCACGTCCAGATATTACATGGAAGGTAAGAAACCATGTGATGCTGTTCCGTCTACGTAGACACAACACTTAAGCCTGTAACCTTGAGATTTAGGCACGTTTATTAGGCTGCAGAAAGAGGCTATGTTTAGCAATGCTAATGCTATAGAAGAATTACCTAGGCAAGAATAATGGGCATTACCAATGTTATGACCGGCAATAACATGTTTTATTCTGCAGCCTTTTATGATTCATCAGAAAGCAATTTGGCATAAGCACATGAGCACTTATTCAACTTCCTGTCTTAAAATGTCATTAAATGTAATACCCTTTTACAAATAATTTCTGATCTAAAGGGGAAAATCTTATGTTTCCAAGGATTTTGTGTTTTTGCTCTAGTTTATTTTTACTGAAAAGTTGGGAGGTTCTGTCATCTTGTGCAAAATTATAGAACTACTTTTGGACATAGAAATTTAAAAAACAAAAATAGAAACATTGGAACAACCACTGAAACCATAATGACAAATTTTGTGAGCTATGTTTTTATAAGAATTAACCCAGGAGTACAGCTATTTCTGCAAACATTAAAAAAGGCACAATGTAGTTAACGTTAGTACATATGTGACAATACAATTTCAGCATAACATTGATAATGTATGTTGATTAGAGCTATTTTACTCATCATCATTATATAAGTTATGACCACAACAGTGAGTAAAGGCATGGTTCTAACAGATGAGCACTTTCAGTTTGAGTTATTAGACACTGTTTTTATTTTTAAACAAAACACTTGCACATCTTCTTTTAGTAATAAGTCTGTCCTGTTGCAGCACGAGACTGCCTCCCTGGCCATGTTTGACTACCTGGTGGATGATAATGGTCTAAAGCCAGTAATGAAGCAGCATGGTCTGGTGCTACCTGAGGATCTGGACTTCATTAAGGAGCAGATAGCTGGGCCACTGCAAAGCTCTGCTTCCCAAAGTGATAAGGTAACAGGTTATGGACAGTTTCATGGCCACAACCAAATGACTATAATTTGTTGCTCTATTATATCATGTATAATTTTACAGCATATTAATTCCAACTTTGTTTGAAGTTAATACAATATGATGATTAGTTGTCACACTAGCAGTATCAGTGTTTTGCTAATATCTTTTAGGACTTACCAGTGAGTTCACAAACTCACCAAAATCAGACTGGTTGTTTGGAATTTAAGTGTGTTTTACCAGCTAATGTAAACAACATGGCTTTGGATAAAATGACCAGTTACTGGCTTTTTGTTCTAACCTTGCACTGCAGCCCGATTCTTGTCAGTTTACAAACTTGTAAAACTCATTCTTGACCTGCGTTGTGCAAAGTGTTCACGGTCCAAAGTAAACCTGGGTTTACTGGCTCATATCCAGTGATGTGGCAGCACTGGCAGGTCCGGTCATATTTTAGGTTTGAAGCTGTAGTTGATGATGCCAACTTCCCAATACAAGTGTAAAACAACATGGCACTGCTCTGATTGGATAAAACTTGTGACTGATAATCACCAACTCGCTATTCATTTAAAGAACCTGTCCTTTTGCAAACGCTTTCAACAGGAA
Source organism: Neodontobutis hainanensis (assembly GCA_024349245.1). Classification (NCBI taxonomy): domain Eukaryota; kingdom Metazoa; phylum Chordata; class Actinopteri; order Gobiiformes; family Odontobutidae; genus Neodontobutis; species Neodontobutis hainanensis. The sequence continues at coordinate 502,553 of JALDNG010000070.1, read as the reverse complement.
CCCTCCCAGATGTTTTCTGAAAGAGTCATTATGGTTTACCAGATCTGTCTACCAGTCTCTATAGTACATGCTTACAGGGTTTCTGTGGAGGCCCTCCTAGATCATGGTCATGTGTGAGTCTGGTTAGTTTAGCACCACTCCAGTTTCTGTCTAACCAGTTTTTTTTTTCTTTTTTCAATGACTTACTTTTATAAGTGGTTTGCTGTTTTGTGTTTTGTCTGTCAATCTGTTTGATATTTTTAAAGTTTTTAAACTGTTTCTGATCAGCTGTAAAACGGCTGTTCTGCTCCTATGTTTCCTCACAGTGGCCATACAAAGGTCGAACACAGGACAAGTCCTTTTTGTATGAAATTGTGGCCAACAAGAGAAATGGCATTGACGTGGATAAGTGGGACTACTTTGCCAGGTGTGAGCACTGTTTGTTCATGTTCTCTGTTTCGTGTTTTAATTCTGACCTCAAAAACAAATTTTCTTGCTTCACTGCCTTCTTAGGGACTGTTGCCACTTAGGCATTCAGAACAACTTTGACTATCGTCGTTTCCTGAAGTTTGCGAGAGTGTGTGAGGTGGATGGTCAGAAGCACATCTGCACAAGAGACAAGGTATGCTTACTACGAATGCTGCTTTTCTTTTTAATTAAAAAGCCAATATCAAAAAAGCTGTTTCTCGTATGGTATAAAAATTGAATCTAGCACTAGAAATTTTAAAAACCTAGCTTCGCAAAAGCTTAAATAAATTACATTTGCTACATTTGGTTCACCGTTTTGAGTATTCTACTAATTCAACTAATCAACCTGCCTTTCTTTGAACAGGAAGTGGGTAACCTGTATGATATGTTCCACACCAGAAACTGTCTCCACAGAAGAGCCTACCAGCACAAAGTGGGCAGCATCATTGAAACTATGTAAGTGCAATAATGTAATGCAGTGTTTTTCAACCAGTGTGCCACAACACATTTCCAGGGGCACTCTACACTCTCTAAGCAACCCAGGCAAACAAACTGGCTGGTTGAGTAATGACCAGAACATTTCAGTAGGTGGCAGTAGGTACCACAATAAATGATCCTGTTAATCAATGTCAATAGAGTTAATGAAGCAGAATGCAGGGAGTGACAGCAATGGATAAATATTTGAAAAGGAAAACGTTCAACTCTAGATTGGGCTGAACCAAATTCTGAACCAGATGAATATCCTAGTACGACTAAAGGTCAAAAGAAAGAAAAATGTTTAGGTCAAGGCAATTCAGTTGTTTTTCATTTGTATTTACATTACCGGGGATCCAGCTTTACAACGCTGCTATGTTTGGTATGGGGGGATAAAAAAAATTATCCAACAGAGCTTGACAATTCAATTCTTGTCAAAATATCAGCTTTGTGTTCATCTAAGCAGGCCCAGCACAAATTAAGAGATTCAATTGGCATAGTTTAGTTTATTATTTATTTGACAGGGACCATGCACAAACACATTAATCTACCAAAAGTAAAGATGCTTTACACTAGATTCAGCTAAAGCTAATTTCCATCTGCAGTCCCAGGCCAGATAACATAAGATACAATAAAATGCAGCATTAAACATCAATAACCCCCACCAAAATCACCTAAGCTAATCACACTATACATAAAATTCAACTTTCTAAAAGTACTACAGCAAATCCTAACCTAACCTTAAACCTTACTAACTACCATAAACATAATCAGTGCTGACATAACTGGTTTTCTAACGATTCTTTTTTAACATTAATATGAGAAAAGTTTCTCAGGTCAGAGGTCCGAGTAACTGGGAGATTGTTCCATTGAGAAACGGCTTTGAATAAGAAGGCTGTCTGTGCAAAGGCAGAGCTTCTTTTGGGTAATCTGCAGTCATTTGGACTCTCGGACCTAGTTGTCCTAGATGTCTGTTCTGAGCAGAGCTGTACGTATTGCTTCAGTGGTGGAAGTGCACTGTTATTAAGGATTTTAAAAATTAATCGTATATTTGAGTACACAATTAGATATCCTAAATTTAGCATTTTTAACCAACTAAACATTTGACAATGATGATGTCTTATTGTTTTTTTTACAGCTTGGTTATAAAGTGATTTTTAATGTTGCCTCACATGTTTGAGACCAACAGGAAATACAATAGTTAAAATGAGAGACAATCATTGCATCCAGATATAGTTCTGATCTTTTTATCCTTTACAAAAACACATGATAATGTCATTGATTTTTGTAGTTGCCATTGTTTTATTTATATGCCGTGTAATACTATTGTCCAACAGGATCACGGAGGCCTTTTTAAAAGCAGATCCACATATCAAGATTGAAGGTTCAGGGGGAAGGATGTTCACTCTCTCCACAGCCATAGATGATATGGAGGCCTACACCAAACTGACAGGTCTGTTGACAGTAACGTGTGCTGTAAGCATGTGTTTGAACATGAATTCTCATGAACAAGATATTAATGGATACAACTACTGCCTTCTTTTTAAAAACTAAAGTTTTTAATTTTATTTATTTTTTTAAACAGGTATCAAGCACAGAATGTTTTTATTTTCATCTCTAAATAATTTTCATTCTTTTTTATTTTTGTAGACTATGTGTTTGAACAAATTCTCAACTCCTCGTCTCAAGAGCTAGCCGAGGCAAAACAGATTCTACGCAATATTGTCTCTCGACGTCTTTACAAGTGTTTGGGACAAACCCAGCCTGACAAACCTATTGGTGCCACCCAGGTGTGTGCTTGTGACTGTATTGCTGTCATTTCTCGTGTTCAGAAAATTTATTTTTATAATAAATTTCATTTAAGGAAATCATTCACAGCTGGGAAGCAGATCTAGCTCAGGCTGTGCCTCAGAGTGGTCCAAAAGATGTTGAGTTACAACCCGAGGACTTTGTTGTCATTGTGAGTAAATAGGGTTTGTAGAAACTCTCTGAAAATTAAATAATGGCTATTGCAATAATATGTATATAATATTTGTATGACTTTGTAGGTCATCCATATGGACTATGGGATGAAAGAAAAGAACCCCATTAATAATGTTCGTTTCTACTGCAAGAATGACCTGACCACAGCCATTCAGATACGCAAAAATCAGGTCAGAAAACCTTTTTTTTTTTTTTTTTTTTTTTTTTTTTTTTTGCGTTTGCTTCCTTTTAAAAACCTAAGACTTTGTTTGTTCATTTACATATTTAACTTATTTTTCTTCTCGTCAGGTGTCTAAACTTCTACCGGAGCGCTTTGCTGAGCAGTTAATCAGAGTTTACTTTAAAAAGACTGATGGTAGGTGTCTGGAGGCAGCAAAGAAGCACTTTGTCCAGTGGTGCATGGACAAGAACTTCTCCAAGCCTCAGGTAAGGCACTAAAATGGTGCATTTAGGTGATTCTAACAGCTATCACTACTTAAACATCAATAATTATTTACCAATATTGAACAGTTTAGGATGAATGCATTTTGCAGGAAGAGCATGACAATAATATCAAATACCATCAAACTTTTTGTTCTATTAAATTAGAATATCTTAAAAAATATATTGTAGATTAAAGATAATAAAGTAGCCTATTAACGTCCTCTTGTGGTTTAAAATGGGCTAGTGTTTGACATTACATTATCACAAACAGAATCTACAGAATATAAATCTTATATTAGTGAGTTTGTTTTGTTGTTGATAAACCAGTAGCCTCTTATAACTTATTGATTATTCACGTACTTTAAGCAATGTCTTTGAGTGTTTCTAATACATGGACTTATAACCAATAGCCTCCATATTATTTTTCTTATTGTTATTGGTATTTGTATAGTTATACTTATAGCCCTCCCGGTCTGTTCATTTGTTTACATAGGATGGAGACATAATTGCACCAGAACTCACTCCTTTGAAGGCCAGCTGGTCAAACAACAATGAAGGTGAAGATGGTGAAGGATGCAGCAATAATGTCAATAGACGAGCCAAAATGCAGCTTTTCAAGTAAGAACTGAGAGAAGGACCCGAATTATAAAGGACAGTTTTGAGACAGTGTTTAATAAAAATATTTGTTTATTTTTATTTTTTATTTTTTTTACGCCAAATATATATACAGCTTTATAAAAGAGGAGATATGTTAACATATCCAGGGCCTGTACTCAGGAATTTTACATACAAATTTTACAATTTTACACATGTTTTGTGTGGTACAGTTAACTTATTACAATGATCATGGGACTCAGTGCAAAATGTCATATCAGGTCAATGTGAATATATATTTAAAATGAGTGCACAATAGGTAGTGAGAGTTGCTCCTGACCTCAAGTTTTGAGATTTGATCTCTTCTTGGTTTTGAATTTATTTTTGATCAAAGTTTTATTTAGTGTTTGGGTTATTGTAGCACATTATTTATTCTACTAGCAAGTTGCCAAAATCCATGTTAATCCACCAACACCTGTGGTGAAACCCACATTTTCCTCTTTGAAACAGTAGAGTTTCAATAAACCTGTGTAACAGTAGCTTGTATAGTCTTCTGTGTGTTGTGTTAAAAAAAAAAAGTAAAAAAAAATATTTCAGTGAATGTAACCATTTGAAGATTGCTTTGCTGTACCTGCTTGTTTAACAATACAGTTTATATTCTCGATTTTGTCTCTGTAATTAATGCATTTCAACACCTGAGTGCGCCATACACTAGTTTCTTAAATCAGCTTTGGGCCTGAGTGAGGACGGTACTCACTATTGACACTGTTGAGATTAACTACAGTGCCATTTAACATGGCTCCATGTCATTACCCCTTTACTACTTTACAAATCCTGTTACGGTATACTGTTCACGGTACGGTACACTTCTTCTTATTCTTCTTATACTTTTTATTTTCATTTTTTTTTTTTTATTTGTTAAGGACAAATTACAATCAATACATATCTTCAACAGTTTGACAATACGTCCGTGACAGTTATTTGATTAAACTTAAACTGCACAATGCGAGTATACCTTTTTTTTTTTTTTTTTTTTTTTTTTTAAATCTGTAATAGTGATCAAATAAATATGGAAAATGGTAAAGTATGAAAATATGCTCTTGTGATGACCCCATGTGATTAATTTGGAAGGCTATCTTACAGGATGTTTGCAAACACTGCTCTGATGAGCTGTGGGCACACACATCCGGTGGCAGCCGTGGAATATCCAGCACACACTCGCGCTGTGCACCAGCAGGACCAAGGCCAACTGCCTGCTAGTATTTTTATAATCTTCATCCTCCCTGACCTGTTGCTCCTCTCCTGGCGCCAGTGGTCTCAGCCCTCCCCCTGATGCGCCAGCCTTACATACGTACACACATGCTGCTGTACACTCGGCAGTCCCTCCATGGATAATTGAGACCAGCTGTTGCAAGGTGCCTCTTCCCTCGACCCTGCACCCCTCCTTCACCCCGCTGTCGCTGCACTTGTCTTTCTGGCTCAAAGCTATTCTAAAGCACCCCCCCTCCTCTCCCGTCCCTTCCTTTCTCCTGGTTCACACTGCTGGTGCCCCCCCCCCCCTCGCCACATGCCTCTCCATGTGTTAGCCTCTTATCAGTTGTGTTGATTGACACGGAGCTGTCGTTTTCCACTAGATGGATCAAGACGTTTTTCAAAATCAATTAATAGTTTAATTAAATTATCAATTATTCTAAATCACCCAAATCAAACTAATTATTTCTGAACTGTGATGTTTGTTTTAAGGTTTTTCATTCTCAGTTTACTTCATAGTGGAGTCATTTGTCATAATTGTGGTACATATAATGATGTGTTCCATGAAGAATCGCTTTGCATATGGTATTTTTTTTTTTTTTCTTTTTTTTTTCATAAACCCTTTATGTTATCAGGGGTGACATTACTTTTTGCAAGTCTTTTTGCCATATACTATTGGTCATGCAGGTACAGTATGTCTATATACCGGACAGATTTATGTCATGTTTATAATTTTGTTGGACATTCTTTTATCTGTCCCGTCTGTGTCCCTCGTCTGGATTGAGGTATATTTGGGAGTGGAGACAAAACCAGTCCAGTGATGACTGTGAGCTATCCCAGTCACTGGTGGCTGACTGGAATGTGTGGAGTTTAGGAGAGGAATGGGGGGTGGGGAGTGGAGGGGTGGGGAAAGGCATGTCTGACTCTCTTTTCCAGCTGGTCCTGAGGGGTCAAACTGTGTGTGGATGTGTGCATGTCATGGCCTCTCATTAGGGGGTGAGACGCTGCGGCTCCAGACCCCCATGGTAGGACTGCTGGGTGAGACCACTGATCCTGCCACTTTGATGCCCCTGATCCCCACTTTTCCTACTAGGAGGTTAATGAGCTCTGGTAAGCTCTGGAGGCGGGCTGTTGTAAGGGTGTATGTTTTGTACGATTTGAGGCAGAGGCACAGACCGGTGATAATGCTTTTTGTGGTCGGATCAGATGACCGGGCTGTAAATGTTTGAATATCATGTTAAAATAACTGTTGAAGCACCTGCTGCTCAACATGAACATGAGTTTTCTATTCTATTGTAACAGTTAATGATATGAACGCCGTATGAAATGTGCAACATAACATTTTCTGATCAATTTATAAAAGCGCTGACTTTGAGATTTTGAAGGCTGTGCATTTTACAGCCTCAAAACATCTCAAGACACTAACAGCTCATGGATTTACAGCAGCCATGTCCAAAGTCATGGTACAGGATGAGATTTTATGTGGCACTCAGCATTAGTGATAAAATGTACCGTTTTAGCCTAAACAGCATCAGCAGCTTTATACTGTACAACCCTCAAATCCAGATAAAAATCTTTTAAAATCTCTCTAAAACCTGTTCAAATTTGACTAAAAATAAAATAACTTTAAAAAAATAAATACACAAATACAGTGGCTCAGTGGTAGAGCGGTTGTCCTATAACCGAAGGTTGGTGGTTTGATTCCCGCTCTACACACAGTTCATACTGTCGAGTCCTTGGACAAGACACTTAACCCACCTTGCCTACAGTGGTGTTCCAGCTGTAACACTGGTGAATTGAAGCTTAATGTAAGTCGCTTTGGATAAAAGCATCTGCTAAATGACTAAATGTAATATAAATTTCATCAGAAGAGCCTGTCGGCCTTTTGAAAGTTTTCTATCAGATGTTTCCTTTCCCTATTTGCAAAAGGTTTGGACTCACATTACTGATTACAGTAACGACTCCTTTTTGATGTTTCCCCAGATTTATTTATCTCTTTTCAAAGTTCTAAAAATTGACTCCAGTACCAATTTGCATAGCTAACCAAGCTTTTAGCCATGAATGTGTTGTTTGGGTGGAGCAGTACAAGCCCCAGCCCGCAGAGGAAAGGCAGTCCAAAACAGGTGCTCATGCACTCTCTTTTTTTTTTCCCCTTTTCTTTTCATCATTCACTGCCTTTCCTTCTTTCTTCTTATCCCACACCTGTTGAAGTGTGAGGAGTCATGCTGTGGGAGGTTCAAACTGGGCGGCTTAGGTAAACGGATGAGCCATCTCAAGATGGTGAAGTTGGTAATTACTTGGTCGACTATGTGCTTTATCTGCTTGGTCTCCTCCCCTCTCCTACTTTCTGATTAGAACCTGCTTTCTCTTCGTTTAAGGTGTTACTTCTGGATTGATTGTCTCAAGGGTAGGCAATATAAATTTAAAGAACAAAGTGAGACAAAGTTATAAAGTGAAAGAGTATAAAACTAAATAACTGCAGTATGTCACGAGAGAAAAGTACCATCTGTTAAGAAAACTAGTGAGTCTCTAATGACACAAAAAACATTGGCAACATTGACACCCAGTAATTTGATTCCCGTCTAAGTGACAACTCAAAAGGTAACTGGTGGTCTCTGTGCCCCCCAATGGAGCACCTTACAGGCCAGCATTAAGCCCCCTACCCCCTGTCTGTCTCCCCCCATAGGCCAGGATTTACTCAGCTGTTAAAGATCTGTGTTGTGTGTTTGGACCAGGAGTAGATGGAGAAAGTTACTTTACAGCTCACAGATTTGGTGGAAACTTAATTGAAAGTGAAAAGTGTCTAAAAAAATTAATTGGTTTAGTCTAAATACACATTAATCTTAACTCTGTCCCTTCTTGTTTTAATCTATGTATAATATTTCATTGAAGGCATCAGACCGAGGACTAAATAATTCTGTGACGTCGATTTGGTAGAAGATTCTTTTTGGGATTTTGTTGGGATTTTTGTAGTAATGTTAGACAGAAAAAGAGTAACAGTGTTAAAAAACAGTTGTCACAAGTATAAAATGTGGCTGTATAAATCTGTATAAACTTCTGCCTGATGGAATAGGCTTTGACCAGAACCACAATTCAATAAAAGTCATGTAAATATATATATAAAAAAGTTAAAAGCTAATTTGTCATCACATGTGTTCAGACATTGGCATTTTTTTTAAGTATTTACCTTTCAAAATAAATTATTTGCTCACACTTCAGTTGTCATTGGTTCATGTTATAAAGTGTTCTGCTAATATGGGTATTTGGGTTTCTTTGTGACATCACAGAACTGGGCCTAATAAATTAAAAGATTGTAAAAATCTAACTCAAGCTTTTTGGTCGCAATCTATTGACTAATGAAATGCGTGTAGTAATTGTGGAATCAAGCACATCTGGAAATGTTTTACTAGGCCCTGGGTTGGAATCTGTTTGTTTGTTTGTGTGGCACTGGGGGAAGTCATGTGGGAATCCTCTCAGCATTCTCCACAGGGACTTGTTTTTGTTAGGTTTTCAAAAACATGCTTTCAGGTAATGCTTTCAGTGTGTTGCAATGTGTTTTTATTGAATTTGTGGGACATCAAATGAATCTTTTCTTTTTTTATACCAGCCTGACAGCCACCTATCTGCCTTGTCCTGTTGTATTATGTAATGCCATGTCCCATCAAGTGCATGGCTGTGTTTGTATGTGGGGCTGTTTGGCACATGTGCATGTATGCATGCCACCCTGATCCCCTCTCATCTGCCCGGGCCCTCTAGCTGGTAATCTGAGCATAGAGATTAGAAAGAAAAACACCAGAGAAGAATGTCTTTGGCTGAGCCAGCGAGGAATTTACATGGCCTTCAGGCTGCTCTGACCGCTCTCTCCCTCTTTCTCTAACTACCTCTCTCGTCCTTTACACAGACGCACGCAAAACATTAAAGGGACTTTCTTGATGTCATTTTACAGGTCGGGCCATTTCCCTAATATCTCTTATCTTATCAGCAATGAAAATGGCTGACATCATGACAAGTGTAAAGCTTGACATTAATGAAGGAGGCAAGAGGCCAAATATACTGAACACTGAAAGCAACAGACATAGGCCTACTTTTAACCAATTTTAAAGGCAAAATAAACAAACATTTGTTCACATTCAATCAAAAAATCTTTATAAACCCGTAGTCACTGATACAGAGAGATGACCCATTATTATGCCCTATTAGCCTAATAAATGTAAATTAAGAATATTGCAAAAATGTGGGTTAAATGTATATTTGGTGAGTGATGGGATTTTAAGGAGATTGTGGTTTTCCCTAATGTTCCCAAAACTATGTAAATCAAATGGGTCTGAAATGTTATTTTCTTTTGATGTGTGTCTTTCTACACAGCAAATGAATAACTCATACAGGACATGAGGTCCAAGGAAGATATGTTGTGATACCTTGCCATCTGTTGCCACAGAGACGTAATGGTCAGATGCTGTGATGCGACCACATTGTAGGAAAAGAAGGGACCTGAAGGTGGCTTCGATCAAGTTCTTATTTCAGGCGGACAGCTGTGTGGATACTCAAGTATAGATACCTAAGTCAAAGTGGCCCCCTCACTCCGTCACAGCCCAGCAACCTGCCTTCCTCTGACACAGACCTCACCAGTGAAGGGAGAGAGGTTGATGTACAGGGCTGTGCACAGGCCGAGGGACAGGTGTGCGGGACAGGAGGTGCAGAGTGCCTCGGGGGCGTGGTCAGCTGGTGACACACCTGTCCCTGCTCGCACAAAAAGGTCTGATTACACACACACACACACATCAGCCTGGCCATGTGTTCTGACATGCAACGTTAGAGCAGCTATCCTCAGGCAATCTGTGAATCTGTTGGCCACAACAAACCAGGGCTGACTCTTGTTATGCCAAAGAAAACATGGATGGCTGAATGAAAGAGTAGAAGATGATATGGTTACCCTGAAAAAATATGTGTGACGGAGAGGCTTTAAATGTGATTACGCTTTATTTGCCACAAAATGTATCTTTGTTGATCAAATTATTCTTCAATTCCTTATATTCAACAAGACACAGCTACATTATTTAATATGTACCATCTCAAGGCATGCAATTTGCTTTACTTCATGTTTTGTTTGCATGCCTGGCATTTCAATCAGGACTGCTGACTAAATAGAATAGTCCTCAATCAAAATTAAGTCCTCTTCCTGATTTAAAGACATAGGGTACCACAAAGCTTATACCCTTCAGTGGTTCTCTTTTTAAAAGTGTAAATGGACACCAGTGTGTGTGGCACATGCACTGTTTCTGTAAAACCTTGGAGATGGGGGAGATAGGCGTCTGGCCCTGGGGTTTAAATTTCAGGCAGGTGCATTTGGCTGCCCTGCGGCTCCTCAAGGGACAGGACAGTGCAGGAGGAGGAGAGGAGTGGAGGCAATCTGTGCATTCTGCAGCCACACAAACACAAGCTCTCCAACTTAAAGGTAGCTCTCCCTTTACCCTACACCCCCCTATACTCCATATCCTTCATTGACAGGAATGTGTCAGGACAATGGAACTGTCCCGGTCCTCTGCGGGCACCCCCTGGCTCCACGCAGGTCCTGACAGGATGAAAAAAGTGCACCTTACACCTCTCAGCACAACTTGCTGCACCTTGAGGGCAAATACCTGAATACCTGCAGTAAATAAAAGGGACTGAAGAAAATGACACAACATGAGGTAAAAGCAGAGTGGGGTGATTAAAAAGGACTAGGCTCACAGGGGGCAACAACAATTCTGTAAGGCATCCAAGAAAACAGAGACTATTTTCTTTTTCTCTCATGTCAGGACTCACTCTCCACTGCCAAGCTCAGTGTTTGTGGCATTAGACTTGATATTTTCTTTTATGCACCACATATTTTTATACATGGCACAGTCATTGTGTTCCACAACAAGTAAAATGTTAAATGTGGTATTCAAGTGAGGGGGCACTTGAATCCACTCCTGCCTTTTCAGAGTAAAGTAATCAGTTAAATGAGCTGTGCTAAACCACGCTCGTATTACCATGCAAGTGCCGTCACTTCACTCTTCACAGAACATGGGCGTAACAAGGTTTTGAAGAGATGCATCTGGGAAACAACTTTTACTAGACTAAATAATACATTAGTACTGAATATTTATTGAATCAATAAATGCATGCATTTGCTATTTAAAAAAGAAATTATCTCATACATATATCTATATCTTTCCAAACAAGCACAGTGGAGTGTTTGGTCTATTAGAATAAGTACATTTAAAAACAAAAGTAAAAAAGTAAATACAACTGACAACAAAACATAAAATGAATAGAGGCAAAGAAGAGTTGAAAAGAGACTACATTCTGTACCAACTCTCTGGGACAAGAGAAAATAAAGTAAGTAGTGTTGTGAAATAAACTCTGCTGAAATAGTTATCACTTATTCTACCTTCAAGCTAACTCTGGAAATCATCAGACACAACTGTGTTATGTGTTTACTGCCTTGTCCTTTTATGGCTCATCCTTTACCCCCTGACCCTGTGGGATAGGGAGGCACCAGCCACATATCTCTCTCTCACACACACATTGCTGAAAGGGGACAGCAGGAGTGCTGAGGTGGGCAGGAAACGGCGTGTACCCCCCTCCTAGTCTATATCCTGTGCTTGAGCAAAGCTAGTTTATTTGTGCCGATATTGGTGTTTTTTATGTTAAAGTCTTTATTCCAACTTTAGATTTTATTCTTCAAAGGGTGCCTCTCCGTTGCCCCTCTCAGCACACACAGTTAATTGTAACAAGTGGCATTCTTAAGCCAGTTCTGCTCCCTACTGATGTGGTAAACGACCCACAAAAAGGAAGGCTCATTCATCACAAAACACCACCCTCGCTGTCCTCCCCATGATGTCCAATCACTTCTTTATATCAATGTTTTGCCCTTCACCATCTCATTGTGTATTTCACAGTTTATAAACCTTTTCCAAAATACAATTTCAAAGTTTTCCAGCTCCATACATCTGTGGTAAACTGGACACCTTTACAGTTTCTTGTACTTCATTGGTTGGGCTTGACATTTATTTTCTTGGTACCATAAAGGATGAAGCTGTGTTATGTCAATAAAACAACAGGGGATTTATGTCAAACCAATGTCAAAGCTGAAGGAAGTACATTACACAAGTCCATTTCTTCCTATAAAAGAACAACCTAAATTCTTAATGATTTTTGATTGTTTCATGGAATTGACCTAGATGTATCAAACCTCATAAAGTCATGCACAAGGTAAGAAAAAAGTAGCACCAATTGTATACCAATTGAGTCACACAATTCGACATTGTTGTGAGAGAACTGCAGCTTGTAAAAGCATTTGAAACTCTATCCCACTGACTCTTGCTTTAAATCTCAAGTGTATCCCCACTATAAACACTGCAATCTGATTATCGTAACAAAGTCCATCTGTTTTTCACTGGTGACCACAATCAATATTCAACAGTGAGAAAATGACACACGTCTTTGAGAACTACAAATGTGCCCACTAACAGAGGTTACCACACGCTTTAAATCCGCATACAAGACTCCCGTGCTCCTGTCACTACATGCAGCATCTGCTTCAAAAAAGTTCAATCATGTACAAAAAAACTCCCAGATGAAAAACTATTCAGTACTGTTTTACTAAATACCACATAAATGCTGACCTCATTTTGTGTCAGCTTAACATTATCTAACCCTAACTTCCTGTCACTGTGAAATCAAATTATTGCTTTGGTAAAGAGTACATCTGCATGGACAGTAGACAGGGCACCTCTGTCTGTCGCTCTCTGTTAGATGGCAGTATTGTATGTCTGTCACTAATGGCTCAGGAATGTCACATTAGTCAGGGGCCACATGCGTGACGCTGTGAACATTAAAACACTTTGAATAGACCAATGTGATATCACACACTGTAAAAGACAAGTTGACAAGATCAGTGATCTCATTGCCTCGAAGCAACAGAGTGATAGATTGGCCTCCCACACACTGCCAAACCAGAAAATGTTCCCTTTAGGTAGATGTCAGACTTAAATTTCAAAAATGACCAAAGCCAAAATGACAGTGACATGTCTCTGTTCAATTGTGGCCAAGAAAAATGTAAGAAAAAAAAAAACAGAATAGAAAGATAAATCACTAAAATAGATAGAAAGGAACTTGTTATTTTCTGTCCCTAAATGTTGGTTTCATTCTGACATGTAGCCTACTCATTGGATCTGACACTGCTGTTAAAGCTACGTAACTTTAGGCCCTGTGGCCCTGTGACTCACCTGCGTAGGTGTGCACTAAATGACTCTCACCCCTCGCTTTAAATTTGATCAAGTGAAAAATCCCCCCTTTCTTTAAGTCCCTTTTAACAGCACAGTTGAATAGTGCAGCATGCACTGTCGTTTACACACACACACACACACACACACACACACACACACACACACACACACACACACACACACACACACACACACACACACACACACACACACACACACACACACACCACTCGGCACTTGGAGCTTTTGGAGGAAATGCACTGTTACCTCAAGACATGGCGTCTCTGCGTAGGTCAGGAGGGCAGCAGAGATTGAGGACATATTGTTGCCATATGTGCAACAGCTGGGAGCAAAAGCACAGACTTCCAACAAGTTCCTCTGAGGTAGGCTGTCACAGATACATATCAAGGCAAATCCTGTGTTTTTAATGTGTACAATATTGGTCCCTTTTTAATAATAATAATAATAAACTTTATTTTATAAAAGCGCCTTTAAAGGCAACTTCTCAAAGCGCTGTACAAAAACAAGCAATACAAAGCTCAAACAATAAAAATAACATCAACAATCAAATGCTAATTTAAAAAAAATAAGTCTTAAGTCTACCTTTAAAAATGTCGTAGCCCTTTGCTTTGCCTAAGGTCAGGAGGCAGAGAATTCCAAAGGACAGGAGCATATGAAGAAAAGGCCCTGTCACCCATAGATCGTAAGCGTGTTTGAGGAAAAGCCAACAAGTTGTACTGTGAAGAACGCAGTCTCTGAGTTGGAGTATAGGAAGTTAACAACTCAGATAAATAATAAGGGGCCAAGCCATGCAATGCTTTATATGTCAGCATCATAATTTTAAAATCTACAGTGTCAATGGAAGTCCTAATCACAGTGCACACTTTTGTCAGAGTTTTAATGGAGCTGTATTGTAACTGTTAAGAATTGTATAACTATGTTTATTTTTCAGCATTCAAATATATACAATATATTAATAAATTACTCACTTTTAGAGTCATATCTACCAACTATAATGTATTTTAAATCATAAACTATATGTTACAAAAGAGATTTATCTTTTCCAGAATCAATGTTTTTATTTTTCTAGTAAATAATCCACAAATAAGTCTGTTTTTTATTATGGCCACCTTGTTATTATGGCCACCATTTTTGTATTTTCATCACTTGTGTCAGAGCATTGTTGCAATCCTTTGGCCCACCTGCAGTAATTGCACTTTGCCATATGTTCTATGTGTGCAGGTGCTCCTCTTATCACTCAACATCACACAAACCTGCCCCACTCTCAGGAACCGACATAACAACATACAGTCCTATCATCCTATTCAGAAACTGTCATGTCTGTCCTGAAGAACTCATTAAATAATTAACAAAACCTGCTGAAAGGTTGATTAAGATTGAATACAAAGAACATGTTGTCTTTTAAAAAACAGTCTTTTATTTACACACAAATGAAAAATACAGTCATAGGCACAAGTCACCGAGAAAATAGTGCCTTGGAACATGTTAAAAATATTTGTAAAAAAAAAAATAAAACAGTGTAAATGCACTATATAGTGAAGGCACACAGCCTTTTGGTCAGGCTTCAGTGATCGCTGAACAGACCGTGGGGTGTGGAGACCCGCATCATGCAACGAATGAGCCTGTCGCCGAGGTCACAGCTAACACGTCTCTCAGCACCCTGCCTCCACAATACACAAGCAGCTGTCTCAACACACAGTTGCTCATATACACTTGCCATGTATGTATCACATGGCGAGGAATGACAACTCACCCATACATACACACAAACACACCCAAACAGCTGCAACGTGTCCAGGGTTCCGGACCTGCCGGCACCAACCGAATTTCCTAGGAATTAACTGCATGTCTGACTGCCCTGAAATCAACCACACATACACAAGTAACTGACCCAGAAGTGGACAGTAACTCTCAGTGACAAATAGGCACTTGAACAACAATCTGTGACATGGCTTAGAAATGATGAAACTGTCCAGGTATATAGGCTATAAAAAAGGGCCAAACGAGCGGGTCATTTTATCTGGCCTCTGAGAGCAGTCCAGGGAATGTAAGGTCATTTCATTGTGCAGAACAACATCCAGATGCATTGTGTTTGTGCAACAGGGACATTCGGCTGAAGGTCCGAGAGCAGGAGGTACACTGGTATTTCTTAACTTCAGAATGGGTCTGCAGATGTGCACGCAGGTTAGAGCGATCGGCAAAGGCCCTGTTACAGTGTTGACAAGCAAAAGGACGCTCACCTGAAAAGGTAAAAAAAAGTTAGAAGTTAGTAAAAACAGTTAGAATAAGGAAATGGAAACAGACTAAAAAACAACTGTTCTCTTGCCTTTGTAGGACACCAACTTAAATGCATTTGGACTTTTACATGCATTGTAAGACTGAGATAAGATTAGGCTGTGCTCAGCAATAACATTTGCTCAGGTTACATCAGCCATCATTGAATATCAATAAGGACAAGGGGCATCCAGCTGTTACAAAATTAACATAGAGGTGAGAAAATGTCTTACCTGTGTGTGTGCGGATATGTCCTCGAAGCAGCCACGGTCTGGAGAAGGCCTTTCCACAAGTGGGACATACACAGGGTAGGGTGTGTGAGCGAATGTGCATCTTCAGAGCCCCGAGGCTGGTATACTCTTTAGGACAGTGTTTGCAGTGGAAAGCGGGGCGTGCTGAGACCTCCGTGGACAGAGAGGGGGTATGAGCCTGTGGACTACACTGGGACTGGTGCTGGGACATCTGATGGTGTGAGAGTGCAGATAGGCTGTTGTAGCTCTTACTGCAGTATCCACAGTGATACATGGGCAGGAGGGCATCAGGACTTGGTGGGTCTGAAGTACGACCACCATCGTCCTCTTCGTCACCGCTGCTACTGGACGGAGAGCTGCTGAGGTCCAAAGGGCCCAGTGGAGGCAGGGACAGAGCAGGAGACACAGGGGTGATGGGAGAAAGTGGCGCAGGAAGACTGTCCATGTTGCTGAAAAGGGGGCTAGCTGGATAGCAGGTCAGGGCGGAGCTGTTGTCCCAGGTTGGAAGTTCTGCCCGAGGAAGGCTTTCTGGAATAAAAGCTAGATACACATAAGAGGGGTGGTTAGGTGATTATACTCTCAGAAATCTAACACAGCAGCTATATTTACTGAACTTTAACATTGATATTCTAGTTCAAACCTCCTGACTCACTGATACTGAGATTAGCACATGCATGGACTTAAATCACAACAAAACTCACCAGCTTGACTTTCCAAGTGACTCTCCCTGTAGTATGGCTTCTTGTTGGAAAAGTATTTCTTGACAAGAAATGAGCGAGGCATCTTGAAATCAGCCTTCTCTGGTGAATAAAAATCTGTAATGTGTAAGTCCTTGCAGTGGACTTTGAAGCAGGTTTCCGTTCAGCGATGTGCAGTCAAGGCAAGTGTGCTGATTCAATGTGCCTCGGTAATACAGCTCGCCCCGATATAGTAGCCAGCAAGACCCCGCCTCCAGACACACACCCCCGTGAAATAGCGTCATCCCTTTTCTCCACACACAGACAGACACAGGCGCGCAAAATGTGCCGAAAAGCTAATCTAATGTGCATTTCACGCCTCTAATGGCCCGCTTCTTACCACATCACTAATGTCATTAGCCAAGATGAATGTGTCAAGTATAATTCAGCCTGACAACGTTATCTTAAGTATAAGTAACAAACAACGTGTGTTTTTAAATGTCTAAAAGTTCCCTCAAACTGGTAAAGTGTCCTCTGAGCATTTCAATTCAACATGGCCTCAAACTAAAATATTATATCGGACATTATTACATAGCCTAATAATCTACATTTGTTGTTTACTGTTCATCAGGGTTTTTTTTTTTTTTTTAGCTCAACAGTAACAAATTAAAAGTTGCCTTTAGGGTTCTTCAGAGCTGCAGGCGAACCCCTGCTCTCTTCGCACTGTCCGGCCGCTTTGGTTCCAGGTTCCTCTGAGCTGACAGAACAATGTGAGGATTTGAAAAAATGGGCAGGATCCCACACCGAGGAGGAAATTGCGTTAAGGCCTAAATTAGACATAGTAGGCTATAGGCTACATTAAACCACTTAACAAGCTACTAAGCTAGGCTAGCTAACTAACTAAACCAACTGGGGATAATTTTATTAATAGAATAATTCTAAATTGCTCTACTAATTTTCCTGTTTATTTGCTAATCAATGAGGAAATTAAAGCTGAATTAGGTTAGCCTACTTAACGTCAATAAGCTATGTCAACGTAACCTACGTAAGCAGTCATATAATGCCAAGCAACATGAGCAAGTAGGCTATTATCCCACAAATAATTAACATAGCTTCAAATAAGATACAGGTCGAGTAGGCTATGTAAGGCGTAATAAATATATCTTAAGATAATTTTTATATCAAATATATCTGCTGGCCCACGCAGTTTTGTGGCTCTGTACAATACAATTATTTTACTCAGCGTTATTTTACTGGTTTCATTGAGGTTTACCATTTGGCCATTGTAAATGTAAATTTGAGGTGGATGACATGTCACGACAATGTCTTCATGTTAAAATGTCCTGCTTTCCATCGCAAAGGGATGCGGAATTGAAAAGCTGCTCAGTGGATGGTGGGTGGTGGGGGTGTGCACCTGTTCAAAAGGCGCCATTGTCATGGCATGCCCGATAAGTTCACAAGTCGTTAGGACGCTTGTTGACGCCGACGCCACGTAGACTGGAGGTCAGGAGGCCAGGACTGCAGTAAAAAAAATGAAGCAAATAGCAAAGACTGAGAATACGTGAAAGTAACCTGTTGTACGTCTGGGGATAGGCATGTTCATGTGTTTGAAGATAGTAGTGTGCATATACTGTAGGTGACTAAGAGCATATGCCGTTTAGGAAAAAAATGTGTGGGATAATGTATAGTTGCTGCACTTGGTTTGTCTCACAAAAACAGCAGTCCAAATATAACAAAACAAGTCATTCACCTGAACTGGTCACACAAAGACATGCTGTTAGGTAAAACAGCTGATTACACATGAGAACATGTCTTCTTCCAACAGGAGCAAGGTGTTGATAATTCGTGTTTCAGAGGCATGAAGTTACTTTGTGGATGCCAAGACATGGCAGGTTTTTAGTCTAGATTATTCATTTTTGGCCCTGGGATAAACTAGCACTGCTTACATTATAAACATGTAAGCCTATTCAAAATAACTTGTTTTATCACAAATATTAAGTGAGCATACTGTCATTGTGTTCTTAAAGAAAAAAACTGAATTTAAAGTGTGTGGACTCACAGGGACACTAGTGTCTATGGCACCAACCTTTGAATAATCAGGTGCATTCAGCTCATTCAGACAGTTAATGGCCACTCAAGCACATTTACATTGAATGTTTATGCAGGTTGTTCTCCTCATTTCCATTGAAGCACAACAACAGCACAAGATTAATCAAACATCTTTCCTCTACAGAGGCCTCTTTGTGAATATGATGAGTCAAAGGTCACAGTTAACTCCTTCAGACCTGATTTTTTTCAAGTGGCCCCAAAACCTTTTACCTCGTTGATATTTACCCTTCTCCCAAACAGAAAAATGTTTAAATTATTATTATTTTGTCCAACACAAGTTTTAATTCAATTTTTAAAATGTCCATTACAATGGACACCGTGCCTGAGTGTTAGCAGGAACACTTTAATAAGAACAGTATAAAGCGTACAGTAATTATGTGTGAATTCTTTTTCTCAACCCACAATAACAATGAACTATAACCCTTCTTGTATAATGAGATTACATCTCAAAAATGTGAAAAGATTAGATTCTCTTATTGATGTATTTATTATGTCTTTGTGTGTCGACCTCATCTGTTCCTTCTCTTATGCAAGGAACCTCTTCACTGTCTCAGTCCTTCTCTAAACCAATAAAAAATAAGTACTGCTTACTTTAATTCTTTAAGATTATTTACTTCATTGTAAACATGTCTGTGAAGGTTCTCAGTCATCCAGAGCATCTTGAAAAAAAGTTTGAAGTAAAAGCATCTGGACTCAGGTACATTTGTCCCAACCATGTGAAAAGAAACCTTGTGCACTGCAGCTTCTAATTAACTTTAATTAAATTATTATCACTTAATAGAGTATTAAAATTATAACCAGTACCAGTTGATGAAGCTATAATGGACAAAATAGTATTTGAAAAGGATGCTCCTCCTCTTGTCTTGTCTGTGAGCCATGTGTCTCCTGAAACGCCCTCAGATTAAGGTAGGGGTGGTTACTTCATTGTAACTGGTGGATTAGGAACAAATCAGTGTCTTGGCATTTATCAGATGACGAAAGAATACATTTCCATTGCTTTAAAAGAAAAAAAAAAATACATGGCTATTGCATTGGAAGCAGGGTCTGAAGGAGTTAATCTAATGCTGTTAGTCAGAGAGTAAATGAAACCAAATTATACATTTATTGAATCTGAAGAAAGTTTTTTTATCATAACTCAGTGTTGTATTATTGCCATTGAGCCTGTCTTTTCAAGCTTTTACCAGCGGTTACATAAACATGTGTGTTAGGATGTGGTGCACACACTTATTATTATGTACCGTATCAATATTTGTAAGTCTATTTATCCTGCTTTACCTCTCATATTTTGTTTCTGCAACATGAAGAATGAGTCAGTGTTGTCTTGCAGTTCTGACGTCCATATGCCCAGCAAGAGGGAGATAAGACTATCCCAGAGGAATGCAGTACAGACACACACTCCCACACATATGGCCTGGTGCACCCATGCCTTATTTACATTAGCCAAAACACTTGCATTCTTAAGAATAAAAATCTTCTATTCCTTGTTTAATATGAAACATTTATTGTGGTAGGATAAAATCATTTTTCAACTTTTCATAAAATGTGGTGTGCAGTTTGTATTGATTTTTGACTTCACTGTTTAACACTTTACTCACTGTAGACTAGAACTGGCAGGCAATTTTATTATTTTATTCTATAGTACAGATTTTTATTTTTAGTGCATAATATATTCTAATGTGAAAATTCAGTAACATTTAAATACATTATTTATTGTAAATTGTGGAAATTACACAATAGAAACTTGAATATTTGATTTATCACCCCCAGGGGTGCATTGATGTAATAGTTTGTAATATTTATTATGGTATTTCAGATTGTTTATGGTGAAATGAATATTCAAAACACCACACAGCCTTACCATAAGTAAAATGTCTCTGTAATAACTAATAAGTAATGTACGCCAGGTGAGGTAATATTATCGTATTCAGGGCCGTAGCCAGAGTTTAGAAACTACTGAGGTCCAGATCTTATTTACATGTATTTATGTTTTAAGTTCTGATTAAGTTAACTACAAACTAAGACTACACGTTGAGCCTATTGAGCCAAGCAGCAAAGCCAAAGAAGTCTGGTCAATTCTAGGTGCACTTGACTTTAAAGTAGTCTGGTGGTCCTTCCCAGAAAACTTTTTAACAAAACAATTGTAATTTCCGGTATTTTGGAGCTTTTCAGATCATGTTAAAATCGACACACATGATGTCATAATGGAGTCTGGAATGACATGATGTCATAATAGAGTCTGGAATGACATGA
The DNA here is from genome assembly GCA_024349245.1 of Neodontobutis hainanensis. Classification (NCBI taxonomy): domain Eukaryota; kingdom Metazoa; phylum Chordata; class Actinopteri; order Gobiiformes; family Odontobutidae; genus Neodontobutis; species Neodontobutis hainanensis. Next base: position 481,544 of record JALDNG010000070.1, on the reverse strand, counting down.
TGTCATAATAGAGTCTGGAATGACATGATGTCATAATGGAGTCTGGAATGACATGATGTCATAAAGGAGTCTGGAATGACATGATGTCATAAAGGAGTCTGGAATAACATGATGTAATAAAGGAGTCTGGAATGACATGATGTCATAATGGAGTCTGGAATGACACGATGTCATAATGGAGTCTGGAATGACATGATGTCATAAAGGAGTCTGGAATGACATGATGTCATAAAGGAGTCTGGAATAACATGATGTCATAATGGAGTCTGGAATGACACGATGTCATAATGGAGTCTGGAATGACATGATGTAATAAAGGAGTCTGGAATGACATGATGTCATAATGGAGTCTGGAATGACATGATGTCAGAAAGGAGTCTGGAATGACATGATGTCATAAAGGAGTCTGGAATGACATGATGTCATAATGGAGTCTGGAATGACATGATGTCAGAAAGGAGTCTGGAATGACATGATGTCATTATGTGATGGCATAGCGGGGGTGTCTCCTGTTCAGCGGCTCATTTCACATTTTAATTTACATACATAAAAAAACATTTGGACTTAGTTTTAAAGGTGAAGACGTTTCGACTCTAATTCCAAAATACTTTATAAATTCTCTTTATAATCAGACATGCATAATTACTAATAACGGAAAGTACAACTTAACGCACTAACGCAACATTTTAATCGCTGCTCTTAGGAAGCGTTTGGCTGAACAGGTGGTATCTGTCGTGAAAATGGAGCAATACAAAACATGAAACATTCTCTGTGTGTCTTATAAACCCAATTAATTACTTCTTCTTCTGTTTTCTTGTCTGTTAGATTTGTTCGGAAAATCTACTAATCCAGCTAAATTCAAAGTTCACAAACGTTGGGATTCGTAGCTCTCAAGGTAATAATAATCCTGTGCTAATGGGGCTAAAGATGCAAAAACATAATATGGGTTGTTGGAACTAATGATTCCAATAGTGATTCTAGCATGCCATGATGTCGTAAAAGATTTTAGAATGCCATGATGTTTTAAAAGATTCTAGAAGGCCATGATGTCGAAGGCCTATCCCCGTGTGAAGTCACAGCGCTTGTCTTCTTAACTGAAAAAAAAAAAAAAAAAAACATTATTATGGCGCCACCCCATGCACACACAAAGAACTGCCGTGTCCTGATTTTCTTCCTAAAACAAATACCTGTTTGATCACTAGAGGTCAGCTACGGACCAAAATGCCAAAATGTTTTTAGTTTTTGTGACACTGCATCAGTAAAAAAATTACTATTTTTTTTTATAGAGACTATTTTACATAGTACATAACTGCATATAGATTTTGCAAAAAAGATCTGAATAGTGTATGTCAAGGCTTGACCTACAGAGTGGTCCAGGTTAATGATAGACAGTGTGTCCTGCAGAACACCTATGTCTTTTCTAAAAGAAGCAGATATTTATCAATGTCAAATGTATGTGGGCCAGTGGTTAATAATAAGACATTTGTCTAAAGAAGAAAAGAACACTGTGGAGATGCCGGGGATTGAACCCGGGGCCTCATACATGCAAAGCATGCGCTCTACCACTGAGCTACATCCCCTTCCTGTCTATTGAGTAAAATCTGTTCTATTTAAAGCCTGGTAAGTGGTCAAATCGTGTGGTTTAGTTGAAACCTAATTAATCTTGAATGGAAAATATTCGCCTTCGTTGACGTGTTTTTTCCTAATCCTCGTTTTATGTTATTTTTACTGTTGCGATTGTTTATGTTTTGATTTGAGAGCTGCGCTGTTGTTGTTGTTGAATCCACAATGTAATCTATCAATATATCAATTTGTCGATCTATCTATTAATAAATAATAGAAAACGTTATTTCCATCACCATTTGGGGACTAAAAATGCCCCCTCACCGTATTTCATAATATCCTCCAGTGGAGTGGGAATGAGTATCAGTCCTCACCCCTGTGAGCACAGCCAGTCCTCACTCGTGCTATTTGCACACCCTTGCCAAGGACACTACTTCTAGGCCCTGTTTGCTTTGGCCTTGTAGGGACAGACCAATGAGATACGTGCATGGTATTTGGGCTGAAGTGGGGCATAGGATGGAACAAAAAGAACATGTGAGACAAAAAAAATAGAGAAGAAAAAAAATCCTAACTAAGAAATTGTCTCTGATGAGCAAAAATCAACGCCATGGAATCAGAGACAAGAACCTAATGTTGTTTGGGTTTGTGCTGAGTAAGCAAAGGGGTCTTATGTAGCTTGTTTGGCATGAGGTTATCTAGGCACTGCATTGTGCAGTTAGACAAGACAAATAAGACTTTTCTTTTTTGTATATAATCAAATATCACAAAAACAAGCGCTAATACAGACCATACAGACAACACCCCCTGTCCTTAGACCCTCCACTGGGGTAAGGAAAAACATGGGAAAAAAGGAAAGACCCCAGAGAGAACCCCTCTGGAGTAGAGATCCACTCTCAGGACGGACCAACAAAAGGTGCAGTCAAGACAGTATTCTGTGGCCTGGCAGAGTGGTGTAATAGTCCAAATAATGGGCACAGGACAGTGAGGCACGTTCTACAAAAAAGGAGATCAATAGGAAAGAGACAACATGCTGAGACAAGCTCTTTGCCAAATAAAATGCTGAAATAGATACTTTAGTTATGGATCTGATACCACTTGTTTATTCCAGTTGTTTTAATAAGAGTGATAAAATACAAACCTGGAACTCTATAGGTATTGGAGGGGGCAGGTCAAACATACTCCTCTATCATGTAGGGCAGCTGTCTTATCATGCACTGGCAGCCACTTATGCAAAGCACAAGAGGCCGGAAAGAGATGAGCAAGAGGCACCAGTGAACATGGCTGCAGTGCTGAGACACGCATAACATACTTAATTTTTCTGTTCAAATAAAACAACTCAAAACACCTCTGCCCTCCTCTGTCCAATCCATCGTTCCACCTAACTTCAGAGAATAATTCTAACTCATCTTTACTCATCCCTTTATTTATTACCACCACTGCACTTTGTGTCAGTCCTTGTAGTGTTTTTGCATTACATTTATGAAAGTTGAGTGAGGTTTTTGGTAACATAATTAGATTAAAAAAAAAAAAAAAAAAAAAAAGTCTATTAACCTTGGTTCTTGTTTCATTCATCATCACATAACAAGCCTGAACTCAGAGTCAACCAGTCCACTGCCACACCTCAGCTTATAACCACAAACAAAACAGCCATGTTTACAACGCGGTGTTCTGTAGGTTTGAAGCTCTTTTTTCACATGCCATTGTAATTTGTGTTAGCCAGGACATTACTATGACCTTTTACCTATTTCTCTAACAGCTTGGGATTATGTGGGAATCCTGTGAAACAAAACAACTTCTCAGAAGTTGGATTGAATGAAAAATGTATCAAGTGAATTAAAAGTTCACTACCAATGTTTGAAAGTGTAACTACGTATGTAACATGATAAGGTAATTTTTTGCTTACAGAATTTGCCACATACAGATAAATTTGGACTGAACATGAAAAACTATGGTTCAGAGTCATAGCCCAGATAACTTCCTTAGGCTTGTGACTCTTATAGTTTGATAACACAACACAGTAACACAACCTCAGATGCACAAACTGTTCTTTCTAAAACTTTGTGTTCGCTGCGTTAGCAGGGGTTGGATATCATTGTTTCTGCAGGGTGAATGTGTTCACATATGTGTGTGCCTCTGAGTAAGTTGCCTAGCACCTGGTAACTGTATAGGCCGAAACCTTATCATCCTCCTGTCTTTAGAACACTTGAACTATGCAGGACTTTTGTTATCATCTAGTAACTGTGTAGCACCGTAATAACACATCAAAGTCTAGCAGATAAAACAAAGTGTTGTTAGGCCCAACTCTGTTAGGTGTGACCTGTTTGAATATAGAAGTCCTTCCCAGCCACTTGAACTTCCTAAACTGCGAACACATTATGACAGACGCAAGCCTGTGACCTTTGACCTATTATCACAGGCTGTGCACTATTAACTTGTTTGCGAGTAGTACAGCCAAAAAAAATATTGTTCATTAAATGATCATACCAGTGCTACCTAACCTTTTTGTCCTCTAGACAAAGAAATGAAAACATAACATTTTTTTTGTAATTACACTCTTTAGAGTCTGATTGCCTGCTACTAAATGAGATGATTTTTTTTTTTGTTTTGTTTCTTTTTAAGCATTGTTATTTTATACTATTTATATTATTTTTTATGTTTTTTTCTGTTCAATTTTAGTACCTCCAAAGAGAGGGGACTACATCTTTTTTAGACTGTAGTTTTTACAGTGTTGTAAATGTTCTTTTTAAATTTATTTTTAAATATGATGTACTAAACAGCTACACTTATCAAGATATTAACAACAATATAATTTAACCTCACAATTGCCTACTGTTGTCAAAATTCACCAGTTATTTAGACAAATTTAGCTTATGGACTGCAAAATGTAAAAGTGATCTGGATTTGCACATAATAGAAAAAAAACTAGGAAATAATAAAATCTGCCCATCTGCCCATCAAAAGAATGAGGAAATTTTAACTAAATTTTAACTGATCCTGAATCTGTCAAACATCGACATACAGCGACGTACGTTAACGTTTGACAGATTCAGGATCAGTTTACCATCCCCCAACCGACGCTACAGCATTGTAGAGTCAAAAGTATGAGCCGATCAGGGATCAGTCTTTGGGTGGTGTGTGTTGACAGCGCCTGTCGCCCAGCCCCCACTCTGTTACCTAGAGCTTGTATCTTGTGTAATATTGTGATTGGCTGGTTTATTTGAAGTAGGCGGAGAAAGGCGTGGCCAGAAGTACTGTGATCTCACAATCAGCTGTTTTGTGCGCTCTACATACTGATCCGAGGATCAGCTGGAGGCAGCAATAAACAGAAATCTGCAGCAAAAATATAGAGGAAAAGAAGAAAAAGCTGCCGATGTTATGAAAAGAGTGTAAAATATTTACACGAAGCCCTTCTTCTAAGAAGAAAGCCTTTTATTTTTGTAATATAGTGTTTTAACTACCTCACTTAAAGGCTATCTAAAGCTATGCTTTAAGAGGTGTTGTCGTTTATATTTTGTGTCACGTCGTTTACAACTTGAAAAATATTGCAAAGGCAGGTAAGACCCTCTTACATTTGTTCCATTTCATATTTTTATGTAGGTAAGGGCATTGAAAGTGATCAAAATGCACCTGTCTCTGCTGGGCTCTGTTGCTCCTCTGAGCATTTTCATTAGATTACCAAAAATAAATGATGTTTAACCTTTTATCTATGGCTCATTTATGTATGATACTATGTTTGACTCATGAGTGTTATAATAAGTAGCGACCTAGTATTTGTTCAGATAGGCCTACATCTCTAAACCATTTGAAGCAACTATAACTGCTTGACGTCTTTTCGACATCTTATTGATAAATGATAAAGACAATCTGCAAACGCGTATCCCTATCCTACAGAAGCAGTTGTTGCTTAAATTGAACCAAATGCTGATGTGGATCCAATTCGATGGCGGATGTTGATCTTGTTTTTTCTCTTTGAGGTAGACAGCAGGCTTAATAATACAGTCCTGTCCTAGGCTATATAAAGCCTGTCCGACTGGAGGGAAACGATAGTCTCGTATTCTGGTCAAATCCGTCGAACTATGATAACGTATCCTGTCTTTTCCGTCGATGTATGTGGTTCAGTGCTGCTGAGCTATCTGTCATTGCTTTGACCCTCCAGCTGCTTACACGGATAATTCACGTTTAACCTGGATACCCTACACAAAGTCCTGGTCTCTTCTTTGCAGTCGACGATCTATGACTGCAGTCGATGTTCCATTGCTCTGCATAATCCTCTCGTATTTTCTAGATTTGAAATGTAAACACTGCAGCAGCTTAAGCCTTTTCATCTTCGCCTTATGTAATTTGATAAACAATTAAAAGATAATAGCCGCTGAACGTTAACGTTGATCGACAGAGATGTGCATCTTAAACCTGTAATCTATATAGACCTCTTGTTCACTGCCAAATTGCCGTTCATTTTTGCCTATTGCTATCGAGACTTTTTTTTCCTCTTTGGTCCAAGAAGGAGCCCTCTCTGTCCGCGTCAGTGACGAGCGCATTACGTCACCAGCGTCTTGTTTTTATTTTGTGTAGCCCCGCCCATCGCGCTCCGCCCTTCCTGCTTTTTTTTTTTAAGGCGCGACTAAAAACTCGGCTCAAACTGACCTTTGAACAACTTTTCATTGTGAATATATGCATGTTGACATAATGCAATCATATAGTCTGAATCAACTAGAGATCCATTTTTATTAAGGGTGCAGTTACACCAATCTCGCCAGTAGCCTAGACTTAAAACTCTAATCTCTATTATACTATACTATATTCTTATTGGCTTGAAGGTTTAAAATGTCAGGAAAAAAATCCATATCTAGGATTTTTGTAAGCACATGTTGCAAAATTTGTTCAGTTATTTGTGTACAAACGTTTGTCTACAGTAAGTAAGTAACACCTTTCTCAGATAATTATCACAAAGTGCTTTACAACAGTGTTTTTTTTACATGGAGCTTCCACTCACCCATTACACTCACTCCTGGGGCAGACAGAGAGGGGGGCAGCCACACAACCAGCACACACAACCTTCTCCTACCACCACCAAACACACCTCTACAGTCACACACATTCATACACCAGTGCTATGGACACTGGAGGCAAGGTGGGTTAAGTGTCTTGCCCAAGGACACAACGACAGTATGAACTGTGGGGCGAGCGGGAATCGAACCTACTACCTTTCAGTTGAAGGACGGCCGCTCTACCACTGAGCTACTGCCGCCCCAGTACTTTCAACCAGCATCAAATTCACTTGAACCTACTTTTTGTTGGTTCAAAGCCAGATCAGGAATTGTCATTTGTGTCTGAATAGCTGTCAGCGTTTAGCCTATACCAGACAGACACTGAGGAAAATGATAAAAGTGTTTTCCTTCCTGTAGTTACTTATTCATTGAAAGTCTTTCTGACTTTAGAAGTGTTTAATGTTTTGTTTTGTTTATTTTATAATGGGATTACTTTTTATTCACTATGTCAATATTGACAGTAGTTTTCAGTCATTTCTGTGCCGTAATAGTTGAACATGTCCAAGTTTGTCTTGACGGCTTTCTGAATAAACATCTATGCATCATCATTTAGGTCAGACACTTAACACAGGTTTAAATGATGAAATGAATGATGAAAGTTATTGTACTTATTATATATTACTACTTGAACAATACTTGCTAGTGTCATCCTCCTAAACGATTAATACTATGTAATCTTTTGTGTTTCTCTGTAGGCCTTTGCTCCAAACCAGTGAAACCTTACATTTGCACTACTGAAGCCTCTCCTCTCTGTTCCGAGATCCAGCAAAGGGCTTCAAGTGAAGAAAAGGAGACAACAATAAAATAAATTAGCAAACAAAATATTAATTTCAAAGGCAGCTACAGCTTTTTCTTTGTGGACATCAAAAAAGCTTCTGATACAACAGTCATGTTCCAGCGTTTGAGCAACCTGCTGTTCGGAGAAGTGGAGGAGGTGGCTGCAGAGATCAAGGGGCCCAACCCGTGTGTAACTGAAGCTGACGAGGAAGGATGGATGATTGTCAACTTGCCTGGTGAGTGTCAGAGTTCACTCTTGCATGGATTTAATATTTATCAATGGATGAAGGGGCGAAAACAAATGTAGGTGTGGAGGAACAGATGACAGACACCCCTAACATAATAACATCTCCTTCTTTTAGTTTAGGATCTCAGTCTAGACAAAAGCCATTCACACCAGATGCCATTAATGAAAGCCGTGGCTTTAGTGCCTGCTCGGAGCCCACAAAAAACATAATGTAAAGTTAACCAATCAAAGCATAATCATAGTAGTGGGTCAACATAACTAATGATGTGGCTCTTTTTATTTTGTGTTTCCTTACCCCTTCCTCTTTCCTTTCTCTAATGTTTGAAAACATCCTTATATCCCCCACACTGGTATGTGTGCGCGTGCATTTGTGGTTCCTCTGAAAATTGCCCCCTCCCCTACATGCATGGCTTTTTAAAAATTACATTTTTGTAACATCTCTTCCAACCCTGTTGTTTCTGGTCCTTCTCATCCCCTTTATCATTACTGCCATGTATTCAGTAGAAGCTGTCTGCATGAGGCAGGTTGAAGACGAGAACGAAGCCCCACTTTCTGTACAATCATTTCCGAACAGTAATCAATCACATAATAAAAACACGCTCTCAGTGATTGAATGTCCAGCATCCACACCAAACCCACTTCGCAAGCGACGTAAGACACATAAAAGTCGAGCATGGGATGCAGTAGATCCCACTTCTCATCGTAGTTCTAGTTCTTCAATTTTGGGTGCCACCACACCCATGACCCGGCCGAGATGGGCCAGACTGTCTACACCCTTCTCTAGCCCATCCGTTTCCCCTGGATCTGGGAGTGAGTGTGGAGGCAGTGGGGGTAGTAGTAGGGCAGGCTCAGAGAGAGGCTGCATGGATGAGAGTTGGTTTGTCACCCCTCCCCCCTGTTTCACTGCAGAAGGAGCCACAGCTGAGGCCAGTCCCATGGAGGACCTGCTCATTGAGCATCCCAGCATGTCTGTCTATGTCTCCCAAAACAACATGGGCATCATCTCCTGCAGCAACCTGTCTGTGGTGGGAGAGGAAAGCATGGCTAGCCTGGTGGGCAGCGTAAGGTGAGCAACTGACTTTTTGTGCCAAATGTGTCTCTGAGCATTAGTATGACCACCATTTTGTGACTTCTATTTTGCAGCAGAGTGGCTGAGCAAGTGGCAGTCCCTGCCACCTGCAGCACTATGCCCACCAGAGTGAGTCGTGGTGCAGCAGCCCAGGCTGGAGATCTGGCCAAGGTCACTCAAGTGGCGAGAGTCCAGCGTAGCAAAGTGCGCATTGAGAGGCGCCGTCTTGGACGCAATCACATTCAGCGCCAAAATCGTACCAGGGAGCAGGTTCCACGTCACGCAGCCCATGTTAGAAACAACTTCCTTCATCAGCCCAGCAAGCGTACCTTCTGCAATTAAACTTAGCAGGCACTAGGTGGCATTGTTTACTCTGAGGGCATTAGAAACCCACTACAACCCACTATTAAAGTTGTTGTCCTGCAGAAGATTTGCCTTCACGTTATATCCTATTTCTCAAAAACCTGTAGATGTTTTGTTTTTTGTTAAGACAAGTCTCAGTAAACATTATTAAGCAAACAAGTCTACTTGGTAACAAAACCCCCCAAAAAAGTTTACCTATATTTTTCTTTTCCTATATTAGCTTAATATTTTTTTTTTCTTTTACTCTAGGCATGTCCAAAATAATTAAATTAATAATAATTTAATAATTGAGATACAAAATTTAGTACAAACATTTAAACTGAAAGTAACACAAAATTCTTTATTTAGATTGCTTTTCTTGGTGGAAACACAGAAAGACAGATTTGAGATTACGTAAATTTTTTGTTAATTGTTTTTGCCTTTGCCTGGAAATGAAATATTAACTACAGTAAAAACAAAAGGCAATGTATTTTTTTCTTATTAAAGAAAAGAAAAATATATTTAACAAGAGATGAAAGCAAGTTGTAAATGGCAAAAGAAACGAGCAAAACATACTAAAGAGTAAATAGATTGATCTATTTTTTGAGATTAAAAGGAAGTGGCATAAATGAGATGGTCATGAAAAGTGAAATGTAACCCAATGCCAGCAAGCCTTCATTCCTGACTTGCGTTAGGGTCACAAGGTTGACATGTTATTGTAGGTGTAGAGCGGTTTTTAAAAGGAACTCTTTATTTTGTTTTGTTTATTGCTTATTTTGCTTTCTCTGTTCCCACCAAAATAAATGTTTCCATCAGACAATGAGAATGACAATGAGATAAAAAACATACAAAAAACTGCTCCCTGAAACACAGCATGATGATCATTAAGTGTCTGATCAGAAAACAAAGTAATGTGCCCAGCACACATCACTATGTCCATCCCCAGTGTGTGCTGTGATCTTACATTGTCCAAGGTTTATTACAAAAAGAAAGAGCAATCGTTTTACACAATACTGACAATGTGTCATAAAAGCCTCATAACTTCCATGAACACCATAAACATCTACTCCACTCATTACTGTCCCTGTCTCTTTCTCAAGAGCCCATCCAGCTTCAACAGTGTCTGCTTGATAATTTCATTTACAAAAAATGTATTCAAAAACAATAGTAAATAATGGTGCTGAAGTGTATACTTAAGTTTGTAAATTATTTTAGACGGATTTAAGTTTGCACTGTCATACATTTTGTGAGTCTAAGTTTAAGCAGTGTGCTGTGTGCTTGTGTTTTATTTTATTTTATTTTCGTGATTTTCCTTTTGTTTGTTTGACTCAAACTATGTGTGAGAAAGTGTACTGACACATTAGTAGAATAATATTTAGAGGTAATGGTCACTTATTTCTTTTGTTAATATATAAAGATTATAATGTTCTCTTAAATGTCAAAGCGTCTCAGGACTTGAGTCCACAAGGTTGTGTGTGATGGAACTGCCTCACTTCTGTGCTCATCATCAAATCACAGGCATCTCAGCGGCCAAACGTGGTGCTCCAATTCCTCAGAACAGCACTAAACACAGAGTTGATGTGCCATACGCAAGCACTGCCCTCCAGAGGGTCCAAGTCGCACAACACTTGCTGTATGAATGCTGGGGAGGATACATAATGTGGTTGTAATATAATCTGGGGTGTTTGGCGAGTGTCTGTTCATACATTATTCTATTGGAAATAAAAAAAAATACTGTCTCATTCAGAGGGTCAAGACATTTTCCTAATAAATGACTTATCTAGCTAAAATGATATAAACTATTCAATTTAACTTAACTTTTTTCTCTTGATTACTCTTAAAGGTGTGGGGGTAAGTTAAATAATTGAGCAACTATGTGTAGTTCAAACGGCTGTGATTGATTTACTCAGCAATAGCTTGACTTTAGTCAAATTAGAAAAAGAGGCTAATCCAATGTTTTTGTGCATTCCTCAGTCACCTTAGACTCACTGCCCTCTGCCAACCTTGGTTTGAGTTTCATTTTAGTTTTTTGTTTGTATTTACAGAAATGTGTTAGTATGTTTTGTGAGTTTATGAAAGGTGTGTTTTTCGGGGTCATAGGGGTCGCTGTGTTTTAAGCTTATGATGTAAGAGACGTGGACAGGGAAACTATGAGGTAGGAGGACTTAAAAATATATGTATCATGAAATTATATTACAGTATAGTATGCTTGTATCCTCCCATATAGATACTAGAAAAGTTCACAAATAGGATGTTTAAAGGTGTTGAATGTCTAGGGGGTTTTATATATTTTATGTTGTGCCCTAATATTAAGGCAGCTTAAAAGACTTGGGATTTCCCCATTTTACCACTAAATAGTACACCTCTCCCCCATAAAAACTTAAATACAGACAAAAAATTGGTGTCTCTGATATGTATGGTGATTGTGCCTTTCACTATTTCTGCATGGTTTTTGTGATGTACTGACTTTTTCTATCCCCTACTAGTGGATGTTTGTCCACTGACAGGCAAGACCTATGCAAAAACCAACAGATGGGGTTTCCATCATTTATTCAGAGAACACAGGTACCCGCCAAAAAAACAACAATAAATGCTCAGGTTAACACCTGAATCTTGTGTCATACTTTTTGGTTTGTGGCTGTGCTGGAGAAGAACTGGGGTCACAGTATAAAATCTGATGAAGAAAAAATATTGAATGTGACTTGTTAGTCTGAAGGTGTTAGTCTGTAGGTTTCTACTGATCCGTAAAAATGTCTGGTCATATTGAAATTTAAGCCAAAATACCTCACTCCTTTAAATTTGTCCATTATGGGCCCACCTGCTGTTTACCGCTGTAGATGACCCTCCTAGCCGAGACTACATAGGTGAGGTTATATTATTGGATTCTTGTTGGATTAATGCAACATACATTTATTAATTTATTGTCCTGTCTAACAAGCAAGACGAAGAAGCTCCTTCTAGAAATGCAGTTATCAAAAAACACAGATTTAAAAGTGAGAGATTGGACTAAATTTTTAATAAACAGATACTACATATGTGATTGTAAAATTTTGGACAGGAACACTTGTAGACCAGGACACTGAACTATAATTTCAAAGTTATTGTACCATTATGCAAACAGTTTAATTTATAGACAAATTTGGAGTTTGGTATGGCATCCAAAAAATACAAAGTTCAACTCAAAAACTCTTATGGCCAATTGGCTAGAATTCCCAAATCAATTCCCTTGGGCCCTTACAATGAGAGAATCATATAAAGTCAATCTGTAACATGTTTTATTTTTCAATCTCTGGACCATAAGGTCCGATAATGTCGAGTGTTGGAGGTGAGGTGGCTTTGGTCACATGGCCGAGGACTGTTCAGATGCTTTGTGTTCCTTGTGTGGTGATATTGGACACATAAGATAAGAGATAAGATGAAAGGCCTTCTATCCAATCTGTCAAAACACAGTGAAGGGTGTTTGGGCAAGTTATGATGACCGGTGAAAATGTAAACTGTCACTCAGAGTTTTATTAGTGACATTTTATTTACAGTTTATAACATAAACAGATTAGATTTTTTTTATGGAAGTTTATTTCATGGAACACTTTTAACTTTTCACAAATAAGAGGCAATGTAGCCTACAATTTGAAAATAGAAAAATAAAAAATGGAACACTTAAGACAAAAAAAAAAAGGATGGTGACCAGACTAAATCGTAAAGTCAATTCACTGCTCACTTTCTTCCTGGCTGATATTTTTTTTTATTAACTTAATAATAATTCATATACACATTAATGTTGAAATATTTTGTGGCATAGAAATGTGAGATTAAATGGGTTAATGCAGCTCACTGTCGTAATTTATTGAATAAAAGGTGATGTTTCCTGTTTAACAAGTGCTTCCATGAGGAACAAGAATAAAGCTGTGTGGGAGGGTCAGAGTTTGTAATCAGAGTAGACATTCTTTTGTTACGGGAACCGTCGGTGTTTGACAAACGTGTTTAACCTGTTTATCTACTTTCTATATACGCTCACAATAATGGAGATGTGAGATCGGGAGGAACTGGAGGAATTCATATCTGTAAGCCACATGAGTGAAAAAGACTTCTGATGCTCCGGAGTCACCAAATATAAAGTAATTTAAACTTTTTGTGTATTTATTTAGAATGTTTCTATAGAAAATATTTATGCTAGTGATAATCTGACGTTGTTTGACGTGTGTTTTGTTTAGTTTTTTGGGAAAAATGTGTTGAACGCAAAGTATTTAGGTGAAGTCACACCGGTTGTGTGAAGCGTTGTGGGATCAGAAACTCATTTAGAAGGAGATTACACGCTTCCATCAGAAATGCTCAACGTGCTAAACAAAGATAGACTTTAGCTATTTGACCATCTTTCCCATTATATTTAACTTTGTAACTACACATATATAATTCTATTGGCTCATAGTAACACGTGTGACCTATGCTAACGCCAGTTTAGCGTTTAGGCTGGGTTGTTTTTGAAGGCTCAACATCACAGCAGGGATAGACATTTATAGTGAATCTCCCCCTAATAAAGTCTATCTGGAGCTACGTAGCTCAAACGGCACTTATGGTCTCCATTTGTTCTGGCGACAGGTTAAAATTTCACCTGCCGTGCTATAAAAATATAATGGCACCCGTGGTAAATATGTCACTTAATGTTGGCTACCTGGACTTTTTTATGGCGGTAAGAGATAATGGATTTCAAAGGATTTTTTGTGCTGTTGTGTATTTAAATTGTTAATAACGCAATAGCTAGCTTGTGTCGCCGCGCTTGACAAATTAAAATACGCAAACCTTGCTTCGTATTTGTGCTTTGCCGGATATATTTAGGATATTATTGAGAAGGCAGGTAGCTATATTTAGTCTTTTGCCTGCTTTGTTTTTGCTTTTAAACACAATTAATTCGGACAACACAACATCACAACATTTTCAGCTAACTAATTCAAACAGTAAAAATGGTTGTTGTCCTTTGCAGGTGGCAGCGTAACTGGAAAAGGCATCATCATCATCATCGTAGCTACGCACCCACGTCTCTGTTTAAGTAGGTAGAATGAAGCTGCTGTGTTGCCACAGACCAGATCAAACTAATAGCAGACGTCATGATAGAGACATTTAACGTTGATACAGCAGTTGTTTCTGTCACTTAGGATAATATTCCTAAATAGGCCTATGTTTGCTTGTTTTTCTTTGGGGTGAGGAAACACTAAAATAAACATGGATATTTAAGCTTAATACTTTGGCTTTCTCAACTCCGTCTGTGAAATCTGAAGCAAACATGCACAGCCCTGCACCTGAAACTGTGTCAAGCTATCCCAGTGGGCGTATGGCAGACAAAGAAGCCAGTCCAGAGACAACCCTGGGGAGTGCCTACTCTCCTGTGGATTACATGAGCATCACCAGCTTTCCCAGATTACCAGAGGATGATGTACTTTCTGGAGAAAACACTCTGAAATCTCACAAAGAAGACGACAATGTCCTAAGTGAGCAAGACACCGGTAAGTCAGCCATATCAGATGTTGTAGTGCTACACAGTATAGTCTGAAATTTGTCATCATCTTTTATTGTAAAAGTGTATGTGAAAACAACTGCTAGAACTTGCAGAAAGACAACCCCTTATAGTATTTTTAATTTAATAAACACCATGTTCCACTGTGTCCAAGACCCAGACTTGTTTTCAAAGTCAGGCCGCCTCCAGCGTCTTCCTTCATCAAACTCGGACCTGGTTGTTCATGATGATGTTTCTCTACAAGAGACCACAAGAGACCCTTTTACCCAAGAATGTGCCTGCCAACGCGATGGCTTGACAGTTATTATTACCGCCTGTCTTACCTTTGCTACTGGAGTTACTGTTGCTCTCATCATGCAAATCTATTTTGGAAACCCACAGGTATGTATATTTACTTGATTATGCATTTTGCAAAAATAATAGTTGGTGTAATAAAAGTAATGGTGAATATTTATAGGATTTGAAATACAAGCTGGTACCACACATGTCACTTTAAAGAGAAGTCCCTGTGGCATTTTCTTGTTGTTTAGGTCTTTAACCAAGGAGCAGTTGTGACAGATGTTGCCCAGTGCACATCACTTGGGTTTGGAGTTCTGGAGACACAGGGGTCCAGTGTTGATGCTGCCATTGCTGCTGCATTGTGTTTGGGAATTGTCCATCCTCACACTTCTGGAATAGGGGGGTAGGTATATCCTGTGCTAAATGGCGCAAAAAATCAGAGCTACTTTTTATGTACTTATTGTTTGTTTTTATTGCAGGGGTGGAGTTATGTTGGTGCATGAAATCCGCAAAAATGAGACGAGAGTGATTGACTTCAGGGAGACTGCTCCATCTGCACTCACTGATGCCCTGCTTCAAACAAATCTCAGTGCTAATGTAAATCACATTTCTTTCTGTTTTATTTAAAGATTTCATTGCCATTAATGTGTTCTTATTGCTGTATTTTTGCTGTGACATTGTAGCCTGGCTTGTTGGTTGGTGTCCCAGGCATGCTGAGTGGGATGAATCAGGCCCACCAGATCTATGGCAGGTAAATTGACCATGGTTTAGTACAGCATAGTATTAGTCTGTCAAATAGTGTCTATTTACTTTGACTGTGCACAACCGAGGAGCAGAAAAAGCTTAGCAGTAGCCTCTTTATACTGCAATTACTTTGCAGTCACTTTGTAATTATAATGGTTGTGAGGCCTCCTTTTGTCACACAAGTAACTTGCTTTCTCCATCTTTACACAAGGTTATTTACATCTTGAGTCTTATGTCTTACATTATGTAACATTATTTTTTCCAGACTGCCATGGAAAGATGTGGTTACAATGGTGGCTGATGTAGCCAGAAATGGGTTTAATGTTACTCATGACCTTGGCAAGTTTAGTATAATTATATAATAATGTAGATTTATGTTTACAGATGTATAGAAATTAATCTAATTTCTGATTTCTTATCGCTCACTAGCCCAAGCTCTGGCTAATGCAAAGAATCAAAACATGTCCAAGGCATTTCGGGATTTGTTCCTTCCTAATGGTCAGGCCCCCCCTCCTGGGTTTTTCAGCAGGCGAGCTGATTTGGCTGCTGTCTTGGATGCTATTGCAGCAAAGGGCATATCAGAGTTCTATAGTGAGAACCTGACACACGAGATAACAGCTGCAGTAAGACAATTTTTTTTACAAGCTGTGATTACTTAGAAAATATATGGTAAATAATCAACATTCAACAACCTTTACAGCAACCATTGTATAGTTGCCACGTCTCTCTCATCTGAGTAATTGTATTGTGTTTTTCTATGGATCTAAATTATTAACTCTAGTACCAGTTTATGTTTGATGATTTATGATTAATTATTTTTGCAAGTACAGGTGAAACAAACAGGTGGTGTGCTTACAGATGAGGATTTAAAAAATTACAGCACAGTTTTGCGAAAACCCGCTGACAGTACCTATCAAGGTAAATACCAGGAAGCCTGAAGTACCTTAGACTCTACAATACAAACAAATGTGTGCTTGCCTTTAGGTCCTCTTTAAACAGTGCACTTTATTTTCTTTGGATTTTCTTTTGTCAAAAACCTGTGCTAATCTGTTTTTTCGCTTGTTATATCTTTATTATTTCACATGCGTTCATGTATTCCACAGTAAAATGTAACCAGCTTTTTAATTACAAAATATAGTGTAATTAAAAACAATACATTTCTAGAAAACACACAAATACAAGCCATTGTTTGTGTCTCAACATTAATAATGTTCTGGTTGAATTGTAAAGGACATTATGTGATGGCTTCTCCAGCCCCACATGCGGGTGTAGCCTTGATCACTGCATTGAACATCTTGGAAGGCTACAATATTACCAGTCAACTTCCCATGAAGAACACGTTTCATTGGATTGCAGAGGTATTTTGATTTTTCTATTATGCAACTATAACGTTCAGTAAGTAGAACCGTATATACATTGTTTTGAATTGCCTTTCAGTCTGTTAAAATAGCTCTGGCACTGGCTAGTGAGTTGGGAGACCCCATGTATGATACTTCGGTGGCAGAAATTGTTGACAAGATGTTAAGGTAGATTTGACTGATGTTTTTCAATGCTTTATGATTAAGCCACAGCATCCACAGAACCATTTTCCTCTTTCTTTTAATCTAAAGTAAACCACAGGCCTCTCAACTTCGCCAGATGATAAATGACTCTCAGGCCTTTCCTGCTGGCCATTACACCCAACCGTTTACCTTGGAACAAGGTGCAGGAGCAGCTCAAGTTATAGTGATGGGGAAAGATGACGTTATTGTGTCTATTATGAGGTTTGCTATGTCTTAAGTGTTATTGACTATGACCAAATTTAAACACACCATTATTAAAAGTGGCTATTAAATATACATGTTATTTGTTTAGCTCCTTGAACAAACCATTTGGCAGTGGGATAGTGACTCCTTCAGGAATCTTGTTAAATAGCCAGATTTTGGACTTTTCCTGGCCTAATAAAACACAAGGCTCATCACCTAACCCGGTAATTTTTGTATGTTACAATTATTGATTTTATTGTATATGACACAGTGATTGTACTTAAATATATTTGTTATTTTTTGTTGCAGCATAACAGGCTCCAGCCTGGAAAGAGGCCAATGTCCTTTTTGATGCCCACAGTAGTGAGGCCAGCTGTGGGACAGTGTGGAACATATGTAGCCACTGGATCCTCCAATGGAGAAAAAGCTCTCAGTGGCATAACACAGGTAACTGCTTGATTTTTATTTATTTTTTTATATGATATAGCAAAAATATATAATTAACTTTATTTTAAACTACTTTTGATACATTGTATCTACCTCATTAAGTACAATATGTAAGTACACTGTGTAACATACTGTATTAAAATGTAACTACGTACTTTTGTTTATGTTCATACTGTCAGTTCAGATTCAAAGTTACTAAGAATACTTATGTAACTATATAAATAAATTGTGTATGAAATGTATTGCTGCTGATATATGTCTTACTCTGTTGCAGGTGCTGATGAATGTTCTGTCCTTGCGTAAAAATATGAGTGACAGTTTAGCCTATGGTAGACTCCATCCACAGCTGCAGCCAAACAATGTTTTGGTGGATTGTAAGTGTTTTAAATTTTCTTTCTGTAGCTGATTGCATAATTCAGTCAGTTTTACATGCATGTGAATTTGTTTTTTCACTCAATATTATTTATTTGTAAGCCAATTTAATCATATCATATCCACATTTTCTTTTCTCATCCTTGTTATCATATATGTAGTAGATACAACAGAAAAAAGACCAAGTTGTCCAAAGCATTATTTGGTACAAGGGGGTTTCTCTTCTCATCCTTTGTCTCATTTTACAGCTGAGTTTCTAGATGAAGATGTGGAGCTGCTGCAGAGCAAAGGTCACAAAGTTGAACGGATAGATGTTCTCTCATTGGTGGAGGGCACTCGGAGGACCAATGATGCCATTGTTGGAGTAAAGGACCCCCGAAGTGCTGATGCCTCGGCCCTCACTATGGCCAGCATGTCTTAGTGCAATACTTCACTCTGTAATTACACTTATGGTAGAATAGGTTCAAAGTCAGAAAATGCTTCTGTATCCACAACTACACCTGTTGTAAGCGAAGAAAAAGATTTCATTAGAGATGTGGAGCGTTGTAAAAGTCAGGTTTTTGGAATTATGAAGTAATACTTTCAGATAATGTAATTATACAGCCTTGATATTATAAAAGCATTCAAACTGGAAATACCAATTCTAAATAGTTAATATGTCTGTGCTCCTAAAGGTAGAAAGACGATAAATGCTTGTGACAAATACTATGATTTGGTTTTGTAAAGAAACTAGTGCATTTGGAAACAAAGAACAGGGAAAAAAAACAGATGCATGACCTTTGGCTCAGCCAAGCCACCTTTCTTTTATTAAAGTGAATTTCAACCCTAAAGTGTTTTGAAAATTTTAAGATTACTAAACACAGAATTTCTTCATCCTGTGCTTTATGTGGAGTGATAATGTTACTCTCTTTTATTAATAATCAGTGGCATAAAATATAATACTAGTACTTTCTATAGTTGCCTAAACAAAAATATTTTTGCTCAGTTTGTTTTATTTATATTGAAATTGTTTATTTTGATTTAATATTTACTGGTTACTTTGATCAGTATAAACTTTATATTTCTGCTGTATACATCATGTTCACTATTCAAAGATAATGCAGTTATTTTAGGTTGGTTTATTTAGTCTATGTAAAATTATTGGATCAAACATGCAGTTAAAATGTTAACTGTGTGTGACATAAAAAAAAATACATTATAAAAGTGGCCAGTGATAAATGATGAAAATGTCTCTAAATAGGTATTGTACAAATTTTTGACCATTAACTGCTTGTTACTTTTGCCAAATCGGTTTGCACCTTGTATATTATGTTTAGGGAAAAAAGTAAAGAAAACTAAATGGAAAAATACAAATAAAATAAAATTTGCCTTGTGATTGAGATTTCAATGGTTGATTAAAAGGTAAAACATTGTGGACAATAATACCCCAGCTCGTTTACCATCAACAGTTTTCGATCTGTCCTGTAGGGATTTTATATCGAAATCCCTGACCGGAAATAGTATCTCAGAAGGATTTACCTTAACTCTGCTGGTGATTCACGGTTTGTTAGCCAATCTAGCTAGCAGATGTGCACCGGTTTAACTTATTTTCCGATGAATTTATGCGGTAAGGCTTTTGCTGATTGCACACTCTATTCACTTTTTATTTCGTGCAGAAGATTAAGGCACACGTAATTGATACTTGTTTAATTTTCCGATGCATTTATAATAACTACTTGCAGCTATAGTAGCTTAGCTTTTGCTAACAGTAGCTCTCGGGCTTAAGTAGGAGTCAAAAATGATGGGAGATGTTATTTTGTATAGATTGCTCTTTTTGCAGAAACAAGTACGTTTGGGTAGAAGACGACTTGGATTGTTTCCGTGTATGTTATTAAACACAGAAACATATATTTTCTTTAAACCGCAGCGGTCGCTTGGTGTAATTGTAGGTAGCCCAGACTTGTGCTAAGGCCCGATCTACTGGGCCGATGATGATAACCCAGATGTATACCTTTTGCTGACATTTCTAAATTTGTGTCATTTACGTTACGTTTAGTAATTGATTGTTACACTTGTCTTTAATCCCTAGAGATACCTAATTTTACAGTACCGCTAATCTTGACAATATGTTCTGTAAACAAATACTATTTTGTTAGACCATCAAGAATTCACGAGTTTTACACTAATAATGTTACCCAGTATCACTTATTATTCAGTATCAGGTTTCTTCCTTTGTTACTACATCTTAAGTAAATGGTTTACTCATTGGATTTGAGTTGACTGTGTGTATCACCTGTGACTAGCATAGCACACTTAATCAAGCGCCACTCCTAGTGAAGGGAGGAGGATGGCACCGCGACATACCCCACCTCAGCGTTCCCCAAAGACAGAGGACCAGGAGCTTGATAATGACTCTGATAGGGACTCTGGTGTCGGGGGAGATACCGGGGAGGATGATGACAGCTGCACTGGATGGACATCTTCGGAAAAAGAGAGGCTGAACAACCGAGATGGCAACACAGTGGAAGACATGTTCACAGTTTTCGTTGCATTTCGAGGAAATATGGAGGATGAAGACTTCACTGAGAAGCTGGACAGTATTCTCAGTGGGATACCCAACATGCTTGATATGGGTTAGTTGTGATTTTGCAGTCACTCAAGGAATCAGTTAAAATTGGGTCAAGATGTCATCTTATTCTGATTTAGCAAGATACAACTTTATTATTTTGGCTTTATGAACAATGTCATTTTGAAACTACAGTATTGAAGTATTTATGTTTTTCTCTCCCCTAAGGTACTGAAAGGCTACGGCCACAGCATGTGGAGCCTTGGAACAGCGTTCGAGTTACTTTTAACATTCCTCGAGATGCAGCTGAGCGGCTTAGGCTATTGGCACAGAACAACCAACAACAGCTCAGAGATTTGGGGATTCTTTCTGTGCAGATTGAAGGTACAAGCACTGCATTTTTGTGATCACTTAATAAAATACATAATATATTCAATGTTGGCAAGAACTGTCATTGTAATTATCTGCCTAAAATTTATCCACTCTATAATAGGCAAGGAATGATAACTGTTTTCAAGGTATACCATGGTTTTAAAGTGCCATAATGATTATTGTAGTAAAAACAAATATTGTGACAGACCAATTATTTAAAATTAGCTAAAGAAAAAAGACCAGAAAGTGATTTCTGTATTTAAGAGAATGTTATTGGAATATTTTGTTACACATTACATTATTTAACAAATATCAACCAAAGATTTGACTATGTCCAATTTACCAGGAGATTAAAACCATAGCTACGGTGTAACCGTGATACTGTGATATTTTTCCACCAGGTAATCATACCTAGAAGTGTGTTTTTATGGTGTATCATGGCAGTAAAGGATTATAACAATTTGTGTGTCAAATAAGATCAATACAAGAACAACTTGTTATTGTTCAGGGGAAGGAGCCATTAATGTGGTACCAGGACCAAACAGAGGACAAGAAGTACGAGTAAATGGACCAATTGGAGCACCCAGCCATGTTGGCTTCCCAGGTCAACCTGGCCCAGGTATGGATTTATTGAAAAGATGTATCATAGATCTCTGATGGTCATTTTGTCTCTGGCTGTCTGTTTTAAATAATATATCTGTGGGGTGTTGTGTGCTATCTATTCTTTTATCATATGTATAACATTGATTTAGAACAACCTGGTAAATTGCTAATAAACAATGTTAAAATTTCAATGTACTATACTAATTATTTAAGTTTGCATAAAATATAATTAAGCTTGCACATATTTATAGGTGGTGTGAGAATGAATAATCCATCAATGGTTCCTCCTGGTCCAGGCATGGCAAGTCAAGCTATGGTTCCTGGCAGCAGTGGACAGATGCATCCTCGTGTTTCAAGGCCATCTTCACAAACAGGTTCTGGATTTTGTTAGTCAAATTACTCACCCGGAGATTATTGTGTGAAGGCCCTAGTACAATCTCTGGAGGGCTGTCATGTGTAAATGATTTCAGGAGTGGGTGTGGGGCATGGAAACCTTGTACTTTCCATAGCTTGTTTCCATTGTTTGCTAATGTTGCTTATTTTCAAAAACCCGTTGTGACAATAGTAGCGTTGAGTTTTCTCATTTATCCGCCAGCTTTGTGTTGTAAACAGTTGCAGGCAAGTAATAGTAATAATAATAATAATAAACTTTATTTTATAAAAAGCCTTTTAAAGGCAACTTCTCAAAGCGCTGTACAAAGACAAGCAATACAAAGCTCAAACAATAAAGTAACTGACTGAGTAACATGATTACAAATGCATACCCAGACTGTAGACTGCTGTCTGTAGGTTATTCTCAAGACACCATTTTAAAGGGCTTTTGTCAAAAACATATAATGATTCAGAAATGTTTACTTTTATTTTTTTTATAATAGATATAATGGACCCTATGATGGCAGGCATGGCTGCACAGCAACAACAGCAACTTCAGCACCAACCGTCTGGCCCCCATGGCTCAGGCCCCATGCCTCCACAAGCAGCTCATCACATGCAGGCTCTACAGGCTGGTAGAACCCTTAACCCAGCTGCACTGCAGCAACTCCAACAACAGCATCACCAACAGCAACAAGCCCAGCAGCTTTCCCAACTGGGCCCTAGAACACCTTTCAATCCATCAGGGCAGATGCCAGTGCCTCCCAGCTGGAACCAAGTGCCTTCTGGGGTCTTACAGCCGCCAACTGCCCAAGGAGGCCCTGCCTGGAGGAAGCCTCCGCCTCAAGGCCAAATCATCCAGCGTCCACCATCACTTTCTACAGTTCAAACTCCAAGCCATCCACCACCTCCGTATCCTTTTGGCAGCCAACAAGCTGGGCAGGTATTTAATGCCATGGGGCAAGGGCAATTACAGCAGCAGCAGACAGCAATGGGCCAGTTTGCTACTCCACAACCTAAAGGCCCTCAGGGAGGACCTGGTGGGGTTATAGGACCACCCAGACCTCCTCCACCACTTCCAGCAACATCTGGGACCCAGGGCAACCTCATAGCTAAGTCCCCTGGTTCCTCCTCATCGCCTTTCCAGCAGGGTTCACCTGGAACTCCTCCAATGATGGTTCAGAGACCTACAACTCCTCAAGGTTTTCCCCAAGGCGTTGGTTCACCAGGTCGAGCCACCCTCGTTCAACAGGGCAACATGCAACAAGGATTTATGGGAATCCCCCAACATGGCCAGCCTGGAGCCCAAGTTCATCCTGGTGGGCAATTTTATATTTAAGATTTAAGATGTTGTTGCTAACTTGTCAACATTACTTTAAAATTTGAAAACCTCTGCCATGGTTGTTTAATGTAAAACTTGCATCAATTATATTTGCAGGAATGGCTAAGCGTCCAATGGGCTTTCCAACCCCAAATTTTGTCCAGGGTCAGGTGAGTGGTAACGCTCCAGGAACCCCTGTTGGAGGATCCAATCAGCAGCTACAGAGCAGTCAGGCAATAACGCATACAGGTAAATTTGGGAAAGAAAAAAAAGGATGTTCATTGCTTTACGATTTTTATGATTAATCATTACATAGGTATGACATTTTATGTCCTTACTTAATCACAACTTTAACATTTTAAATTTTGTTATTAATGTGTTGACAACCAGATATAGCCTGGTTTGTGAAAATGTATTTTCCTCTTTTATTTTATATCAGGCACTCAACCATCTGCCTCTACATCCAATTCAATTCAGGGCCTTCCCCATTCACAGCCTAATGTGATGGGTGTCCAAAGCAGCATGGCAGGCCCGCCCCCTGGTACCACTGCTGGCCCTATTATGGGCCAGCAGCAGCCAGGTCTCCAGACTCAGATGATAGGCCTCCAGCATCAGGCCCAGCCCGTGTCCTCCTCCCCCAGCCAGATGGTTCAAGCCCAGGGTGGAGGTCAGACTGTTCTCTCGAGGCCGCTAAATCAAGTGCAGAGAGGCGGGATGACACCACCCAAGCAAATGATGCCTCAGCAAGGCCAGGGGGTGATGCATGGGCAGGGTCAGATGGTTGGAGGCCAAGGGCACCAGGCCATGCTACTTCAGCAACAACAACAACAACAACAACAACAACAACAACAGCAGCAACAAAACTCAATGATGGAACAAATGGTCGCCAACCAAATGCAGGGAAACAAACAGGCATTTGGAGGAAAAATTCCCACTGGGGTAATGCCCAGCCAAATGATGCGTGGGCCTTCTCCAAATGTTCAAGGTAACATGTCTCAGTTCCAGGGCCAAGTTGGGCCACAGCAGATGACTCCGCAACAACAGCAACAAATAGCTCAGCTACAACAACAGCAGCTACAACAACAGCAGCTACAACAGCAGCAGCAGCAGCACCAGTTACAGCAGCAACAACTACAGCAGCAACAACTACAGCAGCAACAACTACAGCAGCAACAACTACAGCAGCAACAACTACAACAGCAGCAGCAGCAACAACTACAGCAGCAACAACAGCACCCCCAGATGAATCAGCAAGCACCCCAACAGGTTACTATTTCGGGCAATCCAAATCAAGCTATGAGCATGCATGGACAGCAGATGAGGCTCTCTGGAAGTCACCCCCTGATCCAGCAACAGCTACAGCAGCAGCAGTTGCAGCAACAAAAACAGCAGCAACAGGCCATGTTACAGCAGCAGCAACAGCAGGCTGCTCAACAACATCCTCATCCTTTGGGGGATCCCAGTGGTACTGCAGGAGAAATGGGTGTACAACAGATGGTGCCAGATATGCAGCAACAGCAGCAGGGCATGATGGGTGGCCCTCAGCACATGCAAATGGGAAATGGACATTTTACAAACCATGGGATGAACTTTAACTCCCAGTTTCCAAGCCAGATGCCAATGGGAGGACCCTGTGGTCAGCCGGGTGGCTTTCCCGTAAGCAAGGATGTCACACTGACAAGCCCATTACTGGTCAATTTGTTGCAGAGCGATATCTCAGCTAGTCAGTTTGGACCTGGAGGAAAGCAAGGAACAGGGGGAGCGAATCAGGCTAAACCTAAAAAAAAGAAACCACCACGAAAAAAGAAGCCAAAAGATGGAGATGGTCAACAGCAAGGAGATGGACTTGGGTAAGGTTTTGTGTGAGACCTTTTGGCAGAAAGTTCAACATGCATACATGCATAGTTTGATAGTATGTTGTATTCTCAAAGCAAAGTCATCATAAGTTGTATGTTGTCTCTGTTCTAGTGGTCTAGATGCTGGCATGGAGGAATCTGAACTGGGGGGTGAACAGAGTTTAGGCTTAGATAACTCGGGCACCAAAATCCCTGATTTTCCTAATAGGCCTACAGGTAAAAATACACATTTAAACAACTATTATTAAAGTATTGTACTAAGCATAAGTTGTGATGTACATTTATAGGCTTTCCTGGACAATCAGGAGACCAGAGGGTGTTGCAACAAGTTCCCATGCAATTTATGCAACAACATCAGCAACAACATCAGCACCAACATCAGCAACAACAACAGCAACAAATACAGCACATACAACAGCAGCAGCTGCAGCAGCAGCAGCTACAGCATTTACAACAACAGCAACAACAACAACAACAGATGCAACAAATGCAGAACCTCCAGAACACTCCGGGACAGCAGGGAATGGGTGGTCCACAGCAGGGGATGGGCGGTCCACAGCAGGGAATGACCGGGCCACAGCAGGGAATGACCGGGCCACAGCAGGGAATGACCGGGCCACAGCAGGGAATGACCGGGCCACAGCAGGGAATGACCGGGCCACAGCAGGGAATGACCGGGCCACAGCAGGGATTGACCGGGCCACAGCAGGTAATGACCGGACAACAAGCTGCAGTTCAAGGCCAGCCACAGATTCACCCTCATCAACTTCAGCAACAACAAGCTCAACAACAATCACACCTGCAGCAACAGGTACATTTTAATGGCATGTTAATGTGATAGTAGATAGGCATGGGACGATATTTAGAATTTTGTGTCACGATTATCCTGGCCACAATAATTGCAATTAATGATATTATCACAATAATTATGAAATCAGACTTACAGTTTCAAAATTTCACTATTACATTCTGGAAACACTTTTTGTGGTTAAACAAAATAGCACTTTGTTGAAAGCCTTTCACTCTCGTATTAGTTTTAAAGTCGTCTTTTTCAAAAAAATATAGAACTTGTGTAAAATCAGATTATTAAATTATTATTATTATTTAGAAATTTAGCATTAGTCTGTTCTGCGTCAGCCTCATCCATTCCGAGAAAGCTTGAGAAAGCTTAATTTTATTTTTATTTTGGAAAATAATTTAAAATAAATGACAAATTGCATCTAAAACATGTTATGTGGTTGGGTCCCCCAGACCCCCCCTCCCCAAGAGGACCCAAATACAGTTTTAGCCTATAGGCCCCAAATTCTCTGATTAAATGAATCCCCTTTTTGATTTTAGCAACAACAACAGATGATGATGGTGATGAAGATGCAACAGGAACAGGCGAAGAATCGTATGTCAATTCCTCCAGGAAGTCACCTTCCCACTCGCGGCATAACCAATTCACCAGAAGTACAGAGGCTTCCTGTCTCGCAGCAAAGTAACATGCCTGTGATGATAAGCCTTCAAGGGCCTGGCTGCGTACCACCTTCACCTGATAAAGCCAGAGGGATGCCTTTAATGGTTAATCCACAGGTAATAATAAAATCCCAGTGCAAGGTGTTAATAATTCTAAATACTATTGTATGGGAGTGTTAAGTGGGAAAATTAAAAGAAAAATTGCATTTCTAGCTTGCAGGTGCCTCAAGAAGAATGTCCCATCCAGATTTAGGACAGGGTCCTCCAGCCACAGGATCAGAAGAGACCACTGCTGTGACACAATCCAAGCAGGACAGACCTCCTGGCCCCGAAATGGGGATGCAGTCTGCAAATGGAACACAACAGATGATGGTCAATCAGGGATCCAACACTCACATGATGAAGCAAGGCCCTGGTCCATCACCCATACCACAACACCCTGGAGCCAGTCCACAGCAACAGTTACCTAATCAGCCTCAACAAGGAGCTACAATGCCAGGCCATCATTTTCCTAATGTACCTACAACTTCACAAAGTTCGAGACCCAAAACACCCAACAGAGCTAGTCCCAGACCCTACCACCATCCCCTAACCCCTACTAATCGTCCACCAAGTACAGAGCCATCTGAAATTAACCTTTCTCCTGAAAGGCTAAATGCCTCAATTGCAGGCCTGTTTCCTCCTAAAATCAACATTCCTTTGCCTCCCAGACAGCCTAACTTAAACAGGGGATTTGACCAACAGGGTCTTAACCCAACCACTCTAAAAGCCATTGGGCAGGCCCCCCCTAGTTTAGCGTTGCCTGGCAACAACAGCAATGGCTCTGTAGGTGGAAATAACACTAACAGCAGTCAGCAGTCTTTCTCCTCAGGTACTGTGGCAGGAACTGCAGGTGTTAAACAGGACAAGCAATCAGGAGGGCAGGGTAAAAGGGCAAGTCCTAGTAATAGCCGAAGGTCAAGTCCAGCTTCAGGTCGCAAGTCAGCAACTCCAAGCCCAGGGAGGCAAAAGGGGGGCAAGATGGCAGTTACTTGCTCTCCACACCAGCAGCAGCTTGTCAATCCACAGGGGCAAACTATGATGCTCAGCTCAGGTGCTATGCCTTCACAAGGAAGTGGGAGCTTAGATGCACAGCAAACCCAGTCACCTTTCAGTGCAATTCAAAGTAACAGTGCTGAGGCAGGCAAAGATAATATGGGAGAACAACGGCCAATGTTTCCGTCCCAGTCACAGGCAATGAGGGAATTAACCATTCCAAGAATGGCTAGTCCTCGTATTCCCACACCCCAGCAGCCTAAAGTGGATAGTGAATCCCAGGCTGGGACTACTGAAAGACAGTCAACACATGCAGCACAACCACAAGATTTAGAAGTCTCACCTGCTCTTAGAGAGGCTCCTACATCCCTAAATCAATTATTGGACAAAACGAATGTGTCCATCCAGGCTTCGCAGAGCAGTACAGTAAGGGAGGTGGGAAAGATGTCTGCTTTAGATGGCGAAAAACCACACAGTAATGCCCAGAGTTCAGGGCATACTACTGTTTCCACTACAACTGACTCTAAACCTGCAGTTTCTGTTCTTACAAGTAGCCATAACCTGCAACAAGCTGCAATTCCAAATCCACTTCCTAGCATTAATATAACCTGTCTGAACCCAAACCCCATATCAACTCCTGGTGTGAATCCTAATGTGAATGTAAACCCACAGACCACTACTGGTCTTAACACTAACACTAATACCACTGTAACCGTAAGCCCCAACCTCGGCACTTCTTGTCAGAACAGTCCTACTTCAGCTGTTTGTACAAGCTCTGTCCAAACCCAGGCCAGTTCAGCTTTAAAACCAAGCCCTACCCCCAAACCTGTGACCAGTGTTCACTCAGTCATACAAATCCCTGCATCTTCTAGTACCATCTCACCCAACCAGATAACTGTATTTGTCACTTCTAACCCAATTACTTCAACACCTGCACCCCAGCCTCCCACATCTATGGTCTCCACCATGGTGGCTGTTCCCAACAAAAACCTTAGACCGCAGGATGTCCGCCAACCAGGCCCTGCTGTACGACCACAATTCATCACAACTACCCCTCTATTTATCAACCCAATCATTCAGGTCCCTAATGCATCTGTGACGTCCAGTACAACAGTGGTGTCACAGCCAGTCACAATGGTTCAGGTGTCTACCACTAATATTCAACTTTCTCCAGCGACAAGCTCCGCTCAGTCCTTAGGGGTCAATGTGACAAGCTCCCATGCTGCTAGAAGTGCTGTCGGACAGTTTCAGATAACCACCACTGTACCATCTTCAGCCCTAATTGTTACTCCCTCAGCTCCTCAGCAAATTAGCACACTACCCCCTAAACCAGACAATCTTAAGGACGGAAACTCAGTTCAGAAGTCAAGTCCTCCACTCCAACAGTCTTCTCCCTATTCAATTCCCTCTGCTTCATCTTCCTTTCAGCTGCCTCTGTCTTCTCCTCCTCCCTGCTCAAGTCCAGGAGCTGTTAACACAGTCAGAAAGAGTCCTGTGTCTCCGTCTTCCACTCAGGTGAAAAATAAACCTTTACAGGCTGTTACAGCAGAGGTTCAGCAGAGTCTTGGAGGCAGGCCTACCCATGGGGCTGTTGTCACTACACAGGCCTTAAATCTTCCCACTAGTCCTACCATTCAGAAGGAAACTGCAGTGTCTAGCCCAGGTACTATGCCTGGCCAAATTGCAGCACCTAGCCAGACTGGAACCCAGGTTTCAGTCTCTCGTCCTTCCCAGACTGCAACCTGTCAAGCCCCTATGGCCACAGTCGGCATGGCCAGTGTAACCTCAGCTGCTACATTGCTCTCTACAGTCACCTCTGTGCAGAGTTCCTCATCATCTATTGTTCCTATTGTGGAGGTTCCTGTTTCTGAGGAAACCTCCACCATAAGTTCCCCACCTGCAAATCACACTGGAGTACCTCCCGATCAGTCTGACCCACTGATGACTGAACCTCCTACGCAAGCATCATCAGCATCTGTTGAAACCAGCCAGACCATCACAGGTAACAGAATATCTTTAGGCATGAGTGTGACCGAGTATGTGGACAGAGTGATTGAATCACTCTTAGAAATGTAGATATTAATAATGAAGTGATTTGTTGAATTTTTTTTACACAGCAACTTCACAAGGCATTACTCAAACACAGGAAACAATTGCCATCGAAAGGACTGGTAAGTGTAAATAAACTTATAATCTTTACTTGGATGGGTGAAGCTTGAAAGCAAGTACATAAACGTTTTTTTCTTGCAGGTGAAGAGGTCTCAACAAGTCCTGACCAGGGGTAAGATGCTTGATATTGTTGTAATTTTCTTTGTCTCATGGTGTGCTGTTGTTTTTAATAATGGGGTTTATTTCAATTATTACAATGAAAAATTGGCCTCATCGTCAACTAATTTTCATGATGCTGAATTGCTCCTTGGACATTTCTAACTCTACTAAAAACTCAAAGTTTGGTTGACTTAGGGGTACAAGGTGGAAATCAATGAGCTTCAATGGTCTCATCACTTGGTTTGTATGATTAGCATGCATTTATCTAAACACGCTGATGCATGTCAGTTGATACCTTCCACAAACTAAATCGCACCACTCCACTGACCTTTTATGGCTATATCTCTTCTCCTGGGATTGTCATAATTTAGTGGGAAGTGATGCTATATTTGTTCAGCAGTTCATAGTTGACCGCTGTTTTTCCACTTCTATCACAGATGGGCAAAGAAAAGAAAGACGCCCATCAACTTAGTCACAAGGTATGTATTTAAGTACGTTTGCACTGCAAAGACACAAGTAGTCATGCCGTCGTAGTTGAAGACGTCAGGATGAAGACGAACAGTATCTGTGGTAGATGAGGAAAAACAGCAGTCCTGAGTGGTATTAAATATTTGATTAGAGCAGAGATAGCCTTCTTGTATTTAGTAACATGTTTGCATTGTTCTCTTTTCCATATTGTTTGCCTAACAGAGTTGCAGTAGAGAAGCCAAAGGGACCGAGCAGAAGGAGCTCACGGGCAGAGAAGGAGGCAGAAGAAGAGCCTGTTGCAGATAGCAGCAGTCGGAAGAGATCAGCAAGACCAGCTAACACAACCGCTGTTAAAGGTTTCAAAACACAATAGAAAACTTGTAAAAACAAGTAAAACGAAGTCTTTATGGGGTCAATATTCCTGATATGCCATGTTTTTTTTTTGTTTTTTTCTGCAGAAACTGGAGCAAGTCCCACCCAGGCCAAAAGAAGGAAGTCCAAATAGGCACAGCTGATGTTGTAAACCTGTGAACCGTACTGTACATGTTTAGTGTTTTTGATGTGAATCAGTTGATAATAGTTTCTTTGTCATAGAGTATGAATTTTAATCTGAAAAAGAAACCTTGTACAGATTGTTTTAAAATAATTATGCTGTTGTTGTGTCCCTGTTCCCTGATCATGTCAGATTGTAGTTAGGAGGTGTGCACATAGTATGTGTTTGTATGAGTGGGCTTTTATATTAAATGCTGGAGTCACCATTTTATGATTGATCATGGAGCTTGTTAAAATGATTGTATAGTTACGTTGTACAACTGAATTAAATTTTCTACTGCTTTTGTCCTGTGAAACAGCTTTATTATTGTATATTAACACTGTATTACATTGTTACAGTAATGAAATTATTGAGGTTATCCAAAAAGGAGAGAAGCACAAAACATTTATTATAGGCAGCATTTGAGCAAATATTGATGCATTGGTTTTAAATTGTACTATGCTTGACAGTAGTATATTTTAGAGGTCAAAGACCAGACTTGGGGGGCCAAATTTGACCCGTTGCAAACTTATTTGCCTTATCTCATACAATTGAGCTGATTTTCTTTTTCTTTTTTGTTTTAAACAACAAACAATTATGTTATTGTTCAACAATTCGAGTGAAACGCCACTGATTTGAGTGCCTTGTTGGGTGGACAACATGTAGTGCCGATGTAGGATCTCTGAGCATGCGCAGTCCGTAAACATTCGGACTCCATTCCTCTCCGAGGTCTCCCTGAGCCTCTCATCCGACTGCCTGTCTCTGTGATAACTTCATCTGCCTCTAAACTTGACCATGAGCGGGGATCATGAACATAGAGACTCTCAGGTACAAACCGTCCGTAATAAATGTGTCAGTTGTCAGTTTCTATTAGTTTCCCAAAAGATGTCATAACTAGTGTTTTTAATAAAAAAAAAAAAAATTTTTTTGTAAATACGAGATAATACAGGTTGGAGTGTGTTGGTATACAGCGGCATTTGTTTATTTTTGAGAGATCTGTTAATTATTTGCTGTTTGTTTGGTATTTTGTCTCGCCGTAGAATTGTGTTTATAGTAGATTTGTATTCCTATTGAAACTTGATTAACCGACCTACCGGCATTTTCAAAAATCAAATATTAAAACTGTTTATTTTCCTAATTTCTAGGTCAATTGTGGATCTAAAGGAAGCGGTAGGTCCCTTCAGTATGGTTTTATCTACACTGACTGTGCTTTCTTTGCGGAATAGGGATGTGTCTACTGTTAGTTTTTAGAGGACAGAAATGGCGTCCCAGAGACTAAGTCCCTTCTCCTACACTCTCTTGCGGCTATTGTTCAAAAAGGGCCTTTACTATTTGCACTTGCACCCTTCGATGATTGTATCTGATAATAGATCCTAAAAGCACCCGACGTCGTGTTTATTTTGCACGTATTTGTGAGACAATCTGTGCGTGCAGTCACAGTGAATTCTGGAGGAGAAAGTGGCAGATTTGAGGCTGAGGACTTAGTCTCTGCGCCATTTTCTTTTTCTGGATGAAGCAGCCTGGGCGCCGATGAGTGAGGCAACTGTGAGCCGTGATATGGAGGCGAGAGCTGGGCGCTTATCGGCTGTCCTGCCCTATCTCAGCACCAGCTGCAGACGCGTCACGTCAGGACATGGGCATTTCCCCCGCAGATAGGGCATCTTTACACCCAAGTTTAAAACAAAATAAAAAATATATGTTGCACATAGGCCTTATTATTAAATGCCTTCAAGTCATTTATAGAAATAAGAGCTTCTGTGACTCTTGAGAAACTTGAGAACACTTTTGTACTTTGTTGCCAAATGCTAGACAGATCAGTAATGATCACTCAAACTAATAATTTTGTGCTGTAGATAAGCATTATTTAAGTGCATTGACAGCAGGACACATGAAGTGATGATTAGACAATTTTAAGTTTCCCACTATGGTTTCCCAGCAGGGACATAAACTCAACAGGGTGCATTTTTAGTATCTGTGGTAAAGTCTCTATTTAACAAAAGCTTTTCTGTATAACAATAGACTTAATATCCACACAGTTCTTACATTCCCTCATGGAAAATATTATAAAAACATTATTCACTCACAACACACAAGTACTGTTGTCCTGTTCCATTTAAATGAGACAAAAGAAGAGTGACAACATAAGCATTTTGGGTGTGACACAGAGGTGTTTTTTTCTGTTTTGCTTCAGATAACCTTAAAAAATATATTTAAAAAATGATTTGGTTCTGTGGGCGTGTGAATATAAGACTGTCACATTGTGCACACTGATGTTTATAGACTACTACAGAGATAATGTTTCCTTTGTAGACTCTTACAAACATAAAGACAAGCACAAAGACAAGGAGCACAGACACAAAGACCACAAGAAAGACAAGGAAAGAGAGAAGTCCAAACACAGCAACAGGTGAGATCTACCATTATGTACATTACAAGGCAATATTCTATGTAGGTCATTCAGTAATGAGGAATGTTAGCTTAGCCATTCCTCAAGCCAAACTGAAAGAACAGGACCGTAAATCTAGAGCTAAAATTAACTCATTCATTCATTACATATCAGCAAACATTAATTGTGTTATTGTGAAATAGTGATCAAAATGAAAGGTCACATTAAAAATCAAATATAATGTTTCATTCCCTTTATGTTTTAGGCATACTTTTTGTGTGTGTAGTATAGTATCATCCCCTGGGACCTTTCTATGAATCAATAGTTTTCAATAGCTGGTAGCACCTTCTTTGTGCATAATAATAATAATAGCGTAAGTGTCTCTTTTTGACCTCTGACCTCTCTGCCTTGTCAATATGTCGCAGCGAACATAAGGACCACTCTGAGAAAAAATACAAGGACAAGCTGAAGCACTTTGATTGCAGCTCAGATAAACAGAGGGAAAAACACAGAGACAAGGAAAAGAGGAGAGAGGAGAAGGTTTGTTGAACAGTATATACTTTTTGGTCCAGAAAAATGCTAATTCATCAACATAAATTTTTGTTACCACCAACAGATTAAATCGTCCCACCCAGATAAGCCTAAAAAGGAAAATGGATATGTCAGGTAGCATAATTTAACTCAAACTTTCTAACACTCTTTGAAGGTTTTTTTTTTCATCTCAATGACACCAACAACAGTTTCATACTTGTTTTATTGTCATACTTAGAGATACAAGTCCTGCTATTAAGAGTGAGCCTGACGAAGACAACGGCTTTTATCTGTCGTCTAAGCGTTACAAGGCGTCCAAACGGGAGTATGATGATGAAGAGTGGGTACCTCTTCTTGACATCCTAATCCTCATTTTGTGTATGTTATCTTTACACTTAAGTTATTCATTTGAATGTTTTAGATTTGAATACAAACCCAAAAAGGTCAAGACAGAACATGACAAAAAAGCCAAGAAGAGGAAACACGAGTATGAAGATGAGGAGGATGATGAGGTTATTACATTTTTAAAGTATACTTTGTCTGGTTATGTTTTAAGGGTTGTTATTCATTATAATTATTGTTGTTTTTACCATGACATTTAGGAGATAAAACTCAAAAAGACAAAAAATAAAAATGTAAAAGAGGGAAGGAAAGCCAAAAAGGAAGAGGAAGAAAAATGGAAATGGTGAGCTTTCTAAAAAAATCAGGAAATACTGCAGCTAAGGACTGTGTTTGTCTTTCTTATGCTCTTATCTTGCTTTATGTGGGCTGATTAGGTGGGAGGAGGAAAGATATACTGATGGCTCTAAATGGCGCTTCCTTGAACACAAGGGACCAGTGTTTGCACCGGCTTATGAACCCCTGCCAGATAAAGTAAAATTTTTCTATGACGGTAAGTCTTGCATAGATTAAATATGTACACGTTTGACATAAGAGTGACAGTTTGTGTTTTTATTTGAAGGAAAGCCTATGAAATTAAGTGCCCCTGCTGAGGAAGTAGCAACCTTTTTTGCCAAAATGTTGGACCATGAATATACTACTAAAGACATCTTTAGGAAGAATTTTTTCAAGGACTGGAGAAAGGTAAGAATATTTTTAAAAAATTCTAAACAAGTGTCACAGGAAACATAGAATTTAGTACATGCTTTTTTTCTTTTTTCAGGAAATGACTTCAGAGGAGAAGTCAAAGATTACTGACTTGAACAGGTGTGATTTTAGTGAGATGAATGCATACTTTAAAGCTCAATCAGAAGCAAGGAAACAGATGTCAAAAGAAGAAAAACAGGTAAAACCATCAAAAAATCATTTCTGGCATTAATAATGGAGGTAAATGTGTGTATGATGTGCAACATTTTGCAGAAAATTAAAGAGGAGAATGAGAGGATCCTTCAGGAATATGGTTTCTGTGTTATGGACAACCACAAGGAGAGGATTGGAAACTTTCGCATTGAGCCACCAGGCCTTTTCCGGGGACGAGGGGACCACCCAAAGATGGGCATGTTAAAGCGCCGCATCAGACCCCAGGACATTATTATCAACTGTAGCAAGTGGGTAAACTAAACATATTATCCATTTTATGCACAATCAGTGCAAGTGAGTCAGATCACATACAATCATGTTGTCAATATTTGCGTTTAATTTGTAAGGCAATTATATTTATATAGCACAATTTATACACTCGGTCATTCAAAGTAAAAAAATAAAAAAATATTTTAAGCTACTGGATGAACCCATAATGAAATGACAAGACCTACAGAATGTCCTGTATGTGTTAAAACTTGACATATGTAAATGTAAGAATCAGTGCTGACATGAACTTTGACACTTTGAACTTTGCTAAATTGTGTCCGGTCAGAATATGTGTGTGTAATAAGACCCTCAAAGGCACTTTGACCTCCCCATACAGCTCATCTGTGGGATTGAAGGTTAGGTGACCTTTTTCTTAAAGCTAGTGTTCCTGTTACAAGGCTAAAAATATAATTATTTGAACCAGCCTAAACCTGAAAGTAGCACACTAAACAATCATATTTATATCAGGTTGTTATGTAAATTTAAACAATAGACTCCTTTTTTTAAGGGACTCCAAGCATCCTAAGCCTCCCCCTGGGACAAAATGGAAAGAAGTCCGCCATGACAACAAGGTAACTTGGCTGGCATCCTGGACAGAGAACATTCAAGGCTCCATCAAGTACATAATGTTGAACCCTAGCTCCAGGATCAAGGTAGGGCATGTTTCCTACATCTGTACTCTGGCATTACGTATCACACCACTACTATATACACACCACTATTGTGTGTGTTCAGGGGGAGAAAGACTGGCAAAAATATGAGACTGCACAACGACTGAAGAAGTGCGTGGATCGTATTCGTACACAGTATCGGGAAGACTGGAAGTCCAAAGAGATGAGGATCAGACAGAGAGCGGTGGCACTTTACTTCATAGACAAGGTGAGATTGAAATCAATATTTCTGGTAACTAAGTTGTCTCTATTCATACTTAAATAGTTTTACTGTCCCCACAGTTGGCACTAAGGGCAGGGAATGAAAAGGAAGAAGGTGAGACAGCTGACACAGTCGGGTGCTGTTCGTTGCGAGTCGAACACATCAATCTACATCCCAAAATGGATGACCAGGAGTATGTGGTAGAGTTTGACTTCTTGGGAAAGGATTCAATTCGCTACTACAACAAGATCCCCGTGGAGAAAAGGGTAGGAAAGCAATGAATAGGGTTGATGAGAGTTTGCTATTGTTTTTATTTGTGGTAATATAATGGGAGGTAATACTGGACAGTTGATGTTTTTAAATGTATAGAAGTTTACTTCTTTGGATACTGTTAAAATATGTCTTGTTTACATTTGCAAAGTTTAAGGTAGAGAGCACCATCGCCTGGCCAAATGTAATAATACAGCTGAACAATTCATTTACCTCTCAAAAACAGTAAATAAAATGACGTTCTCTTTTTCAGGTATTTAAAAACCTTCAGTTATTCCTTGAAAACAAGCAGCCAGAAGATGATCTTTTTGACCGACTAAATGTAAGAAACATGCATACAAAATTTCTGGACTTCTTGGCAAACCCCTCAAAACGTCAGACATTTGATGGCCTTGTGTCTTTGTGTTTTTGGCAGACTTCTATTCTAAACAAGCATTTGCAGGAGCTTATGGATGGCCTAACAGCAAAGGTCTTTCGTACATACAATGCCTCAATCACTCTGCAACAGCAGCTCAAACAACTAACCTGTGGTCAGTAATCATAACTACAGCCTGCAACTATGTAAACATGACAGAAGCAGACAGGATGAACCTGATTATTGTTTTCATTGTCATTTAAAAAAAAATTAAATAAAATACACTCAACTAGGAATTGTCTGTAGCCTACTGTAATAATAAAGAAATAATAGATAGATGTGAAGCAGCATCTACACACTTAGGACACTTAAGGATTATAGTTTGAGAAACCTCTGTGTGGCCTCTTTGTCTCCAGCTGATGACAGCATCCCAGCTAAGATCCTGTCATACAACAGAGCCAACCGGGCAGTGGCCATCCTCTGTAACCACCAGAGAGCTCCACCCAAAACCTTTGAGAAGTCAATGCTAAACCTACAGACCAAAGTAACCTTCCATTAATTTTGCCATTTCTTTTGTTGTGTTGAAGTGCATGTTGTAGTCACGATGTCGCTTATAACAATAAAACAATTATGTAGCAATTATACTTTTACAAAAAGTCAACTTTGAATAAGTTTAATCAACATATGTTCAACTGTAGATTGATGACAAACAAAGTCAACTGTCTGCAGCGAGGAAACAGCTGAAAGCTGCCAAAGCTGATCATAAGGCTTCCCATGATGAAAGGAGCAAAAAGTATGTGGTATACTGTACGTTTAATCTCATCTATTGTCCAGGTTGCCGGGCTCCATTACACTGTAATTTTTCTGTCTTTAACACTATCCGTTGCTGTGTTGTTTGCAGGGCTGTGGAGATGAAGCGTAAAGCTGTCCAAAGGATAGAGGAGCAGCTGATGAAGCTGCAGATGCAAGCCACTGACAGAGAGGAAAACAAACAGATTGCTTTGGGCACCTCCAAGCTCAACTACCTAGATCCACGCATTTCTGTTGCCTGGTAATTATTTAAAGTTGTTTATTGAGAATAAGTCTATGAGGCAACCCTACAGCAAAAAGTTGCCATTACATTAAACAACTATAGTTCCGTCAATCAGCTTTGTGTGGGTGGCTGGGTGTGAAGAATATATATCTACCATGGTGACAGAAAGGCAGGAAATGTCTCGCATTGTAGGAAAACAAGCACTGCAAGCAAGAACGCCAACTGCTGCAGAAAAAAAACAAGAGGAAGAAAAGTGTGTGAGTGTGAAGGAACAATAGGGGTTTGTTTTGTGAGGCAAAGATCGTCACCAAACAGTTCCTACATGTGGGAAGCCAATGAAGAGCTGTCTGTAGCGAGAGTAGGGCCCGACGGAACAGTGGTCCGCCCTCCCTAACCCATACAGTTATTTAGAGCCCCCTCATCAAGCACAATGAACGTAGGAATGCTTTGTGTTTGCAAAATTGTAAGGTGTAAAAGGATCTTAGGTCCTTTTAGGCTGGCACATAGGAACCTGGTGTACATTGTAATGCTATTTATTTATTTTAAGTCTTTTTATGTAAAGGCACAATTCTCATACTATCTTACCTCATTTAAAATAACAGTCAATGTAAACTTAATAGATAGTATACATGCTGATCAGCCATAATCTGAATGCTGTTATTCTGCTTTATTGTCAAGGTGCAAAAAGTGGGGTGTTCCTATTGAGAAGATCTACAACAAAACCCAGAGAGAGAAGTTTGCTTGGGCAATCGACATGGCTGACAAAGACTATGAGTTTTAAATGTATCACTGTATGATCTGCTTTAATTATGCCTTTGATTGTAAAGATGGTTTGTTGCCAACGTCAATGTTGATAAAAGCCCTGACCACCGTTTAATAATTAAGATGTAAATATATAAATTTACAATCACTTGACCAAGCTGCCAAAGGGCAACACTTCAAATAATACTAGTATCAGTAGTGTGTATGTAGCCGCAGCAATCAAATGAACAACTATG
The DNA here is from genome assembly GCA_024349245.1 of Neodontobutis hainanensis. Classification (NCBI taxonomy): domain Eukaryota; kingdom Metazoa; phylum Chordata; class Actinopteri; order Gobiiformes; family Odontobutidae; genus Neodontobutis; species Neodontobutis hainanensis. The sequence continues at coordinate 442,557 of JALDNG010000070.1, read as the reverse complement.
AACACATTAGTATTGTGATTTATTATAGATGACTTATAAAATAAATGTTTAAGCCATCAGATTTATGGAGAAATTCTATATTGTTATAGAATTATAATTGTGTAAATGTGTGGAAAACTGTGAGGGCTGTGTGATGGGGAGGATAAAGTCATAGTTTGGATTTTTCTTGTGGAGTTTTTGGGTGAAAGCAAAACAAAATGAGCTTGACAGACTGTGTGCAAACAGAAACACTAGCACTTGACCATATTAATATTAGCACACAGAATGCCATAATGTTGTCATTCAGTTGATATTTTTTTCTGTTTATTTCAGGGATGTATATACTTTTGTCATTTTCAATTGTGTTTTATAAGAGTGTGCCGTATGCCCTGTCAGCAGAAGCCTCTTCATTGCACATATGCAACGTTTGTGTCTGTTTCCACAGATTTACAATAATGGAGACATTCCCTGTGCTTACTTGAAACAGCTGAAGTTAAGTGTATGTTGTGTTTAAGAGCTAAACATGTTTGTTTTTTGCCAGACAGAGACCTTTTTTTAAATGGATGTGGTGTATGCCAAAAAGGATAACAGAAATCTATCAACTTAACGTGCTACTTTCTGTATTTATGTGATTATGCAGAAAGTGTCCTCATTTTCAAATGTTAGTGGACAATACTTTGCAGTAATATTTCTTGCTATATGATTAATTTAAATATTTATCACTCAACTTGTTCTCAACTCGTTAGACGCTTACTGTAGCTTTGTAGTTTTAAAAATAAAACAATAAAAACTGTCATTTGTGCTCTTGCTTTATTTAAAGCAACACTATGTAGCTTTTAGCCACTAGGGGGCGCAGATCCTCGACTGTCTGTGTCGTTTGTTTTTCCGAGAGGAAACTACCCAAAACTGGCAAGTTTAAAAGAAAAAAAACGTAGGGTCATTTTAATGCATTCTGTACAAATACAACGGTCCTGGGTATGGGCTTATTCCTTCTCCCTGTGTTTGAGCTGCTAACGCCGACTCAGGAGAGGTCTGCGCGTCCCGGTGGCATGTTAAAGTTTTCTGTCCACCTGATGGGACTGTGTCAGCGAGACAGGTATGATTCTACTAACTGTTAAACCTAATCTAAGAATCCTTAAATCAATACGAGAAGGTATGTTTTGGGAATTTAAAATTAGGCGATGCTAGGATGGTACTAGCTAAAAGTTACGCAGTGTTACTTTAATGCCGTGCAAGTCCCATTAAACAAACCTCTCCCAAAATGCTGCCTATCCACAAGAGATGTGTATGTTACCATTTAGATCTAATAAATCCAGATGACGCAAAATGTTCGCTCGCCTTTAATGGGGTGAGGTTGGACTCACGTAACGTTTTATTCGTGTCTTTAGGGTCTCTCTCTCAAGAGAGACTTAAGTTGGGGCAACTTTTAAAGTGCTCGGCAGGACACTATGGGAATAATATCAGTTGTCTTTAAAATAAAGGCAACATCTTTGTTTTTTGTGATAAAACGGTTAAAGGTAGGCCAGTATCTAACCAGAAGGTAGATGTAACACTCTCTAAAATGACATAACCCAATGTAGCTGCTGTTATTTTATTCATAAAAGTAAAACATTACATATTATTCAGCCCTGGCCTTTATTGTGAAATTGTACCGGAAGCTGTGCTCAATGCCGTCTCTTTGATGCTGCTGGTGTGCGCTGGGGGAAGGGCCTGGTCTCGCTGTAGATCCGACACAGAGCACACAAACTTGCGTAGTCTTACCGCAGCTCTCGCCGTCTCCCTGGTTCTCTGTATGGACGGCCGGAGGGCAGCAGAAGAAACGGGGAACATTGTCGTCGGGACCGCAGCGCCTTTTCACGGCCAGGCCATGATTTAAGCCTCTATAAAAAAAACACGTCTGGGAGGAAGAGGAGAGGGAAAAAGACGAAGGGAAAACGCCAGAGCAGGACTTCAGCCTTGGGAGATGTGCGCTCAGGCCGAGATTGCGGCGGTACGTACAGCAGCACAGACGTGTTGTTTTCCATCTGTTTTCCAATTTTGTCCAGACGGTAGGAGACAAACACACAGAGGGTGAAAGCCAAATTAAAAAGCCATTGCTACCTTGAGTAATTCTGGAGCAACCATCCATTATTTGTCCTCTGGCCCTGACAAATGCTAACCACACCGGCCCCGTTTCCACGCTGTGCAAACAGCCAGAACAGACGGTTCTTGTTACTACTTTGCTACCATTCAGTGCCAATTGTGCTCCAAATAATGTGAGTCTGACCCAAGAAGAGTGTGTTGTTTTCTTAGACGGAGCAGGTAAAAGACTTGTTTGTAGTTTGGGGGTAAAACTTTATGTTGACTCCCCAGTTGTTACATTCTGGATTAACTCCAGTAAGAGAGTAAGTTGTGTATTTAGCCAGCTTTTCTGGTTTTTGCTTTTTCACATTATTATTTTCTTTGTTATGTAAACACTGGAATTAAATGCCTTTAGGAATAAGGTGAATGTTAGTATAGCCTCGTCTTATGTATGTTGTTTGTATTTGGATATTTATATTTAGAACTGAAATATTTTGCCAGGTTGTAATCACAATTTTGTATTATTGATGTTTTTTTTTTTTTTTTTTTTTTTTTTTTTTTGGCACAACATAAAATTAGAATGCCCCATTATCTCCAACATCTCTGTTTTTGTTAAAGTATTTTTCTGGTTTCTAACTGAGTGATATATGGCATCTTGATATAACTCGTATATAACCGTATCTGCTGCTGTGTTGCTCGTTATTTGGTGTGTTGTTCTAACAGCCACATATTTTCTGTGCTAAAGACACTCTGCAAGTCTCGGGGGAATTGTTGTTTCACGGCTTCCCCCCCTCTTCTCCTGCTGTAGGTATCCCTGTCTAGGCCTGGGCTGAGCAGATTGTTCTGAGAGGAAACGGATAACAAACAGAGGAAGTGAACATGGCTGGGACCCCGGGCTTCTTTTCCAACGGACCTGCTCTGTGGATGGACAACGACACAGAGATGAACAACCTGTACAGAGACCTGGAGCTCGGCACAGTACTTACACTGTTTTATTCCAAAAAGTCACAGCGGCCCGAGAGGAGGACATTTCAAGTAAAACTCGAGACAAGGACTATTGTCTGGACTCGGGGTACAGACAAAATCGAGGGCGAGAGTAAGTACAGTGCAGACAAACAGCATTCACATTGAGATTAATTTAAGCAGTTGGGTTCATCCATGTGATAACCTTTATTTTTTACATTTATTTATTTGTGGAGGTGCACAAAACATTGAACATACATGCCAACACATTGTTTTCCTGAGCCCAGATGTTGCATTTACATATCTCTTATACAAACTTGTCTTCAGGTGGTTAGATCATAATTGTAATATACTCCAAATCTAATCATAAAACTGTAAAGTACTATACTATTGTTGGTAAGATAGTATGAGGAAGTGGTCACTATTTGTAGGTATTGGGCTCTAAGGATCAAACACAAATATCCATAAATCTCTCCCAAAAGACAAAAACTTTAGTGTATAAAATCTAGCGTTTGTGTCTTACTAATGTTGTGTTAGATGTTACAGCAACTCTAATGCCTTATTTATAAGACTGTTGTCTAGGAGCAGAGAATCACTAATCTCGACCTAATATCTTTACTATTGATTGCCTAAATGACTTTTTCATTAATAAGAAATGTGTTTTTACCGGAAAGATCAACATCCACGTTTCTACCAAAGCCAACAATTGTCTCACCTTTGCCAAGGCGTTAAGCTGTACGTTTTGTGTGTAGCAGGATGCCTTGTGCACAGCTGCAATCTGCTCCGGATGCTGCAAAAAGAGCAGAAAGTGAGGTTGGCTTTGCTTTGTTTTTGTTTTTTTCTCATACAAGAGTATCGTTTTCTCTACACTGAGGGCTCTCATGCACATTATGAGCTCATCACTGCCATCTGATACTCAAGTGAAATTGGCCCAGGCGATTCATTAAGCTTCAGAAATAGAATGTGAGAGTTTTTTTTTTTTTTTTTTTACTGGAAGTGTTGGACCATTTGGAAACAATTTGGCGTTTGTTTTTACCACTTATCAATAGCGGTATGAGAAGTCCATTTAGAGGTTAAACGTAAGCCCTGTTTGGCCCTTGATCGAAGTGTATGCTCCGTCTTCTGAACTAATGTTTTAGTCATTAAAATAAAATTTCAGAACTAGTACAGTTAATATTATCAGCTGGGTTGATGGCAGGATGTGGTTTTGCAAAAATGGTGAGCTATCAGTTATCAGCAGCGGATGTTGTAAATTGCATGGCGTATAATTTAAATTCAAAATTATACTTTGGACCCAAGGACTGCTTTTTGATAAATGCTGAGAAACGACAGAGAAATTGTCAGCTGATGATGTTGATTCATCATGTTGTTTTTAAGGCAGTTGCTGATAATAAAGCTTGCAGATTAGCTGAAATCATTAAATGAGATGTTTTTTGTAAATGTTACTTGAATTCCATTTGTCCGATAGTCCTTGGTTTACTCATTTGTTATAACAACTATGGGTTTTTACAATTTTTACAGTCGTTATCTGCCATACCACGGACCTACTGAACCAGTTAGTTCACACACAACTGTGTTTTGAAATGCCAATTATTACAGTAGTAAAAAGCAGTCAGCCCAGTGATGAATGTGCTTGGCTTTGCTTATGGTATTTATTTAACACTGAGTGAGAGGTTGACTGTATTTACGGTTTCCAAAAATGTGGTTTGAGTTGCCGCACAACAAGCCTCTATTAACATAAAATAAATTAACATTTTAATGTTTTACCACTGCGGATGGAAATTCCTGCTCATGCGTTCGGAAACTGTCACATTCTGACATGATTTTCCATACCTCCCTCAAATGACTTCTGCGGCGGTTTCTAACGGACATTGCTCACTTTTATCATTGGAGCCTAATTTCATTTGAAAAAATCCAATAAGATGGCACAATACCAAATATACCCACAATATTAGAGGCTTTTCTGCTGCTTTTTTTTTGGAATCATTTGAAATGTCTCACCGATGAGTTTTTTTGGGGGCAACATGCTGTTAAGCTACACATATTCAAGCTAAACAAAATGTTGGTTTTCTTCTTCAGGAACAGCTCTGCACCAAGTTATATCTTGGTATTAAAAAGTTGTGCGTTGACGTGAAATTCTTTTTTTTAACGTCTACAAGCTATAAGGGCAGGGCTCGGTGAGCAACTACGGGAATTGTGGAAGTGTATTTTTAGGACACCTAACTTCATCTCTTTTTTTCTAATGCCATAACTCCTTTGGCTTTTGTACAAATCGCCGGAACAAACTCCAAATATTTTGACTCCAACGAGTTTGTGTGTCTAACAAATTGACCTGTCGAAGTTGCTTAGCTTTCAGCGAAAGCACACTAACAAGTAAAATAAACAGACACGAGTAATGAGTCAGTGACTAGACACCTATATTTTGTCTTATGCATAAGAGGAGGAGCAATCTCATGCTCACCTATGCTGATGTTCACATGTGGTGTGTAGGCGACAAAAGCACAGGATGTGTGGTTTGGAGGCAGGAAGAAGAGCTGGAGCTGAAAGAAATGTGTGTGTTGATCAGAATAGTCTCTGAGTGTGCAACTATTTCCAATGTAACATAGTATTCTTTTCAAAAATTAGATACAAGCTTAGTTTTTTTTTAGTTTGTTTGTTTAATTTTGGTGCTAGTAGTCTTTTTTTGTCCTGCCTGCTTGATCAGATATTACATTATCACTGCAAATCAAACCTTGTGGTGTATGCCTTGGCCAGATTAAAAATGGTCCTACACATAATCTCTCAGATTATTGTAAACATTTTTCAAACTAAATTGAATTATAATATTAAAACACTCTAATCTTAACACTAGAAAAGAAAATTAAAATGACTTATCAAGTCAGAATCAAACCCAGGTCACCCCATTATGGGATATGCACTGTGATGTTCCAAGTGAGCCACCAAGGCGCCCCTTTTTAAAAAAAACAAAAAACAAACAAGAAATCCCAATCAATAAAGAATGACCCATTTTTACATTTAAGAAGCTTGAACGTAAGAAGCTGCAATGATTAACACAGTAATATGACTGATGAATATCTCATCAGTGCAGTTTATGCTTTACTTTTATACTTTATTGACAGTTTAAAAAAAATATTTGGGTACTTCCCATGACTTCTCTTTTATTCATGAAAGAAAAGATTTCAGAATGTTACTAACTTTTGCTAAAGAAATCAGTGGTTTGGGGTTTGTTCTTATACCTAATGTTCAGAATGCATTTTTGTCTACAGTTGACATTCGGGAGATCAAGGAGATACGCCCTGGACAGAAGTCTCGAGACTTTGAGCGCTATGTGGAGGACTCTGCAGCTCGGCTGGACCAAGCTCACTGCTTTGTCATTCTGTATGGCACAGAATTTCGCCTTAGATCACTCAGCCTGGCAGGTATATACATAAGTAGATGACCCAATGCTTTGTCCTGTTGCACTGCAGTATTAATCTGAATTCCTATCTGAAAAATGATGATGAATATTTATAAGTTTAATCACTTTTGCTCACCTTCTCTTCAGCTACGTCAGATGAGGAGATGACTATGTGGGTGAAAGGTCTGAACTGGCTTGTGGCCGATACACTGAAATCCCCAACGCCACTTCAGATAGAGAGGTAAGCCCAGACTTTTTTCTGTAACCGTTGAATAATTTCAGTAATTGTTTATTAATTTGTGGAAAGGCAGCAGACGTTTGACATATTCAATTGTGCTTTCTGTAGGTGGTTACGGAAGCAGTTTTATGCTGTAGATCGCAACAGAGAAGACAGGTAGGACAGCTTTATCAAGGGTAGACTTAATCAAATCAATCTTCACAGGAAATGGGGGTAGTTAGTTATAACTTGATTGTGTGTAGAGCACCAGTTGTGCGTCCAGTCCACGTAGTAACGGATGAGGCCGGTAGGTGCCTTTTCTGAGAGCTCAGCTGGGGTTTCTTGAACTTGCACGCGAGCACCTCTTCCTGCAGCAGGAAACCGACTGCAGAGGATGGAGAAGAAGTAACGAGATGTTTGTATGTTGTGTCCATGGCAAAAAAGCCTATGATATGCTGCAGGGTTATTGTGCAAAACAAAAATGAGCCAAAATGACACAGGCGGATTTCACCAGTGGATTTCATTTAATTTGTCATTAGTACGTGCCTATGAATGTTTTTTTTTTTGGGTCTAGGATATCCTGCAAGGATCTGAAAAACATGCTAAGCCAGGTCAACTACAGGGTGCCCAACATGAGGTTCCTCCGGGAGAAACTTCCGGTAAAAACCTCCTACTTACCTTTTTTTCATTAGAATTTTGTTAGAATAAATTTTTTTAACATTGTTCTTCTGATTTTCTTTAGGATACGGAGCTGAGGAACGGCGACGTATCATTCAGTCAGTTTGCTCAACTGTATCGAAGTCTCATGTTTGATGCTCAAAAAAACGTAAGTCAAAAGACAGTTTTATTCATCTTCACGAGCCCCATATAATGCCCTGTCAAGACCCCCCTCCACCATCTGTGTATTCTCAAATGGCTTTAAGATCAATATGAGTCTGCTAAAAAACCACTAAACCCCATTGGTGCCGGCTGTTAGGACACACACACATAAACTCACAACAGCTACACTCATCGACAGATAAAGAAGCAGGCCGACAGGCTGACTGGTGTCACTTTAAATAGATGACCTCACCATCCTCCATCATCCCAGCCTTCCACATAACTTGTAATGCACACTGACACAGCACTTTGTCACATTAACTCAATATGTTGCTTTTGTTCATTCTTTTAGTTGGATATCCCATTTCTACAGAGGTATGTCCAATACTTACAAGAAATCCATTTTACTGTCTCAAATATGCACATATAGATAACTATTGATGTCTTTGTCAGGTTCATTGATAAACCAGAACAGACTATTTCTCTTGAAGAGTTCAAGAGCTTTCTTACTGAACGTCAAAATGTAAGTGTCAACCCATTACACATTTATTATAGCCCAGAGCTGTTTTATTAGATATTTATATCAATGAATTCACCTAAGTTTGTGCAAACTATGTGTGCATCCAGGAAATATGGGCCACAGATGACAACAAGGTGCAAGACTTTATCTTCAGCTACTTGAAAGATCCACTGAGAGAAGTGGAGCAGCCGTATTTCTTCCAGGAAGAGGTAGACTCCCCCATTTTTTGATTCTATTAATTAAAAACCAAGTGGTTTTTTTTGTTTGTTTTTTTTTTTTCCGATACTTCGTTAGTGTAGGTGGGAGATGCTCAGAAATTGTCATGGATGGCTCGCATAAGAGCCTAAAGCCCCTCCGCCCACACTGACAGAAAAGGTTATTGACTGTGGCGCCTGTGTGAAAGCGAGGGATGCTTTTTGTGGTGGCCATAACACTGTGATTGACGGAGGAGGAGAGAAAGCGGAGCGAACCAGCCTGCAAAAGCTGGGGAAGTCTTTTAGTGTGTGAGGTTAGGTGGAAAGTCTGCATGGCAAATGTCCCACAAATCCAGTCGGTAACAAACAAATTCAAAACTCAAAGAAGCCGTTTGATGTTGTGTAAAGTCTCCTCTCCAGTGTCTCTATTGCTGTGTGTTGGGGGTGCACAATATTTAAAAAATGGGCAATATGCGATAACTATTTTAAATATTGCAATAAAAATATTACCTGGAAAAAGAAAAATAAGGCTGTGACTGTCAAAGCAATAGCTAAATCAGAATCAAAGATTATACTAGGACTCACAGGGTTAAAGAGGTTTAAACTGGAACTAAATCAGAATTAAACAGGTCTAAACTAAGACTAAATGTAGGAATGAGCCATGTCTAAAACATTCTGATTTATAGTGTTATTGCGAGTCATTCTTTGCTAAACATATATTGCAGTAGTTAATATTGCAATGTCTGCTAAGGTTCTCAGTCATCCAGGACATCTTGAAGAAAAGGTTTGAGTAAAAGCATCTGGACTTAGTTTTCAAGGTGAAGACGTTTCATCTCTATTCCAAGAGACTTTATCAATTCTGAATTGATAAAGTCTTATTCTGAATTGATAAAGTCTCTTGGAGTCCAGTCCAGATGCTTTTACTCAGACCTTTTCTTTAATATTGCAATTTTGATACAGTTATTTTCTTTTTAAATATTTATATATTTATATATATATATATATATATATTTTTTTTTTAATAAAAATTGTTAATTATAGCACAATAACTCTCCAACCTTTGTGTCTGTCTTAGTTCTTGACCTACCTGTTCTCCAAGGAGAACACCATCTGGGAATCATCCCTAGACCAGGTGTGTCCCGATAACATGAACAACCCTCTGTCCCACTACTGGATTTCCTCCTCGCATAACACGTGAGTATTCTTAAACTAGATCAGGAGGTGGTGCAGAACATGGGAACACTGAAGATGTTAAATTACTATGTCATAATACATAATCCAACAACACCTATCTGATTAGCTTTGTTTGTCATTATATTTCTGCAAAATGTATTGTTGCTCTCATTGAATGGCGTGTAAAAGGCAGTTGAAATTAGAAGTGAAACGCTCCTTGGAAAAGCGGAACAAAAATGTCCATGTCCCCTTGATATTGAAATTGACAGAGTAAAATGAGTAAGAGGTGTTTACTTTAGCTGACAAAAGAGAAGTGTGAATGGTGCTGCCCCTGACGTAAGAGCCCCTTTGAGAGGCTAGTTAGACACTAGTATGTTGTTGGCTGCACAGTTTGACATTATGCACTTATTTTTAGCTACCTGACAGGAGACCAGTTTTCCAGTGAGTCGTCCCTGGAGGCGTACGCTCGCTGTCTGAGGATGGGCTGCCGCTGTATTGAATGTAGGTTAACATACGCAAACACAAGTTTTAACCACATTGTGTGAATCATCACCACTTGAGTTTCAACTTCACAATTAGGTTTTCAACTTCCTCATCATATCCTTTTTTTTTTTTTTCTTGTATTTTTGATGTAGACACCACACCCTTACATTTCTTACTGTTACACAACAGTGCAGGATACAGGCTTTACATTGGCACCTGGTCAAGCAGGTTTCACTGAATAGGCCCGACTTAGAGGGAGTTAAATGGTCACTTTGGTTCGCACATATCTCATCAAGATAAAATACTTGAAACTCCTACTGAAATGTGCTTTGCGATGACAAATACATTTTTGGCTGTGTCTTTAGTGGACTGCTGGGATGGTCCAGACGGTACGCCAGTCATCTACCATGGGCACACACTCACAACAAAGATAAAGTTCTGTGATGTCCTGAACACCATAAAAGAGCATGCTTTTGTTACGTCCGAGTGAGTATCCTTTAACGTAAACCACTCAAATTGACCTTAGCTTCCTTGACAGCTGCCTTCATACACATTTATGAGGCAAGTTCTGCTGAATCTATCATCTTCTATTCTCCCGCAGATATCCCATCATCTTGTCTATTGAAGACCACTGTAGTATTGTGCAGCAAAGAAACATGGCAACGTTCTTCAAAAAGTTGTTTGGGGATATGTTGCTGACCAAACCAGTGGACCCTGTGGCAGATGGCCTTCCTTCCCCAAACCTGCTCAAAAGAAAGATCCTTATCAAGGTCAGGCTCCAGAAGGAACTACTCCACTATATATCAGAGCTCTCCAAAACAAGAAGCATACATAAAAGAGCCAAGTTAAAGTTGGCTCTGTATCAGCATTCATATTGTGGTTTACTGTCACAAGCCTTTTAAGTCTAATTGTAGCATTGACATGTTGTTTTTACATTACACTTACTTTGAAGATCTAGTTGATTTGGCTGGTTTGTGTCGGTATCCTGACTGGAAAACTTATTTTAAAAGCAAGTGCTGTTATATGCCAAATGTAGTAATTACAAACAAAAGGCCAGTTTATGGCATGATAGAGCAGAAGGTGCCACTATATTTTTTATTAGTTTTTTTGCATTTGCATTAGTAATAGTTTTATATTATATAATTTTAACAGATGTGGTTTGTTATAATAATTTTAATTCTTATGTTTAGAGTTACTGGGGGCCTATAGTTCTCTTCAGGTCATGTCAAATTCATGTCATGGCCTTCGTGCTAATCCAAGCATTAAGTAGACATAACAGGACTGAGACATGGCTTGTCACGGGACTTCTGCTCCTGGACCATTGTGAACGCCTCTCACCAAGGACGTCACTGTGTTGTATATAATCTCATGTTCTGTTTACATCTTTAAGCAAACCTCTCGCTGTAATATTGTGCTGCTTTGCTTCTCCTTGCAAGGATTAAAACTTGGCCATTGCTTGTTAAATTATAATCGGTCTCCGTGTCTCTCTGGTTAAATATATGGATATAAAATATTCCTATAACAGGTTTTAATAACATTAACCAACCTTGCCTGAGTACAAATTAATTTTCTAATTCTATTCTCATCTGTGCTGAAGCATAAGAAACTTGCAGAAGGAAGTCCCTATGAAGAGGTGTCCACCTCCACTCCATACTCAGAAAATGACATAAGTAACTCTATCAAAAATGACATCTTGTATCTGGAAGATCCCATTAATCATGTAAGCTTGTGCATGTTTAACAATTACAAAAAAAAGTTGTTTTAGAAGGCCCTAGTCTTATATCCTGTTGTTTTTGTCTTGTAGGAGTGGTACCCTCATTTCTTTGTCCTGACAAACAGTAAGATCTACTACTCTGAGGAAACCTCCAATAATCAGGGTAATGATGATGAAGAGGAACACAGGGAGGTTAGTACATACAAATCATTGTAAAATGCAGCCAACGTTTTAGCTTTTCAGTATCCACGTAAACTTTAAACTCTTGCCTTCTCCTAGGTGTCCAATGGTATAGACCAACACGTGACAGAAAAGTGGTTCCATGGAAAATTGGGTGCAGGGCGTGATGGACGGCAAATAGCAGAGAGACTGCTGTCGGAGTACTGTCTGGAAACCGGAGCTCCTGATGGATCCTTCCTGGTCCGGGAAAGCGAGACTTTTGTGGGGGATTATACTCTATCTTTCTGGTAAAATCAAAAGGGTTTTTAATAAAACCTCTGATCATCACAAACATGTAACTTTTTTAGTTTTTTTATGTAACATCCATAATTGAATGTTGTTGCCATGGACTAGGCTGTGACCACACAATTGTTGTGATACTAACCTCAGTTGGGATTTGTATGAATTTATGAGTAGATATTAGGATGTGAGATGTGAAGTGAAAATGAAACAAAAAAAATGTATTTTCCTTCTGTGTCTCACTTCCTGCATCAGGCGTTCAGGGCGGGTTCAACACTGTCGAATACACTCTCGTCAAGAGGCAGGCAGCCCAAAGTTCTACCTGACGGACAACCTAGTATTTGACACTCTTTATGCCCTTATCGGGCACTACCAGCAGGTGGCACTGCGTTGCAATGAGTTTGAGATGAAGCTGACTGAGCCAGTGCCACAAACAAATGCCCATGAAAGCAAAGAGTGAGTGTTGGTTTAGATAATTTGTATATCACTGTGAATCTTGTGTTTTGTGCCTATTAATCTAATGGTTTGTTTTTGTGTGCTAGGTGGTACCATGCCAACCTGTCAAGGAGCCACGCTGAAAATATGCTGATGAGAGTTCCACGTGACGGGGCCTTTCTGGTCAGAAAAAGGGCAGAACCAAACTCCTTTGCCATTTCCTTTAGGTAAAGTGGATTTAACTAAAACTACAGTTGTAAATAATAATGATAACTGACCATTGTGTTTGTCTGTTCTGTGCAGGGCGGAGGGTAAGATAAAGCACTGTCGTGTACAGCAGGAGGGACAGAATGTGGTGCTGGGTACCTCAGAGTTTGACAGCCTTGTTGATCTAATTAGCTACTATGAGAAGCACCCACTGTACCGCAAAATGAAGCTTCGCTATCCAATCAATGAGGACACACTGGAGAAGATAGGCACTGCTGTGAGTAGCTAATTACAGGATTATTAAATGTCTTATTTTAAATGTTATTTTTAATATCTTGTGATAACAAAATATTTTCTTATCTTAAGGAGCCTGATTATGGATCACTTTATGAGGGCAGAAATCCAGGCTTTTATGTGGAGGCCAATCAAATGCCTAATTTTAAGGTGAGTGCTTTGTTGCAAAACATTAGTTCCTGGTTGATTTCAATTTTTAAACAAAAAATCTAATTATTTCCTTTTAATATTTTAGTGTACTGTTAAAGCCATGTATGAGTATAAAGCTCAGAGAGATGATGAACTCTCCTTTACAAAAAATGCTGTCATCACTAATGTGGACAAACAAGAAGGTGGATGGTAAGTTATCATACTAAGGCTCTTTCAATGTTATGAGATCTAATTGGTCATCCAATACTAACTATCCAAATGCTCCACGTTTGTTTTCTCTCAGGTGGAAAGGTGACTGTGGTGGGAAGAAGCAGCTTTGGTTTCCTGCTAACTATGTGGAGGAAGTCAGCTCTTCAGCAGCCGAGCCTGACAGAGCTGTAAGAAATGACTAAATAGGCACATATTTCTACATGTATTGTGGACTCTTAATTTAAATTTGATTTATTTGATGATTTCCTTCTTTGCAGGAGACGACAGAAAACAGCCCACTGGGAGTTCTGCTGAGGGGAAGTATGGACGTGTCTTCCTGCCAGATTGGTAAATAGCCTTCCACTATTCAATGCTGGACTTTATTATTCTAAACCAGGTGCCTTATCACCTTATCATAAACCATAAGCTACTTGAATGTCATTCTTACACACACTAAAAAGTGGCAATGAGAAAACTTCAATTTGATAATAATTACTTACTAATAATTATTATTTTGTCTGTGTGCTACTTCTGTAACTTCAATACACCCTTAGTGTTGACAAATGCTATTGAGGTCTCTATCATTACATCTGGATGTAGGTCTCTGGCTCCACCTAGTGGGACAATATGTTATTACTCTGCATTATAATATGTTACCGTTGGTACTTATTTATTTTTTTATGTTTTGTCCCCATAGTCCAATTGGAGCAGTGTTGTCAATTAATAAAATAAATTAAGAAAAGCTACAGACAATATTGTTCTTGGATTTGTTTATGTAACAACTTAAAATCTTTCTATAAATTATAAGGATTTTATTCTCATAGCAGAAGTCTAACATTTGAAAAAAAAAAAAAAACTTTTCTTTTGTAGTTGTACGGCCTGATGGGAAAGGAAGTAGGCAGCATGTCTTCTCTCTTGTTCCGAATTCCTCTCTGCGAACGAGTCCTGTGTTAGATGTTGCTGCCAACACCCAAGAAGAACTCAAGGACTGGGTGCTAAAGATCCGTAATGTTGCTATGACCTCGGAAGCCAAGGTATATAATGGCCCTGGTAGAAAATACAACAATATTGAAATTGCTTTGTGAAAGGTTGCCACTATCTAAATAGCAGCTAATGTATGCATGTTTTTGTGTCTTCATCAGCAGGAAGAGGGGAAAATGATGGAGAGGAGAAAAAAGATTGCACTGGAACTATCAGACTTAGTCATCTACTGTAGGCCTGTGCCTTTTGATGAAGACAGTAAGCACCACTTATAGCACTTAAAAAAACACTGGTAATGTGTCTTAGTATACACAATATAAAGTAAAGGAGCTCATGCTTATCCCCACTCCTTGCAGAGATAGGCACAGAGCGGGCCTCTTGCCGAGATATGTCATCTTTCCCTGAAACCAAGGCAGAGAAGTATGTCAACAAAATCAAGGGGAAGAAGTTCTTACAGTACAATCGTCTACAGCTGTCCAGGATCTACCCCAGAGGCCAAAGATTAGACTCGTCTAACTACGACCCCCTGCCCATGTGGCTCTGTGGCTCTCAGCTGGTAGCACTCAACTTCCAGACGGCAGGTTTGGCCTTCTTTCCAAAGCAAACAGACAGAACAACCCAAAGACCCAATGATTTTTCTTTAATGATCTTTCACCCCATATATTCAGATAAGCCAATGCAGATGAACCAGGCCTTGTTCATGTTAAATGGGAGGTGTGGATATGTCCTCCAGCCGCCCATCATGAGGGATGACAACTTTGATCCTTTTGACAGACAAACGCTTCGGGGCCTTGACACAGTCACTCTTGAGATAGAGGTTCAGTATTCACATGTAATCCTTACTGGAGTTGAAACACATTTAAATAAGCAGGTTCTTTAATTACCATTATTTTACTGAAGGTTTTGGGAGCTCGACACTTGCCCAAGCATGGACGTGGAATTGTTTGTCCTCTTATCGAGATAGAGGTGTGTGGGGCAGAGTATGACAGTGCCAAGCAAAAAACTGACTCTGAAGGTAAGCATTGTTTTGTTCATAATTTATTTTTCTCCAAATGTTTACTGGATACATTACCCTTATGCAATTTCCCCTCTGCTCCTGGAAAAACAGGAAGCTGTACAAACAGCTAAGTGTGGGAATACAATAGAGAAAACATAGTAAAGACATATGTGTGGCAGTGCATTTAACAAGTTTTATGTCTTAGTTTTAAATGTATTCTTTTTTTTAACATTAGTCTGTGTGTTTTTTTATTTTTTTATCTATATCTTTAACTGTCTGTCTTAGTTAGCATTGGGTTAAAAAAATTTATAATCTCAGCCATTTTCTTTTTATTTCTGTCCAGCAGTTAGTAGCAATTTATTTTTATTGATCTGATCTTGTAATTAAATATACTGATCTACTTTTTTTGTCCATGGCTTATAATTTTTTATCATTTATTTTTCTCCTCTGCAGCTGACAACGGTCTGAACCCCACTTGGCCAAGAAAGACATTCCAGTTCACAGTGGGCAACTCCGCCTTTGCCTTTCTGCGATTTGTAGTTTATGAAATTGACATGTTCAATGACCAAAATTTCCTGGCTCAAGCCACCTTCCCCATTCAGGGCCTTAAGACAGGTACACACTACAGTAATATACTCGCTACTACAAGAAAGTAAACAATCTTTTTAAAAAGAAATCCTATGAAAATATAACTTTTGCCTCTGACTTTTACACGGGACTAGGTTACCGCTCAGTACCGCTAAAGAACAGCTTCAATGAGGATCTGGAGTTGGCCTCACTATTAGTCCACATGAACATTATCAGAGGCAGGGTAAGATACTACATTTTTCTATTTTAAAGACTTTTGTAACGCTGCTGCATGACATTGACACCACCAAACACCAAGCAGTTGTCCTTGTAGTTGTATGTCAAATTAACTTGTTAACTTGCTTAGTGCTTTAAAGAGTGACCAAGTCAAGAGAGATTCTTCTCTCCCTTAACCTTTGATTTCTTAACATGATGTGTGTTCTATGTTAAATACAGTGATAATTTGGTGGAAATCACTGTACTCGTTTGCCTTTCTGTCACTTTTAGGATGAAAACGGAGAGGTCTTGAGCCCATTTCTTGCAGTTGGATCCTCACCAGTAACCCTATCATCTCAAGTGGGCCGGGAGCGTTTAGGGGAGTTGGGCTCTGTCTCATCAATTTCCTCCAATATGTCTCCTCTGTCCCCCGCTCAGGCCCAGGCCATGGGCTACAGAGGAGGGTGGAATCTTTTGAATCCCGCTACCAGTCCCCCCATGATGAGTTGATGGCTGCCCAGGAGTCTCTTATGGATCACATGGACTCGCAGAACAGGAGGTGTGTGGTGCATGAGTGCAGCTACTAGTAGCACGTTTTGAGTTGTTCGTCCCACAGCAGCCTGTACTAGAGCCGTGCTGACTTGTCTTTGTGTCTGCTGTAGGATGCTGCGCAGGACCCGAGTGGAAAACCGCGTCTGAGTCCAAGCCAATCGGGATGAGTTTCAGTTGCACCCCGCAACCTCCCCCTCACCAGTTGTCTCTCCCCGTACTGATGATGTCACTGACTGCTGTGAACACTGTTTCCATGGAAACGCACACCACCGCTTTGGCCTACATTTCAGGCAGCTCTCCCTCCATTCTCTAGCCGGCCCCCCACCCTCAGCCTCTTTTTTTTCCTCTTACCCCGAGTTCTTGACTGCCTGGCCTGCCTCCTCCTGCTCTCCTGAAGTGGAGCTCGGACACAATCGCGGGTGCGCCCCGAGGAAGCTGACTACTGCGAGCATAAAGAAGTAACTGATGTTTACAAGAACAAAAAGGTTGAAAAAGTTCCACACTGCTGTGGAGGTGGGGCGTCCTCTTGTGTTTAAGCTGTGCACATCAGCTACTTAGTTTGGAGGGTAAGAGGAGGGAAAGTTAGTGAAGAAGGTATCTGTTTGAAACCGTTTCTTGTTTGAGTTCCTTTGCTCTTCTCATTTTAGCAAATCTGAATATATATAGATATATATATATATATATTTATTCCTGCTGTGCTGTTGGCCAGAGAACAGCAGCAGCCAACCTGCTCTGAAAGAGCTTCTGTCTCTATGTTTTAATTATTCTAATTATTTAAACCTTTGAACATTCATAATGTGACTTTTCTTTATGTATATGTGTAAAACACGAGGGCTCTGTATGGCTGTTTTTATTGTCTCTCCTCTCTGCTTTGTCAAAATGTGCCTCCAGTGTAACTCATGCAGATCTTGGAAGGTTATTTAATTATTTCTAAGGCATCAGAAAGAAGGCATTGCCTGGTTTTGTGCAGCAGGCAGTGAGGCAGCAGGCAGTATCGTTTTTTCTTCAGACACACATATAGCCAGCTGTTACATTCCTAAAACCGCACATCATTCCATTCCCCTGCACTGCAGGTGCCTTTACAAGCCAGTCTCACATTTTTAATTTGTCTCCATTACCTAGAGTCTTTCTCCACATAGAGCAGTGTTAGTGTAACACCAGTTTGCTGAGCATCAGGGAATAATCCTGCAGGTTTTAAGACCGCTTATAAAAGAAAACCAGGTTAATTTAATGTTGTAATGTTGTAATTAAGATATTTGGTTTTACCGCAAACTCGCATGAAAGGGTTTTTAGAAGCTGTACAGCACTACTTTATGAGGAGATGGTCATTGCCATGCATTTGACTGACTTGATCTCATTCTGCTAAATAATGTGGCCATGTTATTTATACATTGTCAAATGTTCACCTGTTACATCAATGCCATTTACACTTCTTTCACTTACATTATTAATGTTTTTGATTTGTCAGTGTTCTATATTTAAATACTGAAATGATTATGCATTTTTATTAACTGTACAGCCCTGTGATTTTAAGTTGAGGGAGTAGCATTAAATATGATGGCTTCAGTCCAGGCTGTGTTTCAGCCATGATGCTAAATGCAATTCCTGCTCATTAATTTTTGTAGTAATGATGTTTGGTTGCTCTTGAGGCCGTGTCTAAATTTTGCCTCTCAGGCTAGTTGCAGATGAGTGGTACTTGACCATTAGACAATTATTTTCTGGGCCTTTTAAAGTCTTGACCAAGATTGTATGTAACATTATTTTTTGAGGTTTCTGTTAGAACCAGTGTTTGAGGACCTCTAATAATGTAAACTCAGTATTTTTTCAGTGTTTGAAACATTGAGACATACTTAAGCCATAGAGCCATAGGGTAAAATTAATATGGAGAGAAGAAAAACAGGAATGGGAGAGAATAAGCGAGTTCTCACCAAAGTACTTTATAACTTTGTTGGATTTGAACCCTTATTTGCCCAAAGCTCCCTTCATTTTAGTTTTTATTCCCCAGTTGAAAGGTATTTGTGGAACGCTCTCCCTCCAATGCTGCATTGCTCTTACTGCTGACCTGTCTGTTAATGTCTATGTGCCTCTGTTTTTGTACATTGCCATTAAGCCACATATTCACAAGCCCAACTGGGTTTAAACACCTGCAAACCCACTCAGGTCCTTTGACTAATGAGACCGTCTCAGGAGTGTTCAGATGTGTCGACAGTAGACATACCTGACAGTTTAACCGATGACCTGTAAAGATGTCAACCAGCTGGAATGCTTTGGTGGGTGAGCAGAGTTGATTAGTTTTTTTTTTTTTGTCTACAATTACTTTTGTTTCTGAAAGTCTAATTTACAAATGCTTTTCTGTAATGTGCCTAAAACTATGGAGAGGAAAAGTATTCATTTTAATTTTGCCTTTCATATAAAACATATTCAAGCCTGAAATAAAATAAAATACTTATTGCTTTATGGCACTCTTGTCACCCTTTCTAAAATGTTTAGCCATGTTTATAGAATTAATGATAGCATAAACACAACTCAGATACACTATTATACCTGCAGAGGCACATCTGGGTTTTTACATTCATTAGATTAGTTTTAATTGCCACTCTTTTTTTAAACAACCTTATTTACTAATCTTTATTGGAACCATTTAAATCTTCTATAAATCTCAAGGCAATTTTACTTTCTGTTAATACATTGTATACTAAATATGCAAGATGTGTTCATTAGGTATTGACACAAATGTTATACATCTGTTTTATTTTGCAAGTAGTGTTTGTAAAAATTTAACATTAAGCCTAAATCTGGAAGTTGGTAAAGGCCACAGTTTCTTTTTACAGACAAATTTATTTAGAAAGTTCCATAAAAAAAAAAAAACAAATGAACTTTTGCGTCATTAATGACGCCAAGAAGCACTTGATGCTACAACACAAACAAATTTTAAATGTTAAATATCACATGTCAGTTTTCTGATGAAACACACCAGGATGCTTGTCCTCTTTGCTCTTATTTTCTTTTTCAATTTTCTCTCCTCTTCAACAAAAATATGTACAGATTAGAAAGATGAGTACAAATTAATGTTAAACGTCAAGGCCTGTGAATACTCATCAGTGCTGTTTCACATAATGCTAGCAAATTTATGTAAGCTGCAAGCATGATTTCAAAGTGTTTGAGTGCATAACACAAGTGAAAAAAGGAATAGGATGACAAAATGGATAAACATTAGACTTTAAGGCTTTGGCAAACACCCTGTAGCAAAGAGCTGTGCTGTGAAACTATGACGTCACAAGATCTCGCAACCACAGTTGACTTTATATTTCCATCATGATCCTTCTCCATTATTGTCACATCACAACAGTCTGGCAAAACAAATATTGCCAAAGACAGCATCCACAGTGCCACTCCCTCCACTGAATCAAATTCCTGCATCTCTCTACTGGGGCTTACTTATGAAGGAAAATGGCAGATGGGAGGATATTGAAGCGGGGGAAAAAAAAGTGGGGAGTGGGTGAATATTTGAATGGACGGGGACTGGAGGTTTTAATGTCTGTCTTGTGTAGTCAAGGAGGCCTCGTCACTCTTTAGTGGCGTGAGGTAGGAAGGAGAGACCGGTAGAGATAGTGTGAAGGTCCATTTCCATTCAGTGTTGCCATTTCCACAGCATCTGCCACCTTTACTTCAAACTTCCAACACAAAGACCACCTGCGAAGTGATCTCCACACGGAAAGGCCCTTCAATCTGTTCCTGTAGTAATTAAAACACAGATAAAAACCTGTCACTTCCACCGTCTGAACAGAGAGAAAGATTTGACCAAATGATATATGGTTTTGTATGGTTACTCTGATCCAATTAACACACCAAGACACTATCATGTCAAACAACAGTGCTGATAAGACAAGTTAAACAATTACATCAATAAACTTTAACAATGTGTGATCTATTTTAACAATGCACCACACACTCTCACCTGAAGTAAGAGTCACAGACTTGTCAACATTTGTCTTTTCTGCTTCCCTTGTGACACCGCACACGGACTGCTCCATTTTTTCCTCGTTCCCAGCTCCCGGCTGCGGCTCCAGTGGGGACAAGGAGCCTGGCATTAGGGCCTCTGCTGATGGTACAACCGGTTTATGGGCATCAGTTTGATCCAGTTGCAGTTTGGAGGTCTTGGTGGAGAACCAGCAACGCACTAAGTCTGCTGTTAAACCACTGGCCTCTGTCAGATCCTCAAGCTATGCACAAAGAGTCCACAATAAAATGAAAGGCTAAGGCTGATTTCTAAATGCTGTTATACATAGTTTTAGTTTAGAATTTATAACCAAGCAAACACATAAATGGATCAACTGCATGCAAGCAATTATATACTCATACATTTACAAAAGGGTATACAAATAAATATTACCCTCTTCTCAAGCTCGGAAGTCAATCATTTGTCATTAGTCTTTAATTAATTTATAGTATTCTGAGTAATAAAGGCCTTAAACTGGCAATTCTCCGCTAATCAATTGTTAGCCCACTGGAACAACAAAACATAACAAAAATAAAATAAAATGTGTAAATAAAAGTACCACAAAATTCAAGAGAGCGAGCTGTTATTAAACAATGTTTTTCACTCTATATTAGTAATGGCCCCACATCAGGCCTTGACCACATCAAATATGTGCACTGACAAATCTAGATCTGGACCATTTAATTACAAATTTTCAGATAAAAAAAAAAAAAAATACGTATTGGTGACAAAAATCAAAAATAAATTTGCCTGTTGAATTTATATTTAGTTGAATTTAAATCTGTGACCACAAAGCTCAAACACATACCTCTGACTCGTTCAGTCTGCCGTAATTGTCCAGGTGGGCCTGTAGAGCCTTTGCATTCCCCTTCTGCAGGTCTTCACACACCGCAGTGTTTTGGTACGACTCTAGCCACTTCAGCTGGCCGTTCTTCTGTACATATCTGCAGTCTCCAAACCAGCGCACAACCTCGGGCCTGGGCAGTCCTGTGGCTGATATCAGTTCATCGTACTGAGCAGCGCTGGGCCACTGTGTGCGGGCGTACATCTGTTTGAGCATGTGCAGCTGGTCCGGGGTCTTCTTTCCTCTGATGGGTGAGGGTTTGGGAGAGTGGGACGATTTAAGTGTGGTGGAGGAGTGCGATTGTTTTGGGTTGGCGGAATGGGAGGGCCCTGGGGACGATGAAGGTGTGTTGTTATTTTGCAAACTCGCAGCAGGGCTATCCACGCCTTCACCTTCTTGTTTACTGTTGGCCTCAGTCACCTTCAACATCTTCAGATTGATTTTTATTGGGTTGACTTTAGGTTTCTCCGAACTGTCCTCCTTCTGATTGTCCTCCCCTTCAGCTTCCTCCTCCTCCTCCTCTTCTCTCATTGCCCGCTCTACCTCCTCTTTTTTCTTTTCCGCTGCCACACGTTTCCTTCTCTCAGTAAACCAGCCATGGATCTCCCGTCTGGTCATCTTGGTCTCAGCTCGAAGTCTGTCTACCTCCTCATTAGGTGGGTCGGGGTTCTGGGAAAAGCTGGCCTCCAGGGCTTTAACCTAAAAGAATCAAAATTACTTTCCAAATGTTGTGTTTTTGGCACTGTGAATTTAAAATGAATTTATAATTAAGCAGAACATATATATTGCACTTTACCTGATGGGGTTCCCTCTCTTTATAACGGATAGCGGTGAAGTCGGGAGAGGGTGGTCTGGGATGTCGCCGTGAAGGAGTAGTCGGAGAGGTGGGGGTCTGTGATGCAGTTGGGCTCAGGGGTGCAGACGTATGCTGGGGTGTTTTAGAGTCAGGGGTACTGCTGGGGTCAGTGAGGTCAAGAGGGTTAGCACTGCCAGCAGTGCCACTCCCAGGAGTACTCGGAGCTCCTGCTGCAGACTTGCTTTGTCCAGCCGGGGCACGTGACCCTTTGAGGTTGCGTAAATGGTATCGCCGGTCGCTAAACCACTTGCGAACTTCTCGTACAGTGAGTCCAGTCAAACCAATTAGCCGATCCACTTCTTCCTGGTCGGGAAACTGGTTGACCAGAAAACTATCTTTGAGAGCGCTAAGCTGCTCTTGTGACTTCTTGCCCTTATAAAAGCTGGGGTCCAGGAAAGCGTTGATAGGGGTCTTTGATCCAGAGGTGCTGCTGGAAGGAGCTGCAGGAGAAGGGGAAGAAGACTTGGAGGCAGGTGAAGCAGCGTCCTCAGTTTTGATGTTGGGAGACTCACTGGCAGGGGGGTGAACATCATCAATGTTTGTGCATTGTGTATCTTTGCTCTTACTGGTATTTGATTTCTTCTCTGTATTATCACTTTGCAAAATGCTGGTGCTGTTGGCATTGTCATTTTTACTGTCACTGCTGCCTTTTGTGACAGTATGATTACTATTGCTGCTGCTGTTGTCATTTAAATCTGCATTAGCACCATTATGTTTACTATCAATACTGTCCATTTTAGAATTAACACGATCACTGCTACCTAGACTAAGATTAATTACACTACCTTGACTACTAATACTGCTGGCTCCATTTCTGTTACCAGGGCCGATTACATTGTTCCTAGCACTGCTGCTGCCCACTGTCCCCACCACCATGCTGATACCCTTGTCTGCCACCAGGGCAGCAGCAGGACGAGCCTGCATCATGGGACGGGCAGCTGCTTGGGGCTTAGGTGTGACTGCCAGGGCCACAGGAGCACTGCTAACCTGAATACCATTGGCCATCACAGGCTGCGTGACAATCACCCCCCCTTGGCTGACTAGAGATCCTTGGAGGATATGAGGCAGGCCTGTGGTCCCCAGTGAAGCAGGCAGAACGGCTATGGTGTGTTGCGCAGGACTGTTGGGACTCAGGGTGTGGTTCTGCGAACTGGAGGGTGTCGTCTGGATGATGGTATTAAACATTTTCCTCCTGGCCTCGTCAATTTCCTCAGGAGACCAGCTGATCCCCTGCTTAAGTCTCTGAGCAGTGAACCAAATCTTAATCTGCTCCTCAGGAAACTTTGTGACCACAGTCAGGTAGCAGAGCTCAGCTTTTGTGGGATAGGGGAACTTACTAAAGGAGGTCTTCAAGAAAGAAGAGTCATCCATAGAGGCACTATAGGTAGGGATGCTGCTCAAAGGAATCATCACCTGACATGCATAGACAATATGTGTGTGTTAAAACTAAACACTAAACATGCAAAAACAGAAATGCAACAATATTTGAAACCATTACCTTAGGCAGATTTTTGGAAGAAGTGGATGACAAAGAGGATACATTCGAAATTGTAACTGGAGTAGTCTGATGCAGGTTTCTGTTCTGAACAACAGACACCACCTACAGAGAAAAAAATACAACAAAATTAGAAGTGCATTTTAAAGCCAAAGAACAAACACAACAGACCTTACCTGTGTGATGGGTGTCTTTAGCATCGGTAAGGCTCCAGAGCCGTTGACTATCTGGATGGCAGAGGGCACGACTTTAGTTGTCCCATTGTGGACAATAGTGGAAACATGGCTAACATTCACAGCGGTATTGTCTTTTCTGTCCGTCTCTCTGGATGCAGAGCCAGGGAGTGACTCAAGCATGGGCTCATCCAAAACTGTGTGCGACACCACTATCTTTTTAGGCTCCGACTTGCCCTTTAGCATTTTCATAATAGGCGTTTTTGTGATAGCAATTTCACTATCTTTTCCTGTGTCTGTCCCATTTACCAAAGTCTGCTCCACCACAACCCTCCTGTCCTTCTTCTTTAGTTGCAGAGTAGTGTTCAGAGAGCTGGGGTGCACTCTTGCATTGTGTAGAGCCAAACCCTCAAACTTGGGTGCTGAAACCCCACAGGTCAGGCAAAGGAAGCTGGAATCTGCACGAAAGTCTGGGTGTCCACTGTACACATGGTCCAAAAACAGGTTAAGGTCATGGGTTTCAAAGTTACAAGGCCTACAAGTGTACGTGCCATCTTTGACTGTCTCTGGTGTCTCCACTTTAGAAATCTCACCGGGATCCAGGGGACTATTTCTGTCCTCTGCAGAAATCCTGGACGGTCGGAGATAAATGGGAGAGTCCTGGTCAAGCTCATCTGAGGGGCGTGTGGTCTTCCTAGGGATCATGCAGGGAATAGTAGATTTCCGTTTGCTGGCCATGGTGTGAATGATTTGTGGGCAGGGGTTGGTCGGCAGGGTGTACGTGAGAATACGGGTTGTCTCTGGTTCAATGAGGACCAGGCGTGGGGGCTGGAGGATGGTTGGACATGCCCACAGCACAGGTCATTCACTTGTGTTCTCACTGTAGTATAGGTCAACCTGTAATCAAAGAGGACAAATCAATTTTATTTCTCTTCAGTCATCATCCAATCTGAACGTTGCAATTGCACATTTGATTCAAACATAACAAAACAAAAGTAAGGAAATAAAAAAATATAAATACAATGCTAACAGCACAAATTATGTTTTCCAAAAGGAAGGATAAAATACCCGATTTCTGCAGGTGATACAGGTAAGAAGTGACAAAATGCATTTACAGAAAGCCTTGGGTATCTGTTTTATGACAGCAGTGAACAAGCCAATACTGCTAAACTGAATGCTTTCAGGGAGAGCTCCTCTCCCCATCTGTCCCCTCCCCCACACAACTCTGTCTCACTTCCCCTCAGTCAGACACACCCCTACAGAGAGAGCACATTCTGCATTTTCTTTAATCTTAAGTTTTGGTGAACAACTTTGGCAACTAATAATATTGCAGGCAAAAAAGGGCATATATAACTTGCGTAAAAGAATGAATCCTACAAAATGGTCAAGCTTCCTGTGGAGGTGTTTTCCACTCCCTCAGCCTGACAGAGGTACTGATGCATAATTGGAGGAGAGCTGTAGGGCAATTAGGCTTCCAATCACAATGCACTGACATGACAACTCATGCACAGAGTAGATTAAGTTCATCAAAGTTTGCTCAAATAAATTAAGAAAGAAAACTCTTTAAAAAACGTAATTTACTCCTTTACTGGACGTATACAACTCACATTTTGGTCTTTCACAATATAAATATATAACCTTGTCTGGGGTAATGTTGGGCTATTATAATATTATACATTGACCAAAAAAAATAAAAAAAAATAAAGTACCAAAGAACTGGACTCTCCTTCAGTTGTTTAACACGCATCTCTTCATTCAGACAATTTTAACTAGTGCCATTGCAGATGTGACTGATGTAAGTTAACCATTCCAAGAGCCACAGATGCCCTTTCATACACTAAATTCAAATTAGAAGTACAACTGAAAATTTTGTCCATTGTCTTTACTCCATAAAATCTTGTCTTTTCACTGCAGTAAATGTGGTCTAAAACCAAACGGACACAGTGACACATTAGTTAATCCAAAATGGAGAGTGTGAAGTTAAGTTTTCTTCTCTCAAAATTGGTGTCACCAAAACAGGCTGCTAGTTGGAGAGTGAGGGGTTAACAGGCAAGTGAAGATTGCTACTGTGAAGGGAACGTGATGCCCCATGTTCCCCACACCCCCCCCATGAGAGTGTAACTGCCCTTGGCTTGGGCTGCAGTGCACCCCTCCTACTCCCCTGCCATTCAGTTCTGCATCAGGGGGCACAGCGCTGCCAAGGCTGGCTAGTCACATGACCAACACAAAGGCTTATGGGTGGGCAATTCCAGCCATCCATCACGTGGTCTTGTTGGGTGTATGTGGGCCGAAGAGAGACGAACGAGAGGACGGTGGGGGATGGGGACTGGTTAGGGGTGAGGAGGCGAGGAGAGTAAGGGGTGTGAACTGTTGTGGAGGAAGCACTGAGGTGTTTCAGGCAGGAATTTTCCTCCCAATACCCCCTTCCAACCAGACTACCCAACCCCATGCCCTGCCAATCCTCCGCCCCTCGCTCCAAACTACAATCACACAGTCCTCGTTTCCCCTCCCTTCTTTACTGCTCGGCAAAGACTGGAATGTTCCGACCTAACACAACCTGGTGCTCAACTTCAGCATAGCCATGAATGTGCCCATATGTAAATATAAACCAACCCCTTGAGGTAATATATTCACTATATATCCAAAATGAACATTAAATACAAAGTAACATTGCATAAACACTGCTTTTGAGGTCAGAGAGCAACTAAATGGTGATGACTTTTAATGACTATAAACATCACCAATAGGTCTTATTCATCTGATTTAAACAATGCTGAGCCTACATTGGTAAGTCAAAATAAGAAGATGTTTTCTCAGCACTGCTGTGTTCATACAAGTTTTTTGACTCACTGCTATGAGCATAACAGCTAACAACTTTATTTTCAAATGAGGTTGAATGACCATGGCATGGTGGGCTTGTATCTGTAAGCACGTGTGGGTTTCCTGTGAGACTGTGAATGCAGAAGAAGAGAGGACGTGTGGGGTGTGTGCATGTTGTTCATGTTTTAGTGTGTATGTGGCGTGTGGGGGTGGATGCCTGCATGCCTGTCTGCAAAGCTTGTTTACCGATGTACTATGTGAGATCAACAATGTCCCTACCCTGACATGTTAAGACAATTTGTTTAGCTTTTGGTGTATATCATATTATACATATGTATAGTACATTGTGGTCTCAGCAAGGCCTAGTTTCCTCCAAACTGGCATTATGTTGCATTTTACTAAACTGAAATTACAGGTGCGTTACTCACAATGGCAGCTAGATTGATTAATTTCCTCAGTAACATCCGACATTTCATTCTTGCTTCTAACTTCCTCTCACTGTTCCTCCTCCTTTTCTTCATCCAAGTTTGGCCTAGGGAGACAGGTCGGCAGAGCCACTGGTGTGTTACTGTCCCCATGGCAACCACCTCCTACCCTCTCTCTTTCTGTTACACTCCCACCAGCTTATTTCTCGAAAACACATGCATGTGGGTAAACACACACATGTGGCAACTCAGATTTGTGCACAAGCACACAGCTCCTATGCAGACCCGGACTCTGGTGAAGCCTGTTTGTTCCGCAAACCACTGTGAGTGGTATTTGGAGAGTCACTGCCCTACTCATATTTCAGTGCCTCCCTTGCGTGGTGTTGATGTCTCCTAGCTAGGTGTGGTCACTGTCACCCATTGGCCAGAGTTGACACCTTGTCTTCCTGTAGGCTCAGTCAGATGACCAGCCGTCTGCTTAAGCAATGGCTTGTTGTTGGCTCTTGTAGGCTCTAGTCTAAGGCCTACAATGGCCTGAGGCATGCATGGCTCCTGCATTTACTCTGGGTAAAGGAACAAGGTTTAGATACCATCCAATACTGGATCCACCTTTACCTCGCAGTGCAATCAGCCAATTACCATTACTATCTCAACACCCTCTTTCTAACCCATCTACATAATTGGCAGTTAGTCGACCACTAGGAAACAAATATATAGTGCCTCTTTGTGGTCTTTCTGTTGTTAACTGTTGTTTGGTTGTTCCCAATTAGACCTCTGTTTGTGGTACAGCAAACCATGTAAGATTTGCATGGTTGAACTTTGCACAGAAAACTTTTAAGTTCCTATATACACAGTATCATTTAAGATGCACCAGAGTCCAATTTGGCTCCCAGGTCAGGGAGGGGATGACTGTGTGGATTACAGATGGCTGCAATGCTGTGGCCACTGTAAGTGCATGCGTTTCAACTGGGCTGTTCAGAAAGGAGGGAGAGAAAAATGGCGGAGTACCATGCTCTGTGCGATCCAACCTAAAATGGCTGACATCACAAGCTGTTAACCAGCCAAGCAGAGCTGAGGCTGCTACTGCTGCTGACCAAAGCCTGCTCACGCTGAAAAACAGGCTCTGCATGCTGTCTGTAAAAAAGATTTTAAAATCTGAGCACATGTCTGTGATTAAGGTTGGTATGGATGTGCAACCTACATCCATACCAAGGGGGCCAAAACCTGCATAGGGAAACTTACAAACATCATGAACATTTTTGAGTGAATATTGAACTCTGAACAAGAGAAAATTAAAGCAAGGCCAACCTATGTAGGTAGCTTTAAGAGAAATGAGGAAACAGGCTGGTGAGCCTTAGATCATATCAAGAAAGGCCCCTTAAGGACAACAAGCTAAAATTATGTAGCAAAATACAATAATTGGTTGTATAATAAAAATAAATCCAAGCCTTGTTGAGAACTTGCTTGGAAATTTTAGCCTATTCAAAGCAATCAAAAGGTGTGTTGTGCGTAATAAATACCTGGATTAAGCTCCCTGTCTCTGGACTCACATGGACTACGTCAGACATAAATTAGCTGTCTGGGAAAGCTTCTCTCTAATCCCCTGAGTTACACTGTCAACAATGGTGAAGGTGAGAGATAACAAAAGGAGACATCTCCCAGTCACTAGTGGAACACAGATCCCTTCATCATATTGACTTTCAATTGTACCCATGTTCAAACTGCGTAAGGACGGTTTAAAAGAAATAAAAATAAATACAGCTTGGGTCAAAAGTCGACATTTTCATTCATTAGACATATATAAATTATGTCAGAAAAAAGGGCTATTTTATATTCATAATTCGCTTAAGTATGTCAGTACTGTTGTATGTTACTAAAAGTTAATAAAAAAATATATGTGTTATAGTGCAGACTTACTGAAGCTTCTCATTGGCTTTATCCCAGAGCGCTGCAGCGTCAAACACTTCCGACGATGATGCGTGCTCACTCAATTTAAGTTAGGCGGAGTAAACCCTAACTTATGGGCTCGTCTAAATCATATGTTCAAGGCTCTGCGACCAATTCAGAGTGAAAGAAAAGGCAAGCCCCCAGCCCAAAAACTACTCTCTCTCCTCCCGTTGGTTGTCGCCATTTTAAGCAGGCGACACGCAGCTGGCCAGCACTGCTTCGCCAAAACCCGCAAAGGTAGGCTTCACCAGAGAGCACACAAGTTTAGAAAAGATCGAAAGAAAAACTTATCACAAAAGCCACTCACCTGGCTTTGTCTCAGGTTACAATTAGATGCGCTGGTTTGTGGAAAGTTTACAATGATGGGCAGCCGGCAGACGCGGGCTGCTGATGGTAACTTTAGGTAGGCGAAAAGCTCTGTATATCGGCTGAAGATAGCCGTGTCACCGGACCCACTGTGTTCGATTATTGCTCTTGTTTATTTCGCCTGGCCCTCTCTGTTAAAGCAGGCAGCGGAGAGGAGGAAAACACGGCGGACGTACCGAGGAAAGAGACGGACACGTGATGCAAACGTCACTGACGGTGGAGTTGGCGTGAGCTGAAGCTCCACCGCGGAGACAGCAGAAATGAGTCAGTCACATCCCGTCCTGAGTTAAACTTTGTCCCAACACTGTGGGGAGACTAAGGACAAGGTGTAGAAAAGGCCACAAGACTTAGGCTACACCTGTCTTGCTCATGTGCGATATTTTACAGCAACACTCACCTGTCCCCCTCCTCCCAGGTGACCCCTCTTAAAGACACAGCGACACAACCACACGGAGGCCTTTCCTCGTGATTTAAATAACTTTTCATAACCACAAAGGAGCCTTTTTTTCATATACTCTCAAAACTTATGGAAAACTTGTCAGTCGGCCTTTTTTTAAAAAAAAAAACCGAGAAACGAGATCAGCAATTGAAGAAACGTTCATTGGACATATATTTAAACCTTTTCTTCATTATGTCCTGGATGACGGAGAACCTCCACGGGGATAGATCAACAATTATAACCTTCATGTTTTTCAGATATGTCATTGTGAATAAATAGCTACATAACACACAGACTTTCTGTTTTGCTGTGTTAAATGAGAAAATCCAGCAAAAAAGAGTCGCAAGGCCTTTATTGCGACAGTGCTACATTATAAGTATATAATTTAGTACAACTATTTTAAGTATAATTTCAATTCTATACAAAATAAACCAATGTAGAAAGAACATATGTTTTCCAATTAGATTAAAAGCCCCCTGCCGGTCATTCAAAGAAACTGGAAATTGGACTTAATTATAGTTTTTTTTTTTTCTGGACTGTTGAAAATATTTAATGAGAAACTGGATAATTGACAACAAGGCATTAGTTTATGCTTTTGTTTTATAAAGCAGTCCTAGGTATTTTTAGTTTGTTTTTAGTTTTGTGTATTTTTTTAAGCTATACCTTTGTAAAAACACATTAATAGTATTTTTGAAATTTGAATGAATGGATGATTTTGACCGCTTAAAATATTCGTTTTGTGATATACATGCCATCTATTGAAAGGTAATGGTCACATTATCTGCATAATGTTAACAAGACTGACTCTTGAAGCATGCACCTGAGTATGGCAGCACTGGCACCGATGGATTCTTTTGTGGGTATTTGGAGACTGTACCAGTTCCAATTATCATTAAGTATTCAAGAAATTAACAATAAATCGTTTGAGAGCCAGTTATAATTAAATACGCTTTTTACATATCTGGCTGGTTGTTGTTGCATATAAGCACATATTGTGTATATGCAGCCAGAATAGTTATACTTCTTTCTGAAAATCTGAATGTCAATTTCTGTACACTATCTTAAATGCACCCTAGCCTAGACGACCGTAGGATGCACATTCAGGTGTATTAAATGTAAAACATCTGCGCCAACAGGGGGAGCTGTCTATTTTAGTTATTCGAGGCAACAGAAACGTCGCACTCTCTCATTGGTTCATCAGAGCTGGGGTCAAATGGTACTGCGCATGCTCACAAGGCTTTTTTAGGTGAGCTTCTAAAATCTGTCAGATCAGCGGGCCGTATATTGTTATAATATCTTTCACTGTTTTAACTATTGGCGTCGCTTAATATTGTTGTATACGCCGTTATCTCTGAAAGTGTTTTTATCGTTGAATATTGCTTTTGGACCTTTGAGGCCGACGGAAAAAGAGAAAAATGACCAGCAGTTCGAAGAGGAAAGAAGAAAATCATTTGGCGAATGGGGGTGTAAAACAGCCCACATGGAGCAAAGCCTTCAGCAGTAACGCCGTTTGGGAAGAGAAGGTCAGTGAATTGTTCTTGGAGATATAAAAAAAAAAAAACTTGGATCGTTGATTAATTAATCCAAAATTTGTAATGCTGCGTGTTTATATTCTAGTTATTTTTAAACATGCTAGCATCCATGCTAAGGATTAATGGCTGGGCTGCAAGTCCATTTACTTTGCAAATGCACTGTAGTCTACGTAATTTGACTAAACAAGATAATCTTAAAGTGTCGATGCTTTTGTGTGTGTTTTTTTTTACTTTGGCTTAAAATGAATTTGCATGTGTATATATATATAACATTTGAGTGCATGTTTGTCTACACTGTCCAGTGTCATAAATATGTATTCTTTGTAGTTCCTGACATCAATTTTTGGGGAACCATGGAACTACTATTGGTATTTTTTCTACATGATTTTGCACATATTAAATTTTCTTTCTCTCTTTGCAGGATGAGTTTTTAGACGTGGTCTACTGGCTTCGTCAAATTATTGCAGTAATTCTTGGTGTGATATGGGGAGTTGCACCATTAAAAGGATTTTTAGGAATAGCCATGTAAGTGTTTTTCATGGTTTTTCTCATATGTCAGTGTTCTTTCCAAACAATACAAACCCACCCCTTTTTTTGTTCTGTTAGATTCTGCATCATCAACGCTGGCGTACTGTATGTATACTTCAGCAGTTTTCAACAGATTGATGAGGAAGAGTATGGTGGCACATGGGAACTCACCAAAGAAGGATTCATGACATCATTTGCTCTTTTTCTGGTAGGAATCCAAATCTCTTACATTAACAGATGCATACATTATATGAACCTTTAGAAAGTACAGCTTAAGTAAATTTGACATTGAGTGCATCAATTGTGTATTTAATGTTTATACATATGTTATGCATTGTCGCTGTATCACACAAGAAAATGGGTCCATAGATTACTACTTGCATCTGGAAGATTGGCCTCCTCTGGGGTCACTTATTAATTTATTGTATTTCATTTATTTATGAATATGGATTTGGATAAAAGCTTGTATACATTTTCTGTCTTTAATTGTTGTTTTTCTCTGTTCCTACCAGGTCGTGTGGATAATCTTTTATACAGCGCTACATTTTGAATAAGAAATCCTCACTGGACATTAATGACATTTCGGTTCAAGCTAAATATTAAGAAACTCTGTGGCTTGGTCGGAGCTCCAAATACACTATGGCATCACAGTGTGCAGTGCAACATAGGAACTGTGCAGAAATGCTGCAGCAACCCTGGTTACCATTTTCTAATGCATATTTTCTATTTGAAAGTTGCTCCTTGTAAGGGATCTTCCATTACATTTGCTGTAGGTTCTATTTCCTTCCTCACTTCATGGTTGACATGTCTGTAAGAACACTAGGTAAACAAGCAAAAATGTAGATATGCAATTGTTGATACAATAATAATAATAATAATGTCCAGGGAAATTGTGGGAACAAAGTCATTCTATGTACCCCGCCCAGTCAAAGCAAGTTGCTTTATTATGTATTTGTATAGAAATGAGAAACTGTTCAAATTGCTAAAATTCTATGATTTTTTTTTTTTTTTAATAAAGCAATTTAGTATGTCAGTCAGCCATGAATTATGCACATAATAGAATATAACTAATTATTGATATTAAGTCAAGAAAAAAAAATATTTTTGAGAATGTAAGCCAGCTGCCTGTGGTAATTTTGTCATCTGAACAAATACTGTTAAACTTTAACACGACTCTGTATTATGTATTGGTAAATGTAAGTTGCAAACTAATAATTTTATTACCTAGTCATTAATTTTGTTCAAATAATTTCTCAAAGCATCAAGAAAGGAAATGGGCTTCGACAATTCTTTTGGAGTCAGAGTCAGTACACTGCCAAGATTTGGCATAATACTTCATTTATTTAAGCCATTAGAGCAAAAGTTAATACTTTTACATTGAGGAGATCAACCCCACTTTCAAAGTATTAGATTATTTTAACTTTTATTTAAACTAGTATGTAAATAAAATCCCTTTTGTCAAATTCATCTTGTATTACACTGATTTGTTTGTAATCATGTTATATCTTGTTTGATGTAACATGTGTCAGTATTTATATTGAATTACCTTTACTTTAAAGATAATTGTATGGATACTGTTGCAGTCAGTGTTTGAAAGGATTGTATTTTCGGATCAACTCTTTTGAGAATCAATAAACATGGGGTTTATGTGGCCTCAATTTTTAATGAAAGTGATCTGCTTATTTTTCAAATAATTAAGGTCTAATTGTAAATAGCCTTGCGACTACCTGGCCACTATCAAGGGTGTACCCCGCCTAAGGCCCACAGTTGCGCTCATAGGCCCCAGTCACTAGCGACTCCAAACGGGACAGAGCTGAAAAAGAAATAATTGTAAATGTATTTTTGTCAACTAAGAAATACATAAAAATAAGAAATGGTTAGCTTGGGGCCTTACAATGCTTGTTATGGTCGAAGTACTGCAAGTTAACATCCTTGTATGATATATTTATTAAATAGGGGGATCTATGAGAGCAAAGCGGACCCAAAATGTATTTAAACCAGCCATGTCTCTGATTTCAAACTGTCATTCATAAAATTACGACAATTTTGTGTTATGACGTCGTTATCGGAAAAAAAAACACACGTGATGCAGAAGCCAAGATGGCGGCTTCTCTCTCCACGAAGAAATTTTGGAAGCCGGGTAAGTACAACAAATGTTGCCAAGCATTTATTTTCTGTAAGCATTTTACATTCTCCTAAGTCCATTGACATATGCTAAAGTCACACAGCTAATCCTGGTGTGTCTGCGGCAGGATTTAGTGCGGCTACGTAATATCTGTCATATTGTGCAGCCAGGTAACTTGCCAAGGCAATGATCACGCATAAAACATTATTATAAACTTGTAGAAAGAAAGTTCAGACTAAATAGCGTTGAATTCAATTTCTCGCGATGTCCTCAAATTTGCCATTATTTAAGAATAACAGGGAGATGCGTTGTAAACCCCCGTATTGTCCGTCATTATCTGCTCCTCTTGTCTAGGGTCTGAGGCACCGGGGATTTCAGAGGAACGAGAGCTCAGTTCAGAGACCACCGGCTCGCCCATCATCTACAACCCAAACACTGCTCTATCCATTGAGAAACAGCGGCAGAAACTTCCCGTCTTTAAGGTTCCACCACATTAACATTAACATATAACATTAACAAGCTTAAACATCTTTGAATGTAGGTCTTGCTTCATCCCATTATAATGATTAATGTGTTAATGTACGTGTCTTCCCCTATACAGCACAGAAATAACATTTTGTATTTAGTGGAGAGCTTCCAAACCATCATTGTAGTTGGAGAGACAGGATGTGGCAAGACAACACAGATACCTCAGGTTAGTAAAAATTAGTTTGGAAACTGAATGCACAGAAGTATTGATGTTTAGGCACAGTCTACTTTATAAGAGTACAGTTTTGCTGCAGTGAACTGATGCTTGTTATGTCTGAAGCTTCCTTTGTTGTTTAATCTGAATTTGTCTTGTTGTTTAGTTGCTTTATTATAATTTTTGGTCCACATCAGCTTGGACTTAATTTGTGCAGAGGCAACTGCTTTTTTGATCTCTGCTTAGTGATTCCCCACCTAATAGATTTTCATTTTCTCTTGGTCCCTGTTAGTACTTGCTAGAAGCTGGCTGGGCAGCGGAGGGGAAGGTGATTGGAGTGACACAGCCTCGCCGTGTAGCTGCCATTTCTGTAAGAGCTTCAACTTCTGGGCTCATCCATCCACTGATTGACCATTTCCCTGACTGAACATGAACTAATTTAAACAAGTATACTTACTTTGTTAATAATCATAGGTTGCCAATCGTGTCGCAGAGGAGCGTGGAGCCCTTGTGGGCCATGAGGTGGGCTACACTATTCGATTTGATGACTGCTCTGATCCTCAAGCTACAAGAATCAAGGTACCTCAGAATATTTGTGTAGAATTTTATACCTGCTTTTCACATTCTTTAAGTTGTCTTGGGTTTCAGTTTCTTACAGATGGCATGCTGGTCCGGGAGATGATGGCTGATCCACTTTTGAAAAAATACAGGTTAATGCATTTAATTTCCAAACATGCAGTAGTAAATATTTGAGTAAATGTGATTTACAAGTGGCTTAACTCATGTAATTGATATCCTCAGTGTTTTGATGCTAGACGAAGCACATGAGAGGACCCTATATACAGACATAGCCATCGGATTACTGAAGAAGGTATCAGTATTCAGTATGTGCCGAATAAATGGTAAATGGGCTTGCAGTAAGCTTATGCTAATATATTTTGTTGTGTACTTGTTTCCTCATTAGATTCAGAAAAAGAGGAGAGACCTGCGGGTGATTGTGGCCTCTGCCACACTGGATGCCAAGGTGACGGCATCATTAAGATGAGCAGATATGCTTGAGTAGAGAGAAAATATAGAAATTTTGCAGTCAGATCACTTTGTTCTGACATCCGTCTTAGACTGATGAAAGACTGACATATACAGGCCATGGGCATGTCAGCTAAAATGTCTTTAAAGTTTTTTTTATCCATATATGCAAATTATTTACCTAAACTGCTGTTGTAAGCTTTCTACTTTCTACAAAGAAATGGCAGATTAAGGCCAAAAGGGCAATTTATCGCTTTACCAAACAATCTCAAGTAGAACACACCTTGTAAAACTTGTCTTGTTTGGATACAGTAATTACATTAGTGTTTACTAAATACAAACTATTTTCTGTTTCTGTCTACCTTTTTGTTTCTGTCTGAAGAAATTCCATGAGTTTTTCAATCTGAATGAGTCTGGTGATCCCAACAAAGACACATGTGGCATTCTGACAGTGGAAGGACGCACCTTTCCAGTAGATGTTTTCTATACTGTCAGGTATAGAAATAATATAAAATAATTCAGTCTGATTTGTTGTATAGGTCTATAATGTCTTAACTCTAGTGCCTGTGGTTTGTTCACAGTCCTGTTCCAGACTATGTGAAGGCTACTGTGGAGACAGTGCTTAAGATCCACGAGACAGAGGATGATGGAGATGTCCTGGCTTTTCTTACTGGACAGGTTTGTTGCCTTAATTTCAGTGGTGCAGTGGTTTTTCATAATTTTATTTGTATGCTCTTTTAGGACGAAGTGGAGAAGGTGGTGTCTCTTCTGGTGGACCAAGCTCGGACTTTGTCTCGATATGGCATGAAGAAACATCTTAGAATTTTGCCTATGTATTCTGGGCTACCTTATGCTGATCAGATGAAAGTCTTTGAAAGGGTGCCCTCTTCTGTGCGCAAGGTGAACTTGACTAGATGACCTAAGACATTTTTGAAATTATGTTGTTTTTTTATCATCTACAATTCGATATACTATACTTAAAACTCAGCTTTTCTGTTTTTATGAATTGTTCCAGGTGGTGGTGGCTACAAACATAGCTGAGACTTCCATTACCATCAATGGGGTTGTGTTCGTCATCGATTGTGCATTTGTAAAGCTGCGAGCCTATAATCCCCGCACTGCCATAGAATCACTGGTAGTCACCCCCATTTCCAAAGCTTCTGCTAGCCAAAGGGCTGGGAGAGCTGGACGAAACCGACCTGGAAAATGCTTTAGGTTATACACAGGTGAGTGTGATTCCTCGGGATTCAAATAATAATGGTAATAAAATGCATTATTCAATACTTAGTTTCAGTTTCATAGTTTTATGTCCTGTCTCTTAGTGCCTGACTTTCTTTGTATAAACTCTGTTCCTTTTCACAGAGGAGGACTATGAGAAACTGCCTCCCTCTACTGTGCCAGAGATGCAGCGTTCCAATTTGGCTCCTGTCATCCTGCAGCTCAAAGCATTAGGCATCGACAATGTGCTGCGGTTCAGCTTTCTTTCTGTGAGTAGCTCATTTTGCAGCCACAGGGCCCATGTGGTGGGTTCACCTACTGTGAAATCAAATGTTCTTTACTATTTAAGTAGTGGGAATGCCTGCTAGCTTATAGGAAACTGCACTGAAACTATATATTTATTCTGAAATTGTTTTTGCTTTTGCAGCTCTTGCTTTTAATAATTAATACAGTTTTATACTTTTTATTTTGTTTTTGGATTGTCTTTTTAATAAATTTCACTGTTTACAAGTTAGACCGCGTGCAAGAGAATTTTCAATTTTAGGTTTTGTGAGCCACACGCGCACTCTTCTACCCACCTGTCCCAAGAAACAGATGTGCGAAGTTCTCTTTTCATGAATTAATACAAACCTTTTTTGGTTTTGTAGCCCCCACCTGCCCAGACCATGGTTCAGGCGTTGGAGTTGCTTTACGCTTTGGGAGGTAGGATATGGCATGGAGATGAATAGGGGAGTTTCTACTTTTGCTATGTCTAAACCAGTTGTCTGTTGTCAGGTCTTGATCATTATGGTCGTTTGACGGATCCAATGGGTGTACGAATGGCAGAGTTTCCCCTCAGCCCCATGTTTTCAAAGATGCTTCTTGAGTCTGGAAACTTTGGTTGCTCCAAAGAGATTGTGACCATAGCGGCTATGATGCAGATTCAGAATATATTTGTTGTGCCACCCAATCAGAAGAAACCTGCTGTAAGAAAAAATAGGTTTTGTAAAACATGTCAGTGTACTCTTTATTGTGCTCAGTCAGCACTATCGTCATTTGACTTGTGCTATTGTAACCGACAGGCTCGAGAGCACAGGAAATTTGCGGTTGCTGAAGGAGACCACCTTACAATGCTAAATGTTTATGAAGCGTTCATAAAGGTATGGTTTCTGTATTTGTAGAAATTAAGCATCTCTTCTTTTATTAAATGTTGTGCATTATCTTTGTTCTAATAAAAGTAAAATCAATTTTAAACAATATAAATATTAACACTTCTTCTTTTCCATAATCATCAAAAGTTGGCTCCCCCCAAAAAAAAAAATTTCTACTAATAATCTTAATGCTATCTCTCCAGCATCAGAAGAGCTCCCAATGGTGCCAGGAACACTTTCTCAATTACAAGGGGCTGCTTCGAGCTGTGACTGTACGAGAGCAGTTGCGACGTCTAATGAACAAATTTAAGGTGCCACGGACTTCCAGTGAAGGTTTGTGTGCATTATTATCATATATAGGGATTGTTTTGTAGTTATTAAAAATAATCAAAACTGTGTGTGGTTTATATGCAATCTCAGACTATTCAGGATGAGTACTAACTTTATCACTTGCACAGGAGACCCAGATGTGATCTTAAAGTGTATTGTGTCAGGATTTTTTGCCAATGCAGCCCGCATTCATCATTCTGGTTCATACAGGTGATATATTATTGTATAATTAATACAAACATTCATATTATTATCCCAACAATTATATTTTTGCAACACTGTAAAATCATGTGCTATACTACTTTTCTAACAGAACTTTACGTGATGATCGTGAGCTTCATATCCACCCCAATTCTGTGCTTTTTGGAGAAAAACCTCCAAAATGGTCAGTAGTTTTGTCTATTTTGCTGCTGATTTGAAAACCATACTTTTATCTGAGGTTTAACCCATTTATGCACATATCTGGTGTAACAGTTTTTTTAAACTTACATTTTACATATTACATATACATATTTGTACTTGCATTGTATTTTTAAGGGTTGTTTTTAATGAAGTGGTTCAGACAACAAAGTACTACATGCGTGATGTGACTGCTGTTGAGTCATCTTGGCTGGTTGAGTTGGCACCTCACTTTTACAAACAAGCCAAGGTAGGTCATGGAAACTTGTAATTTAAAAATTATCCCGAATCACATGTGTATATATATATATATATATATATATATATATATATATATATATATATATATATATATATATATATATATATATATATATATATATATATATTTTCCTTATTATTATTAATATTGACTAAGATATTAACCTAACCTGTGCCCTGACCTGTTTTTATTTTATTTACTTATTTTTTTTTCAGCATGGTTCACTGGCTAGTAAGAGGTCCCGAGTGCTGTAACTTCTGCCATAATTTTACCATGTTGTTTACCAGATAGAAGACCCCATTTCAAACTGCCACTACACACTGCACCATTTCATTGTATAAAAACATGTAATATGTATTGTTTGTGTGCACAAGCCTTTTTCATGCAATGGGTTTGTGCTGAAATGGAACCTAATGACTGATATTTGGTCTGTATGGAAGTTGTTTGATTTACTTTTATTTGTCTGTGACAATGATAATATTTTATCTGTTTAGTTTTTATTTTAGTTTTTGGTGTGACAAGATGATAGTGAATTGAGACAGGTACTGATTTTAAGATAGGCTGTGCCTGACTTGCATCCATTGAAGCATGGTCACATACTGTTTCTGGTGACTCCATACTTGTACATAGTGCAGAGCAGGCTCAAGCTCATGGAACTATACCTGAGTCTTGGCATCATTATTTTTGTACGCCTGTAGTTTTCCTTTTTGCATGATTATGAGAGTTGTTTGACTGTAAGGATGTTTCACTTTGAGGGACTTAAACTGAGTGCCTTTATGTTTATAATAGCTTTTGTTAACTTCAGATTTATTTTCATTTTAGATTTTTATGTAGGAATCTGGTACATATTGTAACTAATTTGATGCTGATAAATTACATGTATATTTTCCTTTTTGGATGTGATAATACTGTGAAAATCCTACTTTTAGACATGCCTCCTAACAATCTAGCTCAAACATAATGGCCTTGTCACCATTTTGTGCCAGATTTTAAATGGGTTATGCTACATTTCACTTTAAAATGGAATGTGCAAATTAACCTTGACATGTAAATGAAAAGCTGTGAAATCAAACCTAGAGATAAAAGTGCCATTTGATCTATGATTACATAAAGAGCATTCAAAAAGTTTTAGCATTTATCTTAAGCCAATGAAGAAGGCTTTTAGACAATTTTGTTTGGATAAGGGATCAGTCTTTTATCTTCAAAACTGTCTAAATGCCATTTTCTCTAACCATTTTAGTATATGATGACCTGAATGGCTGAGTATCTTGACTCCTTAAGCCAACTAACATTATTGCCTTTCTCTCATGTCTGTTTTTTAAAACATCAACATTTTGTTCACATTATGTCAGGTGACTACAAACTACTGATTTACAGCATGTAGTTTCAACATTGTTACTTTGTTTTCCCCTGAGGCATTCAGTGAAAGAATTAGCTGGCTGTAGTGTCTTTGGTGGGATGAGCTTTAAAGCCATTAAGGTCACAAAATTTTACTTATGCCTGCATGTTTTTCATACATGTTCTTACAGTGTAGATTCAATAAAATTGCAACAACAGGAAAAGAAACTATACAGTAGTAAGGTAAACCAGTCAGTGATTAATTGAGGAACAATTGCATGTTAAACGGCAATATAAAGCTTATTGGCCATACCTACAATCACTGTGTAGAAACAAAATGAGAAAAGTTGTTCAGGCTTGTTTGTGTTGACTCTTGGGTAGGTATGTATGCAGCCAAAGCAGTTATCTGTAGACCTGTGTAATTGCTTTACCTCTGAGGTATACTCTGATGTGCCAGTTTCTCCTCACATGTTTAAATAAAGCATTACTGTCATCCACTTAAAGATTGATGGAAATACAAATGAAATATAAGTCATGTACAATACACAAAATTACTTAAAAACACAGTCATAATCAAGTTACACATTAGGCCATAAAAGCACAATAAAAGATATTTGTAAACTAATAAATTTTGTGTATTCATTTACAAAAATATATTATTGTTGTTGCATGTTTCAGCTTT
This sequence comes from Neodontobutis hainanensis, assembly GCA_024349245.1. Taxonomy (NCBI): domain Eukaryota; kingdom Metazoa; phylum Chordata; class Actinopteri; order Gobiiformes; family Odontobutidae; genus Neodontobutis; species Neodontobutis hainanensis. Next base: position 401,373 of record JALDNG010000070.1, on the reverse strand, counting down.
CCCAGGAGGTGTCGCTGTAACATCGCAGTATCCATACAGAGTTTGAGATTTTGAGTGGGCTACGTTTAAAGAAATTTGAATTTGGTAAGCCATATCTGTGCGAAACCAATTATAAACGGACAATTAGCGTAATCACAGATTACCAAATAATTACCAAAAATTACCAAATTACCAATTACTAATTACCAAAAAATGTAATAATAAATAAGCCCAACGCAAGGTTTAACACAAGGTGGTATGAGACTGAGGTTTTATTTTGGTTCAAAAAGTGACAAACATTTAGTATGCAAAAAAGCTAGAGCCACACATAGGCCTACTTTGAAAGATAAGAAGCAGTCACAATTATAGTAAGCCTTGTTTAGTCTTTTTCTTAAAAAAATACTGTTGCTCTGGACAATCTTCCTATATCTACAAGTATTCTATTTTCTTCACTGTTGCTAAGAGCTTGGCGCTAGAGAACGTGATGAGGTCATTAAGGTGACGCAACAGGCAGTGAATCGTTCGAGTTCTTTTTATTTACAATCTATGTTCGAGCTGCTTCTTGCAAAGTTTTACATTCTTTACACTAGCCCAACCTACACAAGAACATGCTCCTCTTAACGAAAATGAAAGGCAGGCCAAATTTAAACCTTCTTTCAAATGTAAGTTGCTTGTTTTGTATTTTTGCAAATTATGATTAGCTATTATTAGCTTAACTAACAGTTAAGCCCTGTTAATGTTGTTTGCAGCAATAAGCTAACGCTAAATGCGAAATGGAAAAGTTTAGAGTTAATTAATTTTTTTAATCTACAAGAAACATTGATTTTAAACAAGTAAAGCTAATAAACCTAGGAGTCAAACATTTTTTTTTTGCCAAGAAATGTTTACTGTTATTGATCTAGCATTTTATGGAAAGACAATGGACACAGTTTGTTAATATAAGTCATTTTGTTGTTTCAGTTGTTTTAACAAGTCAGTGGAGGGCAGTAGAGGTAGTCTAGTTATGAAGCAAAGGTTTTCCTCTTCTGTCCTGGCACAGTGCAGAAGAAAACCTTGTGCCTTATGTCCATGCATATGTCTAGCACAAGGATTTATTAAATGCAGGAAAAAAACACTTCACTGTGCGGCACAAGAAAGCATGTCTTACATTTCTATTAAGTTAATAAACATATAACCTAGGTTTCTTATTGTACCCAAATGTTGTTTTTAATTGTTTGAATTTGAATTAGGAAACCTGACACACTACTGAGAAGCTGTGCTGTGTTCATCATCGTGGTGTCTCCTGACTCGTAGATGTTATTTCCATCACGGGTGACAATCAAGTAAGACAAGGGCAACTCTGTGTCTTTGTCAGTTCCGCTCAGTTGTCTATTACTGTAGAGTTGACAGATACATGTGGAACAGGGAATAAGTGATTAATTGTGCACATGTGACCGGGACTAAACAGCAGTTACAACAGGTTTGGCTAATATGAGGTTTCCTGACCATATTTCAGTCATTTCCAAAAATCATTGACATGTTCCATCCAATTTAAGGAATGTTTAACTGTTTTAAAGGCTTTGATAGGGACACAAGTCATGTGTGAATTGTAATTACCCTCTGTTCAAAGTTTGTTCATGTTTTGAAAGAAAACAGTGGGGTTAATATTTCTCTTTTTAATGAACCCACAACCTTAAGTGCAGGCCAGTTTTGGATAGTCTTGTTTAAAGAGAGGTCTAATGTTGAGTACTGTTGCTTAGACATGAGCAAAAGGGTTGTCTTTCTTTGTGAAATATTTAATTTATTGGTATTTTCTTGATTGTTGGGGAAAAAAATGTTTACACCTCATCAAAATGCACAAATTACATTTTTATTTTTGGTCCTGATCTAGTGAAATGTATGTATGTGAGTGGTAATCACGTCTTCCAGCTGAATATTTTACAGTGCAGGCTTGTATTTTTAGGCAGGTGTGTGCATGACAAAAGAATAAATAAAAGATTTCAAGCGTGGGAGGAATTTTTACGTTTGCAGGGAGGATGCAATGAGTTGCATGGGACTTGGAGAGGCCTCCTCGGGTGACAAATTGAAAGTGTCTCGGTCTAGTTTATAGCCCTGATCAGGTCAAACGAAAAATATTGGAGGTCTGGGTGAAGAGACAGGCCCGCCTGGTGCAGATAAATGGACTGATCATTTCTTATTGAGAAACAATTCCTAAAAGGTAGTTTACTGTGTGACTGGGGAAGTGGCGAGCGGCGAGCAGCACACTCGCTTGCTGCTCCCTCCCTGACCCTTCCTCCACTGCCGGAATTAAATGGATAGAGAGAACGCGTGTTTCTGATGGCACTCCTCCGCCAGAGAGACACTCCATTTGTTATGAAGTAGGGGTTCTGATGAAGTGTAGGGAGCTCCTCTTTCTCTTTCCCCCTATTTTTTTCACCCTTCCCTTCTAAGGCACTACAAGGCCGGCCTTCAGTCTGCTTCACATGAAATGGATGGAAGGAGCCGATTGAATTTTACACTCCCCTGGTCATGATTAATGCGTTTGGTGTAGGCTTTCTTAACAGTAGAACTCCAAAACCACTAGCGGGTGCTCAAGCTCCTTCATGGTCACAGCGAAAAGTTTGCACCGTGGTGGGTGTGGCTGTTAAAGAGTGGGCACATTTAATGAGAAAAATATAAAGTGGCCCTTTCATTGCCCACCACACTTTTTTTGTATCCTAGTTGGCTTGTGTTAATAGGAAATCTCTCACTGCTCATTACTACTTCACGGTTAGTTTCCCAATGTCCTTTGTACCTGTTATGTGGCAGGCTGTTCTGTAAAAGTCACTTTATCCCCTAACTTGGTAAGCCTTAGAAAAGATGCCAGGTCATGTTAGCTGTTTGATCATTACACTCAGTGTTCAGTTTTCAACCTTCAGTTGAAAAAATGTAGTAATTCAGCATTACTCTATTTTTGGCTTTATTTATCTTTCATAGCAGGGCAGACTTCAAGTATTAGGGAACACTTAGTACTCTAGTTTCTGTAAAAAGAGAGTCATTATTATAAATGGCAGAGCGTGTTTAGTGTTAAGAACATATTAGTGGAAGTGTGGCTTTGAAAAATAGATTGAATTTACAAAAGACAAAAAGTTTGATGATTGTTTAAAGTCATTTCATTTTTTGTGTTTTTATATTTACACAAGGCCTTCATTCATTAATGCTTTGTTTTTTCAGTAATGTAAACACACACCACCCACACAACATAGCCCATGTGTTGATATAGATGTAGTTCAGTACGAGCCCTGTTGGAAGTCCCAGTGCATCCTGTGCTGTGGTCCAAGCCCTGCTTCCATCATCAGGACGACACTGGATGATGAATGGAGCTGTCTGCCTGCTAGTTGTCATAGCATCTCTGGCAAGGGGCTCACTGTATCCTGCTCCATATCATGCAGTCACACACAGCATACTTCTCCAAGAGCTCGAGTGTTGTTCGGTGGCTATTAGTGAAAAGACGTGTCTAAATTTGCGTTTTGGCAAGTGTATATTTTTAGCAAAATAAGTTTTTTTTTTGGTTGGCAGAATAGCTGATTGTTGAAGCAACATCAGAAACCAAGAAGTAAGAGATCAAAACATCAGTCAAAAAAGTGCAATATTTTAAGTTAGTGTGTCGGGGTTACATATTCTTTTCTGAAAGGTATAGTTAATAGGCGGCAACTGGTGATGTGCGTATAACTAAAAACTGCTTCAAATTATGTTTTTTTTTATCTTATGGTCTGTTTATCCAGTCAAAAGCAGAAACTATTATTATTATATAACATATAACATAATAATATATATATATATATATATATATATATATATATATATATATATATATATATATATATATATATTTTTGCATTTGTTCATGACAAAACCAACCAATAAAGTTAGCCAAAATTATATTTGTAAAATTTATATTTGAGTTGGATCACAAGTGAGACTGGTGTAACTCTAAAGAGAAGTTAGAGACACCTTTGTCAGACTGAGTTTAGTCTGCTGTAATACATGGTCAAAATGGTATCATGTAATAGCGTTTATCCTTGATGAATCACACTTGGCAGAATGGGCGAAGAGGTGTCTGGGACATCCATGCTGTTTCTCAGGTGCAGTGGATGTGCATAGGGAAGGACAAGGAAGGCGATAACTGGAGATAAAAACAATGGGGGGTGGGTGACCAAGGGAGTGATGGCTGAATGAGAGAGAAATCAATAGGAAATCAGTGTTTGGGGAGGACCTGTCGTTTATCAGGTGAAACGGTTAAACAGCGTTAAGGCACTAAAAGTGAGAAAAATATGGGCTTTCTCCATGCTGGTATTGATCACAGTGGAATGGGGCAGCAGAAGGCCGAAGCCACTAATAAAATAAGACATATCTGAGTGGGAATCAGCCAGGGATCGATGTGCCCCCTGATCAAGGCCAAAAACATCTTCACTGGGATTTAAGCCTGTTCTGCTGTCCCGTGGTGCCTCTCATCCTCCTTGTGTGACCAACAGTTTTGGAAAGATAGAGCACATTCTTGTCACCCATGTTACTTATTATACAAACATATCAGTATAGCTTGAGAAACAAATTTAACGTACAGAACCACGGTGAACTGAGATGGCAGATGGTACTTAATGGGTAATAAGCAAACAGGTTTTTATATTTTATTTTAACTATTTAGTTAATAACTCAACATTATCATTAACATAGATAATAAAGAATGAGCTAACTGCATCTTCAAATCCAGTCTCTCACTTTTGGAGGTGGCATGAGTGGATTCTTGCAGTGGTATAGGTTTGTGTAAACAGAATAGAGCTGCCAATTTGTGATTGGTTCATGGGGAATGGCATGTCTGAACAGAGCTTTTGTTTTGAGGCCCATATAGACTGTGCCTGCTGTCTATGCTGCCAGTATTTCTTTTAGCACATAGTCTACATGACACTACCATAAATGTCTAGTTTGTTATAATTATTGGCCTGCTTCTGTAGTTCTTGCTCAGTGTTGGCAATAGGCCTGGAGTCTTTCAGGACCGTGACATGCAAGCAGCCCTAGCATTGAAAGGATTTATTGAGAAGTTTCCTACTTTTATAGTAAAAATGCTTACTTTCCAGTAAATTTTTGGTGGCAGAATTTTAGCTGAAAAATCAGGGAAATAAAAAGTTTTTCCTCAGATAAGGCTGGAAGGCAGGAAGCACCAACAACCTTTTGACTAAAATAAGTCTGAGCAGAGAGCAGTGTTTTCTCTGATGCCCTTTTATTGCTCTATTTCTTATTGTGTAGTGCTACAAGTGCGAGGCAACTGAAAAAAGAGCACCAGTGTGACAAATAGCAGCAGATCATGCAGAAAATGTGCAATGCTAAACATCAGTTACTGCACATGGGAGGAATGGTGTGTTTGTGCAGTGTTTGCTGTCCAAGGAGTTCTGGTGTACAAAAAAAAACAGGGTCGCACTCACAGCTGGGGACTTGCAATTGAATACATGGCTTCATTTTCACAGTTTAAAAAATTATGTTGAGGAGGGCAGAAAATCTTGCTGGGGTTTTGAGTTTCTTGGGATGTCTTCTGATGACGATTATGAAATCCAATAAAAACTAATTAAGAAATTAGGAAGCCGATCAATAAAGTTTGCTCTGGTGAACCATGCTGTGAGTGTGGTGGTCATTTTCGTCAACCCCCTTCTGTCCAGGGAATGTGTTACCGCTTTGACCTGGCCAAAGCAATTGTTACTGATACTCCTCTGTGGATTCAGTCTGCACTAAACTCATTCCGCTGTAATTTATATTTTGTTGACGACCAGTTTCTTTGCTCGTATGTAATCTGATTCCATTGGTTCTCATTTTTGCTAATCCCATCCTTCTAATATTACAACCAAGGTACCCTGAAACCTCCTCAGCTAGGTGTTATTTTCTATATTTGGCATTGGGTTGACCGCCACAAAAACAAGCGACAGAGTGATGTTGAATCAAGTTTTAAGTAAGTTTTCTATTGTCAAAGCAGCAAGTCATGCTGTTCCATGTTGCCATCAAACATGGTGTGTAAATGACAAAAAAGTGGGGGAGGTTTGGTGGAGAGCCTGTATGATTATAAATTAGTTTTCATGTCAGGCCAAGGGGATCGCAAGGTGTATTGGACAGTGTTGACCCTCCCCTCGTCCCTCTCTCACACCTCGGTCCTCTCCTTGGCCTTTCTTGCCGCCTACTGGTCGGTATGGTAACAGGGCCTTATTTAGCGGCCGAACCCGTCCGTGTCCGTGGCCGGCGATTTGTCCTTGTCTAATTACGGCTGCTGGCTGCTGCCCGTGTGCACATGACTAATGGAGGGGCCGCGGACGGGGAGGGGCGAGGTTGGCTACTGGGGGAGGCAGTGAGGGAGGAGGATGCACTGGACGAGCAGACCGGTCCACTAGTGATTTGTGGACCAGGCACTCTGTCATTGCCCTGGAGCAATTTGTCTTCAGGAGGAGTCGGGAAGAAGAGGGGTGGAGATGGAGGGGATGGTGGTGGTGGTGGTGGTGGGGGGGCTTTAGGGCAGAAAATGGTTTACAATGACTCCCATTTTCCAGCACTTTCATCCTTGGCCACAACAGTGTGCAGGGTTTACCAGGGATGGGATGGAATGGGCGGCTGATGGGATGTAGGATATGACAGAAACCTTGACAGCTCGCCACTGCTATTTCTTTTTAGGTGGTTAGCTTGATGGCCGCCCTCCCTCTGAGAGCCTGAGGGCAGGCCTTATCTGTTTTCTCCTTGTCATGAGGCGGGAACTGGAGTCAAACTTGAACTTCAGTTTAATCTTATGTCTTCTCTTTTATACCCACACAGTACACATGCAAGCAACCAACACCATTGTGCTCTAATGCAGTGATTCTCAACTTCAGGTTCGCAACTCCCATGGGGGTCATAGGGGAAATTCTACATCAGGGGTTCTCAAAGTCCGGATTAGGACCAAGAGATCATATTTTCTGTACCCCCACCTACCTCTCTCTCTCTTAAGCCGAATCCATTCCGCTTAGTCAGTGGGGAAATTAATATACACACTATAGAACTTCAGCCAAGATCGTTCATGTAGCCCTGTTCTTACTCACAAGATCCATTCAGCAGTGGTAAAGCGCGAAAATGAAAGAGAGAAAGTTTGAACTGAATAGCAAGCGCTATAGGTATAACATTGCCACTTTTCAATGTATCATTTTAAGGCCTCTTATTTTTTGTTGGAGACATCGCGAGCTGCATGAGCATTCTGTTGAACTTGTGACAAACACAGCAACAAGGCTCCTCAGACTTGTGTTATAATTATCAGAGCTGCTAAAACACGGAAGCGTCTATGCATTTCTTCTTGCAGAGCAAAATATGCAGTTGTGATCGCTTTCAGCTTGTAAATTTTTCAATGCGCGCAATGCCACGGAGGGCTGTGCTGCATGTACCCCTCTATCAAAAGTCTCTGGACGGCTGAAAAAGCCAACAGCCAGCCACGCAGATCAACAGGACGACGCAATTCGGGAAAGACAGGAAAGATATCCTATATAGGCCGCTTGGTACTGTGTGACCTCTGCATTTCTTAATAAATGTTAGGCCTACTGCTTTCTTGATTTGCCTCATATCAGAAATAAGCGCATGCAGCTACAGGGGTGCGCACAGGTATAATAATAATAATAATAATAATAATAATAATAATAATAATAATAATAATAATAATAAAGAATGCACTTGCATGGCATGTGACATGAAAGATCAGCTGATTGACAGATTAAGAAAAAAGTGCACTGATGTGGCATGTGCTGCACAGCTGTTAACATAAGATACAGCTACAAGGGGAAAATGTATGAAGATCAGCTGTTTTCTGCACAGAATGTGGAATGAGGATTGTGCATAGGATGGGTCTTTTTTAACAAGTTGGACAGTGAAATGCAAAAAGCGGGACTGCGGTGGGAGAGCTGTGAGTCTGTGTGCACAGACAGGACTGGTGCTATACAGGGTTCTTGAGCCAGTGCTTTGCAATGTTTTCCAAACATTTAAGATAGTTAACTTTATTAAGTCCTGGCCGGTGCTGACTTGGTCACAAGCCTTGCATATTTAGCCAGCATTTTTGTCAAGTTGAACAGTTTAAACCTAAACACAAATGTCCTTATGGTGTCTTACATAATTGAAAAGAAAGCAATGGGCTTTGTGTGTGGATAAAGGCTGTGTTGATATGTAATCTTGACGATTACATGGACAACAACATAAGCATACACTTGAAGATGTAATAGCCACTCACTTTAAGAGCCTCTGTGAAAGTTTTAATAAGTATTACCCACAAGGTGATGCATTGGACAAGCACAAATGGATACGTCAGCCTGTCACCGCCTCCTCCAAACAGCAGTAGTGTTGTGCGGGGTAAGAATCACAACAGTAGTGTTGTTGTAGTGTTGTAGCCTACTTTCCACAATGGTAAAATGTGGCAACAAAGGTGTAAAATTAAAGGTTTCTTTGTGATTCAGCACCAAGGCTAGCGGCATATCCACCATGGTCCTGTGCAGGGGTGGCGCTGCAGCGTGGTCTTTGGGGGGTGGGGAGTTGCGAACAACACCAACTTTTTTTCTATAGAGAGCCTGCTGAAATAAATTCTGGTTCATTTATGTAACCAAATGAATCAATTACATGGTTATATAAACTGTTTCTGATAAGCTGCTGCTGTTGAAGGAATGTAAGAATGAGCTTGGTATAATATATTTTAAGGATATTTTTTACAAGTTTCTAATGCTTTGCACACCCTTTTTCTTTTTCCCTCCAGTTTTGTTAAACTTGGCAAACCACCTGCACCCCTGTCCACCTGGAGTCCTTATTAGCTCAAAGCAGTGGTTTCCTGAGCTGCGTAGACAGAAGACCAGCTCAGGGGCAGGGACTACTAACTGTCTATTGATTTTACACAGTTTTTATCTGCCCCCTTTGCTCTTTCTCCAAGTCTTTTTAAGTAAATAAACACCAGATTTGTCATGTTTGTCCAGGGAGAGGAGCAGGTCGGTGGGGAGGGGTGTGGGGTGGAGAGAGGCCAGTAGCAGGCCTCCAGGTGGGTCAGCCATGATTCATTCTGCCATCTCATGGATGGAGGGATTTGGGTAGGATTGTTGAAGGGTGCCTGTGGAGCCCCTCTCTGACCTCCCTCGCTCCTGTCCCTCCCCTAACGCTCCGGAGAAGCCGCGGTCCTAAATCACCAGCTGTCACTGTGTTGGCAGAACAATGGTGCCGGCTCCTCTGCTCCATCTCAGGCTCCAGCCGACCGGACATGGTTTCCTCCATCGTTAGTGTGAGCTTGTAGCCTCGCTGGTCCTTCCTGGCCCTAGAGCCCCATGGGGCCCAGAGAAGGCACGAGGTTAGGCTTAGCCTGACGCCTCAAAAGTTGCTCAACCTAAGTACTGCTGTTGAGGGGGCAGGGAGGCATACCATAGATGTTTTTATCTTTTGTTTCCTTCCACTTTATATGTTTGTTATGGTATTGGTTGTCAAATGGGATGGGCGCTCCTATTTTCGTAATCTGCTTAATGATATTGGATGTAACAACAGTTGTTCTCAACGTTTTTGCTTTTGTAGCCCCACCCTGCCTGACTTAATGTCATAAAATTAGTTCAAAATGGTAATGTTATTTCTCTCATGTAGATTTTGCTGTGATCTGTAGTTGCTCTGGCACAGACCGAGACTCTAAAGACATTTTTTGTTTTGTTTCTTAAAACTTGCACATGGGTTGAACAACACTATTTGAAGACCTTTGACCTTTGATTATTGTACTTCTGAGGTTCATTATGTTTAATCCTGTTGACATTTATCCCATTTGTTGCCCCAGACTTCCCGATAGCCCTTCTCTTTTGACTATTTAAAGTCCAAAGTATGAGGTCAATCTATCAAATCTCCTAACTGCGGGTGGATCAATATGTCAGCGGTCCAACACTCCCTCAGCAGTTATGATGATGTCCGTGCTCCTGAGCCTGCCTCGGCTACAGCGCACTGAGCAGGGGATCGAACCCCACCTGTCAGGGGCTCTGACGGAGAGCATGAATCACTATTACTGGAGTCTGCTGTTGGCTTCCCGATGCTCGGCAAACGTGCAAACTCTGATCCCCCCACAAACACACACCCATAGGCTCTGTTTGAGACCAGGCCTTTTTACTTTTTCAGTCCCACTCCATCACAACACAGAGCTAAATGTGTGCGCTATATTGCTCAGTTTGACGTGAGCTGGTATTTGACCCATTAGCCCCTAGAACCTGATCCAGTCTGCCCACAACCTCTGGACTTGTTAGCCCAGTGTGAGCACAGTGTAGTGGACCTGCAGGGGCTCCGGTTACAACTTTAATTTCATTGAAAGTCTTTAGCAATAGCTCGAGGATGGCTGCATGTTCAACAAATAGCTCCACGTTAATAGCACCATGTTTTGTCTTGATGCTTGGTGTCTGGCGCAAGTCACCGTTAAAATTGGTGTGTGGGTGTGTTTGTGTGGACAAGTTGTGCGTTTGTGTGTTGAAATAATATTCTAGTTTACAGGATGCAATTTCCCCTTAATATGGCCATCCTAATGTAATTTGGCATCTATGGAGTGTCTGTATGCGAGTCCGGGCCGGTGTGTGTTTCTGCTGACTGCTCCTGTTTTGTGTTTATATGGATGAGTGGCTCACTGGGAGAGCATTATGCATCCTTTTCAGCATTTAAAGATTATGTCCACAGTGGCGGCAGAAGCATTAGCCAAACGAGGAAATATGCCTTTGATTAAAATATCTGTTATCTCTTTATTGATTAAAAGGCTCAGTTTGGTAATAGAACGTCTCGGCCCCTCCCCTCGTCGCTTTGATGAGCTTTTTATTTTCCATTTCCTCTGTGGATAATGGTCCAAATATTTCATGTGACTGCTCTCTACATACAACAAACCATTTACTGAATGTAAACGTATTCACACAACAGTGCCTGAGTCATTGCAAATATTGAATTGATTTGTTTTAAATTTAAATGTTTGTTGGCTATTTCAGGTTCCACTATTTACAATATATTTCTCACATTAAATGAGCATCTATATGTTTATTATAGTGTACATCAACATGGCACATAAACTGTAGATATCTTTAGTTTTACTAAAAACGTATTAATACATTTTCACACCTAATCCTTTCTGAGAAGTGAGACTTTTGACAGCTAGAGTAATATTAGAAGCACTACTACCCTGGACCTGTAAAACATTACATTACAGGGAATATATTAATAATTGACTGCTGTAATTTGCTGAAAAGTATTTTTCCAGGCTGTGGCCAAGTGGAAAACATTTTGGCCTGTTGAACCTTGACTTCCTCAAGGCTGGTGACAAGAGTTAACCGGTGCAGTGACACAGACTCACTCAAAGTGTGTCCTACAATGGTGAGATATTCTCTGGTGGCTCCTCGACACAAGGGTCAAGCCCTGGCTGTACCTCATTAGTCAGGTCACAAGACATGCAAGGAGCCTGAGAGGATCCTGTCCTTTAGTAAAAGCATGCTTATCTGTAGCTCTGTGTGCTTTTTCTCTTTCTGCTGATGACAAAGAGCAACAGAGGAAGAGTGGGTCTTGTGCATTTGATGGGAGACACCGAGTTGAGGCTGAATGAGAACAGATGGAGATGTGCTCTTTAATTAACCCGGCAGAATCACAGGGCTGAAAACAGGCCTCGGTCCGTGAATAACACCCCGCACAAGAAGGCACACTTACATTATGCGTGTGTGTGTGTGTGTGTGTGTGTGTGTGTGTGTGTGTGTGTGTGTGTGTGTGTGTGTGTGTGTGTGTGTGTGTGTGTGTGTGTGTGTGTGTGTGTGTGTGTGTGTGTGTGTGTGTGTGTGTGTGTGTGAGAGCCTGTTGTGGAGTAGCCGGAGCATCGACCCGTTCCACCATCCCCCTTCCCCAGAGCGGGGCGTTTTATTTCTCATTAGCGGGCAGCAAACTGCTGGGGGATGAAATTTGCTAACAGGAATTAAAAGTGCATTAACACATCTGAGAGATTCATTTCTGCTAATAGTTTTATTAGTGCTCTGACCTTTCAGTTCATTAGAGGACTGTGAGAGGAGGAAAGAGGAGACAAAAGGCTGCAAGAGAGCGGTACATTCAAACATAAAACACAATCGCAATTGCATCAAACAATTCAGATAGGATCTATTTTGTCTTTGAAAGTCACATTCTCTCTGACTCCTCTCTTTATTTCAGGTCCAAGCCGTCAGGACAACTCTGTGATACTCCTCCATCTCAGTGGCCTGCTGCTCACCTCCCTCTACTCAATTACCAGAATTTATAAGGCAATGTTTTTCAGGTCTGTTAGCGCTTGAGTGTATCACTTATCCAGCCAGTTAATTGTTTATGAACTGCGCCCTTCCCCTCTCTCTAATGAAGTCAGAGAGCCAACAAAAGTGCAACGAGTGTGACAAGAATGGCTGAAGGGGAATAAGTCACAATAGTCGACAGCGTTTTAACAACAAAGTCGCCCTATCAAGACCCACCCAGTCACCACAAATGTCCTTCCCAGATACCGTAGATAGGCAGTGGGAAGATAGAATACAGATTTAACTTAGCAGGGAAGGCTTCTAAAAGGGAATTAATGTTGTTTTCTTTCCAGTTTTATTGGAAAGCAAGTGAGGCAAGTTACAGTGCAATTTGCTTTCCCCTGTTCCCTATAATTAGCACCTTACAGAAATGAAATAACATTGACGAGAAGGTCAATAATCCTGATCTATAGTGAAATTAATCCTGCTATCGACACAACAAGCAAACAATACAATTAAGAGCAGAGGGAGGAGAGAGTGGAAAGTAAACGGTGAGCAGCGGGGCTGAGCAATAGGATGTGTTTTATCTCCTGGGTTCACTGTGCAGAAATCCTGTGAAGCTTTCTAATTAATTCATCTATTGTTAATGAAGGCAGAGCGAGGAACCAGGGATTATACATGAGCAGAGGAAGGAACACAATTAGAGATACCGGAGGAGTGATTGCTTTTTTAACTCGCTCTTACTTCCCTGTACTTATTCGACTTGACAGAGAACGTTCATTGGCCCTTTCAGAGTCAGCTCAACCCAAATATTTGAGTTTGAATCACATTTTTGCAGTTCAGTAAATTTTGATGTTTTATATATAAACCTTTTTTTTGAAACGTTGGCACTTAAAAGGATCATAAAAATGTAATTCTCAGTTTTGACTGATAATGCTGTGTTCAGTGATCATCTGAATTGTTCTGAGTTCTAAGTTCTGAGCACATTACAAGTTGCACCACAGGGTAGAGGGAAAAGAAGACTGAAAAGCAATATGCAATGATTGTACAACACTATATAAGACATTGGCAATGATTAGTGAGTAATTAGTAATGATTTGAAATGTAATTGTTGTAAAAGAAAATCATTCATAGGCTTTTTTTTGCAGCAGACTGGGTAATGGATATGAGAAACTTTTTTTGATGCTATTGTTGTAGCCACATCAGCTCTGGAGTTTGTTGGAGGACTTTTCTCACATAAATCCAGTTTCCAACAATTAAAACATTGACGTTATAACCTTTCAATAAAGATTGCCCGTATTCTGTAAAATCTATCCACTAAAAAGGACCACTAGTTCATAATGACCAACATTTTAATTTATTGTGTCCCACACAAGAAAAGGCCTTGAATCAAGACAATTTCTAGCCATCATACCTGTGTCCCAGTGCCACTGTTCCCATATTTACCAAAGTTTGAAGAGAAAGCTCAGTCCTGTCAGGCTGCAGCCGATGATCCAATGCCAGTGACAGAAGGGGCACGCTGCTGTTTCCAGCTGAGTAGTTTTAACTGGCGTTGGGACAGGCCTGGGGACACAGAAGGGAGCAGAGGCCGACAGTAGGATGGTGCATCCGAGCGTCAGAGGGTGAAGAAGGATTGCCTTTCAAGAATTACGAGCCATTAAATCAGGGCCTGGAAATCTCAAGGTTCCCCAAGACTGCTGCACAAGGAATCTGGGCTGGAGAAATATTGTTTATGGTTTAAAAGGCATGCCGATGGATTTATAAAAGAAACATTCATCATTGCAGGAAAACGGAACAAAACATTCTGGAAATAAATACTCACTCTATAGGTATACTTGTCACCCAGACAGCACAATAACAAGTGAATTGGGAGGGAGATCTTTCATTTGTTGGCAGCCAGCTCCAAACATGCACTGTGTGACTGCTTGTGTGTGTGGCACACAGTAGTTCTTCTCTGAACACATTTAAGGTGATGATAATTTACTAAGATACATTACCTTATTTGTATGTAATCAAATGCTGAATCCAAACACTATGATGAAATGAAATGTTTTTTAGCCTTTTCACTACTAACCCTTATTCCAAAGTGTAATTGTGCAGCACAGTGTTATGGGGCTTTGCCTCAGCGCAAGAAACTCAAGAGTTTGATTCCTAGTCTGGGGAGTCTGCTGCTGGTGTTGGGCTTTTCGCTGGGTGTTCCTGTTTTTGCCGACCTTCCTGAATGTTTACATCTCCGGCTAATCCTCCAGCCACTGTACATGATCTGGAGAGGGTCTCTGCATACTGCTATGGTTGCTCTAGTGACATGGGATAACAGTTGGATTAAATGCATGTTCCTACAGGAATTAATAAAGTATAACTTACCTTAATAACATTCATACTCACACAGATGTATCCAGTCACGTCCCATATCAGGTTTGCTATAGACTTAATCCACCTTTGGGAGTCGGAATTACACTGGGTCAGACCCCATTCTTTGATATCTCTAAAGGCAGGAGGCAGTTTGGGCTTCATCAGTGACACCAGACTTACATTTCATCCCCAGATAAAGGAAATCTAAGTTTCTTACATTTTTGAAATGAAGGTCTGCTTGTGTGTAGAAAAGGCTTTGTGTGTGTATAAATAGGACACCTCAGTGAGTTCATCACTAATGGACAATCCCTGAAAATGGACTGACATTTTTTAACATTTTAACTTTTTGTCCATAATTTCCCACTACCGGACAACAGCTAAGGGATTTGTCCAGTAAATGCAATTAACTGAATTGATTACTGACTGTGGTTCACTCAAACCTCTGATGAAAAATGGCTTTAGTCAAGCTGCTATTAGGAGGTTATGGGATCTGGTCTGTTGTGTGACCTTGAGACACACCACTTGACCTTGAGTCATGGTTCTGAACAGACCCTTTCCCATAGAAGTGAGGTTACCAAAGAAAACACTTTAGTGTCATCATATAGTTCTATTGTTTGACCAGGTTTTGTGAAAATTGTCATTTGTAAGAAGTTAAGAAAGCTTTTTAGTCTATACATATTTTGTCAATATTATTAGCCCAAAAGAAATTGCACAGGCTGTGGTCAGACATTCAAAGGACTATTGATTAAAAAATCTATACAATTGTGCATATTGACCAAATATTGATGAGTGATTTGATCAATAGGGCTCTTTAATACACAGTTGTCCTCTTGAGAACTTGACAGTATGTAGAGTGAGGCCAGTGTGAAGAACAGGTGACAGTGATGGAGTGGTTTGACAAGACAAAAGTGGGATTTTACACATTTCCACTGCACAGGTTGTCATTGAGTCAGGCCTCCAGTATGTAAAGAGAAGTATGCAGCATGCAGAAAACATGCAGCAGTATGTAAGGTCTTTGTGGCTCAGTGTCCTGAAGGCAGGGTGCAGATGTGGGAGCCTGTGTCTGTGTGTTTGATGGATGGGCTGGCGGGGCAAGGCCGTGGATAAGAGTGCAAACAAACTGAGAAATAAATGAGAGTGACAGGGGAGCAGTGATGGGGCCCTCTCCCAAGCTCCTGATCCATGCCGACCAGCTCCAGCAGCCATTTGTATTAGAGAAATGAGGAGGCTGTCACTGGGATGAAGAGACAGACTTCTCTCTGTATCTCTCACTTGCTGTTACACAAACCACACTTGGGCGGTGTGATTCAGCTCCGAGGGGGTCTAATCAGGGCGACACAGGGAGCTAATATAGGCCATAATGACTGGAGCGCTCAGTGGCACACTTCAGTAGCTGTGTTAGGGGGGCACCAGCGCTGAGGCTGCTGTCTGCACCAAATGCACACTCACCAACACAGGTGTAGATCACTGACTGCACCCTTTTCCTCGTGAAGTAACTGGGGAACATGAGTAACTCAAATATAAAACACAACTAGCAGCAGCTAAAACATACACATGTGATTGTTGTTTTATGATACTTTAACTTTAACAAGCAAGTCTAAAAAGCATTGGTTGGATATGAGAGCAGGAAAGCCGGAGCTA
Organism: Neodontobutis hainanensis; assembly: GCA_024349245.1. NCBI lineage: Eukaryota > Metazoa > Chordata > Actinopteri > Gobiiformes > Odontobutidae > Neodontobutis > Neodontobutis hainanensis. Next base: position 385,174 of record JALDNG010000070.1, on the reverse strand, counting down.
CAGAGAGGACGCTTTAGGACAAAGTGTTTGCGTGTGTGGATTTTTGCTTTCTATTGGTTTGTTATTTGTGTTGAGCTAAATCAGGATGTACAATCCTTCAACACAATGACGGCCTGTGTTCTCTGTGCCACCCAGACTTTGTAAGCACAGCCTGGTAAAGCAACGAGGGCAGGCGGATTGTGTGCTGCCCGACTTTATTTAATAATTTGTGTGTATGCGCGTGTTTGTTTCTGTGTGTATCCTGGGCTACAGCTGGGGGGGAAGAGGTATTTGGGCCTGCACCTGCACTCGGATAATGAATGTGGAAGCAGCGGTACCTAAATAAATCAGTGCCTCTCGCAGCCTCAACTGGACTTTTCTGTTTAGGGTCGAAATCTTCCCACTCTGCACTGGATTAATCATGCCTCCGAGCAGGGACACAAGCGGCGTGTGTGTGTGCGTGGCTGTTTGTTCAGTGTGTGTCCCTCTCCGAGACGCTGCGAGGCACTTTTTGCACCTCCATCCTCTGAACTGTAATCTCTTGTAGGACAAACAAAACAAGTAGTCATAATTTTACAGACTCGTATAATTAGCTCCACCCTCTCGGCTACAGTGATGAATAGGTGAACCTTTTGTTTGCATTTGTCATGCTGCGGTGGCATTGTCACAGATGTGAGTATGTGATGCAGAGGTGCATGAGGTCAACGCGCGTGCAGGAGTTAGTGGACGCAGGCTCAAAATGAGACGTGCTTCTCTGGCTTCTAGCACTTTCCAATCATTCCTTTTCATCTGCAAACATATTTTAGCACTGTGGCCTTTTTCAGTCAGTCTATAGAGCAGTGCTTATCTTTACCCCTCACTGCTATCTCTGGCAGTGGGTGTGCTGTTCTAGTCCGGTGCAGAACTACGCCCGTCCACTTCTATCTTTCAGACCGATAGCCTCTGATTGATCACATCACATCCCTCATCTATTATTCATGTTAACGTTTATGTCTATGGAGGAAGGGCAAAAAGTGGGAAAGAGAACAACCTGTTTAATGTTGGCCTTTATTTAGATTGAAGACGATCTTGTGCAACATCTGGAGTCTCGCAAGATTTGTGAGTTCACAAGCTGACAGAAATCCATCTTGTCCTTTAACAGAGCAATGTGATTTCCACCAAACTATGGCCAATGGCGCAGCAACAGTGATTCTGAGTAACGGCCCATCTGTCCGAGTTAAAGAAATACTTTGTAACTGGTCAAGACCTGCCCTGAGTAAAGGTCTCTGTGTCTCACTGAACTGCTGCAGCCTCATATGGGACAGTTAGGTCTCAGTGTGTTTATCACCGCTGTGTGGTGAACTCTGACATGTCTGAGTTTACATAGTGGAGTGTCTGGTCAGCTGGTGCACTGTTGCTTTGAGGCTACATATTTTTTGTAGTTACCAGGCTCTGTATTTTTGGGTAAGAAGTTACATAGTGTTACTTTTTTAGAGGTGGAGAAATAAGTTGCATAGTTAAATGTTGTATTCTCTGACATGGATAACCCAATTGGTTGCTGTGTGTATTAAAAATGGCTCTGGAATTGCTGCCCCATGGGGCAACACAGAGATGGGCACAGGGACAGTGAGACATGTACTTACGGCTGTTTGGGACGGAAATTAATGGTGCATTTTTTGTTTTTATAATGTGATGTAATGATGCCATTCGTCTAATAAAAAGCACATTTTTGAACATTTACACGTTCATTTACACACTCCCTCTTTGGACGGGGGGAAACCCAGTGGGCCAATACAAACATCTCACTTCTCTCACCCACTCGCAGCGCTGCAGGCCTTTTTATTGCATTGTGATGGATGATTTCAGTTTGGCATTTTTCACCACTGTGCAACATCTAGATACGCCCCCTCCCCATTTGAGTGCAAAAAGAGGCCATCCCATATTCACAAAGCCAACATCTAATGCATATTGAGTATGTTTTGTAAAGGATCATTTGATTGTCTTGTAAATGAAGCTTTGCCTCTCAGCTGCTAATTTAGCCACATTCCATCTCATTAGAGAAGAGAGGGAGGACAAATGACAAAGGCACTCTCAGAGAAATGGACCCTTCTTTGATTTCAAATAACTGGCCCGGTGGCCCTACAGTTGAAGTGCACTTTAGATTTTCGAGGGGCAGCCTTCAAAACCAAACCTGACTGTGAATGCCCTGCTACCACCCCTCTTATATTTTCCCCACCTTTGCAGCCTGTCCCGTTATCTCTTTAGAGGATGTGCAAGTGTATCTGGTTTCCTAAAGCGTTTAGCACCTTAGCCACAAAACCCGGACAGGAAGCCCACTCTATTTGCAATGTATCAATTGCTCTGAACAACACTCCCCTTACCTCCACCTCCTTCTGTGTCACGCTGGCTCAGCACACACATACCTTGACAGTGAGCATTCACAATCAGATTTACAAAAGCAGACAAGGAGTTTATTACAACTTTATAGTTTTGTTTTATTTTACAATAAACATGCTGCATAACACAAAATATCTAAATGGAAAGATGCATACCTGTGTCCACACTCATATTTCACACTTACTCACGTAGACAACGAGAGTCCGACCTTGGCTCCAGGAGATTGTCCTGGGGTTCATTCTTCGGCCAAGCTGCTGAGTTAAATGGGTCTAGCAGCCAAGGCAGCGCCCGCAGCCTCCGCAAGGCTGCTCTCATCTGTTACACAGAAAGAAAAGAAAAAAAGAAGGAAAGAAGTAAAGAATAGTTTAAAAATCTAAGGAAACAGAGGGGAAATGTTTGTGTGGACGTCTATGTGCAGGTGGGCATTCATATTTCTGCAGGTTAGCACAAGTGTTAGCAGCTGTGTGTGTGGACACCATGCACCAATCAAAGTGTGTGCAGCTGTATGTATGTGCAGGATTGCGTTAGAGAGCGTGAATACGCGCCTGAGGTGATGCCTTTGAAAGGCACTTTAGAAATTAAAGCGGTGCCACTGTTCTGTAATGGGGCTTAAATGATCCAGAAAACACAAGATATATTGAGCATTTAATGAAACATGCAGCACACATTTCTTAATTCTCTGTTCAGCTGCACCCTACCTTCTTCACACAGACGTGCACATGTTTTTCTATTAAACCTTTGAAAAAGCACTTTGCTCATTTTACGTACATAACCTACATTTTACTGTACTGAAGATTAGCTCACATTGTTTAATATTTTGATGTCCGTTTTCTGTCTGTAAACTTTTAAGACACATGATTTCATAGAGAAATGTCCGGTTCTGATAGGTTTCACTCCAGAGAACAGAGCAGCAGTTGTTCTCTTCCTGGTTGTCTGTGGATGTCCTTTGTGGTTTGGCCATACATTAATAATGTAAAGGTAATGATCTCTAGACTAAAGGCCCTGTCCTGTCTTGTCTCCCCCTCCCTCCTTCTCCCTGTCTGTCTGCAGCCCAGCAGCGGAAGAGGAGGAAGAAGAGGCCGTACACAGAAATGGATGAATGTGGCTAAAGACAGTAAGGCACCAAAGAGGAATTTCTGGCTGTAGAAACAACGACCATTTTGCTTCATTTAACCCTCGAGGAAAAACAAAAATCATTCAAAGAAAACACCACTTCCCTTCCCTTTGCCTGTGAAGTTTGGTCTCAGCGAATGATAGATGAGGAAATTGCACCGTGGCCTCCGGTGTCCTCTCTTGCGCTCGCCTTATCCTGCACCGCTTCCTTTTCCCGAAACACACACAGTCACGCACAGTGTTAGTGAGTGATGGATGAGGAGCTGGCAGTGTGGCAGTAATAGCAGACACCCAGGGCTGAGCTGCCATTTATTCATTTGTCTCTTTCTTTATTTGCGTCTTTATTTAGATGTCTCATGCCAACATTTAAATATAAAAGGTTGAGACAGAAAACACAAATCACATTTGGACAACAAATATTACATACAAAAATAAAATGTTTAGTACAGAAGTGTTGGGACTTCTTTCAGAGATGATCAGGTGATAATATTTTCACCTATAAAAACCCTAAAATATTTTATATTCTTTTTTAGTGCTTTATGATGTGATAAACCCCAGTGGTCCACCTCAAACTTGAGAGGTTACGATCCTTTTTGTGTGGTTTCACTGGCAGAAGTGTTGTAAGATACATGTAACCCTAAGCTTTTTTGGGAAGCGTCCTGACTTTGATGAAACTCTGGCTGAAGCTTATGTCTCTGTCCTAAGAGTTCATGTGTTGAACAAGGTGAGATGAGGCACGGATGATGGACAACAGACTGCTTCCGTAACATTACACATTATTAATCATGTTCACAAACTGTACAAAGACGAGAGGAGCAGAAGAGAAGGAGGGATGTGAAAAAGAGGAGAAAGAGGGGGAGCGAAGGCAAAGCAGGAGGGTTAGAAAGCCACAAATAACTACCATCAATCATGGAGCAGTCAACATTTTCACAGGTTAGGATTGCCGGTTATTGGCAGCAGCCTGGGATCTGTAGCCTACACTATGTTGTGGGCTGTGTTTTGTGGGGCTGTGTGTGTGTTCACTCTGTGTTGCCCAGAACGGACTTCTCTGCTCCACTCTCACTGTCTTCGTCTCGCTCTTAAACTGACGGCACAAACAACAACAGTTGAGAAATCACCCTCGTCAGCAGGAAGCTGGCAGGTGTGTTAACTCCCCTAGTACCAAATTAGGATGTGCAAGATTGCAGAAACGCCTCGGCTCTCATATCGCCCTCTTTTAATCACTAACATTTACATGAGTCTGGATGTAAACGCACATCAGGCTTTGGACCATGGGCCAGGACTTGAATCATTTTAAATTTCCCAAAGTGAGCTGAGAACACTGTCTGTAGATCTACAAAGGATTTTAGAAAACCTGTCTATCTTTAAACTGTTATTGGTCCAAATGGTCTTTCAAATATTAGTATTAACATAAATTCTTTCTAATAGATATCACTTTTTTCCATCTCAGGATTGCTGTCCAGTGGATTTATGTCAAATCAACACTAGGGGGTGCTATAGGTTTGTCAAGCCAACTGTTGAAGCTTTCCTCAGAGCACGTCTGTGATTGTACATCATGTGTAAAGTGTGGCACATTCTCTGCACCCGCTGTCCTCAGAGGGTCCCGTTGGAAGACAAAAGCCACTGTTGGTTATGAACAGTTGCCCTACTTCTTGCCTTAAGACTTCTTTATCATTAACTCCTCATCTCCACTTGTGTCAGAGGTCACGTTTCTTGGTTACAAAATCTGCTGATGAAGTTAATAGATGAGGGTTTGTCATAAGTTGAGGCCTTTGCTTCATAGTTAGTTACCTAATGCAGTTGAATAAAACAAACTTGCTGAATGGACATAAGCGAATGCACTAATTGGACGATAAGAAGATAAATATATATATATATATATTTAGGCTGTTTCAGATTTAGCAAGATGCACTAATTCTGTCTTTACTGATGCACATTTGCCCTCTCTGTTTTTATACAGCACACACACACAGACTTAGACTTGGAGTCTAATTTAGCAGCAGGATGTCTGACATGCGTCTTCTCAGTTTCACTTTAAAAACACTTTAAAAGCAGTGTGGCGAAAAAAAAACCTTGTTTCAGAAATCTTAACTCTTGGTGTCGGCATTGGTTTTATTTTGGAGATTGTGTTACAAAGTCATTCAATCATGCAGTCTTTAGCAGAAAAACGACTGAGCTGCTTTTAGTCTATTCTCAGACACATACAAGTTCCGCCGCTGTGGCCTGCTGCTCCTTAAGGTCAAAGTGTCTGGTGTGTTTGGTGTCTATGAATTATTTCATTGATTATCCAGGACACTTTGCACTTTGGGTTGAGATTCAGGACAATGCATCAATGTGTATGTTGTGCTTTAATGGTTTGAATAATAAAATAACAGAAGACACAATATAAAACATGAACATTTTATGTTAATTCTTCCATCAATCAGTAAAATCTTTGGCACAGTTCTGTTTCTTTTTGGGTGAGATCTGCCCCCTGCCCCTAAATGACTTCTGTTTAAATTAATCTGTATTTTATTTCCTCGTACATCTTTTGGAAATATTTTAAGAATTCTAAACTATGAAGGCTTGATGAATTCTGATATTTATGTTGTAAATGATTCACAAGATTTTTTTTCTATTCCCTCTTAGGTTAGCAGTTGTCAAGGCACAACACTCCAAAACACAATATGTAAGAAAAGACTGAAAGGACTGTGGTTACATTTTCACAAAACCCATTTAAGGATAAATAATGGCATTTTTTCTAATACTTTTCCATTTATGGTCCTCTGAATAGAATAATACATTTGATTTTCAGTGAGTCAAAAGCTGTGGCTGCGAGCATTGCGAGAGAGAAACCAAAGTAGAAAAAAGGAGGAAAAAAAAGCTACTGCTGTTCATTGTCAACCTGTAGGATATTGACTGATGATGCGCACGACTTGACTCCTCTTCTCTCTCGCACACTTTACTTTGAGACAGAGACAAAGACAGAGACAAACCCCCCCTCTGCTGAACATGGGGGGGGGTCTGGGAAACACACAGCCAGATTATGCAGCGCACACCGTTATTGAATATGTGACTAACACAGTGAGAATCGCTCGGGGAAATCAGATTAAAAAATGAATTATTTATAAGGACAAGGAATGCTGTTCCAATAGGCTGGAGAGAAGGGAAAGAATACACCTACAATATGCCCCAAACAACATTACAAGTTTGATCATGACACTTCCCTCTGTAGTTATTCATTTTTATAATGCTCACAAATATTCCCCTTTATATTCTGATATATTGAAATATGACTCAGAGTAAAAGTGTTTTATTATTTTGTTTCAGTGATATTATCTCCATTTTCTCGGTTTCGTCTGCACACTCTAAAAGACAGACTTTGATATATTATCAAATCACTTTAAACACTTTTGTTGCTATTTCTGTGTAAGCCCCCCTATTCAATAAAGACACTTAAATAAAACTGAAAAACAATATAGAGGCTCTACATCCGAAAATACAGGCACTGGCACAATATTATTCATCAATTAACCAGCATTTATTATAATTTTATATTTATTACTCAAGCCAAATGATTGGTTATTTATTGTAAAATAATTTATGTAGTTAAAAATATTTTAAATATGTCTTTATCTTAAAACTTCTCTCTCAGCATCACATTTAAAATAAGCAGGCCACAGTGAACAGCATCCATCTTTGAGCTTTTATGCAAATGTATTACAAGTGGCATAGATGCCTTTCCCATTCATCAATATCTTCATCTAGATTTTTATTTAAAAAAACATATTTCCCTTGGATTTGTGAGAATGTTTAAAAGCCACTCGACTGTTGTTGCAACAGTCACTCAAACACCTTCAATCTCCTCATGCACCACATCTTTTATTTTTTTCTGAAATTTATTTAATTTCTAGTCGTAGATATTCTCGTCGCTGCTCTTTTAAAGTCTCTCTGTGGCTCTCTCGAGTTCTGTTCTTTGACAAGCAGCCAATGTGCTGACACAGGGAAGCGTTTAGCCGTGCATTGATGTGCCAGAGCGGGCCTGCCTAAGTGATTACTCTTTTATCTGATCCTTTTTCTCTCACACCATATATACGCTCAAAGATTCTTTTTTCTATTCTTTTCAAATTTTTTTTTCATTTTTTTCTTCTCATTTATTTTCAACTGTGGAGCTTTGGGGCCCCAGCACAGTCACATCAGCCCCGACCCCTGGACAGGGACAGGTGTCATACTTGGAGTAACGCTCTCGCAGGTAAAGCTAGTACAAGAAAGTGGTATGTCATCACCTCTGGCTCACGTTCCTTCTTCTCGTGGGTCAAACCTCACGTCCGTCTGAGAGTTTCCACAGTGAACAGGCAGAGGTGACGGAGAAATCTGAATATAAAACTGTCTCCATTTTTACCAATGATTCTTTAAAACAATCAGTCTTGTTGCATACACAAAAGCCACATTATAAATACACACATACAATTAAATATAAAAATTATAGTTTTCAGATTAGGTGGAAATGTCTTTTTAATTCTTGACTTAAATTATATTCTTATTATGCAATAGTTTGATTAGATTTGTCAATTTCGTGGTGTTTTTTTATTTTGCTGGTTCTTGGTGCTGTTGGTTTTAAAGGAAACTGACTTGTAAGTTGCATGTTTGCCTTGTGGACCTTCTCCCCACAGGGGGCATTGGGAGCCCGCCGCAGACCTCTCAGATGTAACGTCGGCATCTCGGCTCAGGGCTCTCCTTAACCAAAGGTGTGTGATGTGATGTGAATAAGAGGAAGAGGGGGAAAGATGGCACACATGAAAGAGTCCTCGCATCAGCAGAAAGTTGTTTTTCTGTGGCCTGGAGAGTCTATTTAAAGTGGAGTGGGGTGGATAAGGAGAAGAAATGGGAAGTTAGACTTGGAGTGGTCCGGAGCCCGGAGAAAAGGGAGGCGGTGTAAAGGAGGGGGTATGGATAACACGATGCAACGCTTCACTCCATTTTTCGCTTTTGATTGAGGTTGGAATTTGCGCTTGGTTGTTTGTGAAGTTTAGGATCTGTGAGGGCACTTGCTGCGTGGGCGCAAATCTGCCCGCCTATATGCCCAGGCTGCTGTGTATTTGCGTGTGGGTGAGGTATTAATCTTCTTTGTCAGTGCAGCCCAGATGCAGGGCCCTTCCAACAGCACAAGCCCAGACTCAGCAGTCTGCTTTGGGCTCTGGGAAAGGAGGCACGGGTTTTTTTTTTGGGGAGGAGGGGGGTAGACGCCCGCTGGTTGTGCTGCTGAAGTGGGGAGCTCTGACGGAGAGGGCAAGGGGGACAACACACAGCAGATTAGCTAATGGTATTAGCCAAGGAAGACCCTCAGGTAAAGCCCATTGGTCGCAATTAGTGGAGCTTCTCTGAGGTTGCCCTGTGGCCCCTGCACAAACATACACAACTGTGCCTGCGTTCGCCGACTTCCTCCTGCACAAACACCTGCATTCAGGGCCAAAATATGTCTCATTTCATTTTAAGGTATGACTCCCATAGTCTCCCCTTTACCCTGCACTGTCTTCCCCCATTAGCACCGCTCATGAGCCCCCTACGCTGTAGGCCCACTGTGAGAACAGACCCACTAACATGTTTGCTCTGCAGGAAGCACACACACAGTCAGTCCACAGAGTTAACGCTGTTCAGAAGTCTGCTGACACATTCAAGCACTCAAACAAACACTTCTTCGTCAGGACACTACACAATGACCAAATCGTCAACACGGGGGGCAGCGGAGATTGACATAACAAGCTGATGAACCTCTTTTTCTGGTTAAATTGCCAGAACGGCACTGTGAAGAAAGGTGTTGTATCAGTTGGTGATGAAAGATATTAATGAAGACACAGACCGGGGTTGATTTGAAGCATATGTAATCATGATGCTGATCAGAGCCCTCAGCAACTTAAGTGAGTTCTGTAATTAATCATGAAGTCGGATAAGTGAGCCAACTATATCAGATTGATTTATTTATTTTTTTGCCTTTTATTTGAAATAAAGTATCAGACATGAACTCACTAAGGAGTATTCAGGAAATTGACATGAGCAAAGAGACCTGAGCTCAGATCTGAACCCGAGTTGCTCTACTTTATGTGGTATACTCTCCACCTGGTGAGCCACTGAGGTGCCCCACATGTGTTTTTTTTATTCCAAAATCTAAAATGTGTGACTTGACTATGTCTGTGGGAATTTTTTTGTTTTGCTCCGAACAAGGCAAAGTCAACCCTGTACTGTTTTCACCAACCTTTTTTACTTACAATATAGCACGTTAGAATATGTTTAGAATAAGTTGCAATTGACCTATGTACCTATGAACCTATTGACGTCTGCTCTTGTTTTAGGCCTACTTTATTAGAATAAGTCCATCAGGCTGGAGAATTAATTTAGGTTGTGGGTCTGTGCAAACGATGGATCACCTCCTCTTCCTGCTGTCTCACATTCACTCTCTCCATCTGCGGGAGATTAAACTGAGACCAGCTCCACTTTTCTCTCTCCTTCTGTCCATCATTGTGAAAAATTACCTTTTAGTCTTCTTCCTTAATCGCCCTGGCCGCAGAGCAATCAGACAGGAAATAATGGCTTGGTGTCTGGCCATGAGGCTCTCTACTACAATGCCACTGGATAGGGTCGAGGTGAGAATGGGGAGAACTTATATTAATGATTCCTAGTGTCATCTTTCTAGAAAAAGAGATACTGCAGAAGTATCACTGTCAAAGCTTTGTAGAAATACATTTGTAAATGTTCAACTGCTTCACAGGACGCTTTCTCAAGTCTCATCTTTGCAGCACAGGTACCTTGTTATTATAAACAAGTAATTATGACTGAATGCAGTGACTACAAACAATAGTATTATTTTTATTATTACTGTTACATTATTTAGTCCAAACATTTTTACAATGTGATGGGTTTGAAAGAGACTCATACTAATGGACTGAAAAAAATATAAAAAGGAAAGCATTTCCACAACCACAAACATAATTAAATGGGTAAATAAAAATTAAGAGCAAAAGAAGGGAACTAAAAATGAAACATAAACAAAAGTGATATAGAAGGTTCATATACAGTGTCATTTTAAATGGCATTTTTTCAAATGGCCATGTATCCTGTATCAAACAGGTGAGCTCTTCTCTCAGAGTCAGTCTTTAGATGTTCTCTCTCAGTTGGGAGTCAAATAATGTGCAAAAGATAAAAAAGGAAAAGCTTTATTTTCTGTCTGATAGGACTGGTGTGCTGTGTAAAATCCGGCCGTGATTGGCCCCCAGGCAGGACTTTGAACATGCCCAACTTAAAGTACCTACCGCTGTACATTGTTCTCCTTGTTGTAATTCACAAACCTCTCCTACTTTTCCACTTCACGTTGCTCTGTTCTGCAGCAGTTTGATTTGGTGTGAATTAATTGCTCCTCATATGGGAGACGGCACACGATTAGTCTCAATCCTGATAATGGTGTGTGGCTTGGCCGCAGGGAATACACTGCCAATTTGCTTGTGGCGCATCTGCCAAATGATTGGTGTTTACACGCCACATCCCCCGCGGAGTGTTTGTCACAACGCTACTTCTTACATCTCAATAACACGCAGCGTCACCAGAGACACATATCCACACAGTTTTTCATTGAGGAACTCTGTGTGACATATGATAGCTGTAGCATTTGCATTGAATACATAGACTGTCTGACATGCTTCATTTTTACATAATTGCATATTTCTGTTTCCCTAACCTTCTCACACGCCCCACCTGGCTCTGCCTTAACCCCTCCTACCAACCGTCATGTCTCCTCCCTAACACAGAGCTCCTGCTTTGCTGTCCCATTAATCACCTCTCTCTAATTAACTGGCCCACTGTTCCCCATCTTCCCAATACTCCCACTCCACACCTGGCCCAGCCCTGCTGCCCAGAAGGCAGGCCTGCACGCCAGCACACTGCACATGGAGACATGGCGCTAGAACCAGAGCGCAGCTGGCAACTGACCACCACACAATCATGCTCAGAGGAGCACAACCAAAAGATCAAGAGAATGTAAGCATTGTAATTATTAAAGTTCACTTTTGCTTACTGTTGTTGATTTAATTTGCCGTTTTTGAAGTATTGCATTGCACTTCAAAAATTTTACCCTTAATCACTTAATATTATGTGAAAAAGACATCTAGTGTGGATTGTTGATGCTCTTGTCTATTCCCCATCTTCTTTGAAATATCTCATATTTGACTCTGTGTTTCCAGCCCCCTGCTTATTTCACACCTACTTTTTTATTTTTACCCATGTATTTCCTGGCCTCATGTCCCATCCTGCGTTCCCACCTTCTCCCTGTCCTCCCCCACATTAGCCAGGGTGGCCCGCCAATGCAGTTGTACCATCTGTCAGCCCAGCATGCCCGCAGAAACACAAACACACGCACAGCTTGGCAAGGACACCTTCCAGTGCAGGATATACCCATATCCCGGCTTCCGCCATCAGATCACAGGGGTCCCACATGCACACGGTTACACACAGCCCTGTTGAGTCATATGCTTCATCTGTCTCCCAACAGGGGGAGCTGGGGAGCATCTGCCAGAACCACAACTGCATTCACTGTTACCGCACTTACATTTAATACCAAATCACAGACAAACTGCGCACAAAGGCCAGAGTCTGGTTTTGAGTCACACATGTCTCTTTAGGCACTAAAATTAGGAAAGGCAGACCCACAATTACATTCAAATGCACATTTTTGAGGCTATAATCTGCTTTTCTAGCAGTGTCTTTAAATATTACTGTACCATACATACAGCTCTACTCTACTGCAATAACATTGTGGCAACGGCAATGTGTTTATATAAAAAATGATTAAATGTATTCAAAGTGTGACAGGCAGTGACTGTTGTGTACACACAAAAAACAGTAGAGATTACTGATGAAAATTTTCAGTCATTGCTGCTTCTGTTGATAGTGCTTCTGTGAAGCATTTTGGAGCCAAGGCAAAAAATTGTCTAAAGCTTCTACAGTTTGGTGAAATTTCTTATACTATATATGATAATGTGGTGAGAAATAGAAGCTGTGTGGGGTGCAGTGCATTAGCTATAGTTACATTAATCCCCAATAGTTTATTTTTTCTTTCTGCATTGTTTTTGCCTGTGTAAAAGACCGGGGCTAAATATGTTGTGTGTGTGTGTCTATATATAATTAATTAATAAATTGAAATCCTCTTGCTCCTGTTGACACAGAACAAGACAGAAACAGAATTGATGGAAAATGCAGCAATTAGCAAATGAGCTCAGGAATGTGTTGCCGTTGCGGTGTTGCGGTGTGTCGTCGGGGCGCTGGGGGTGGCGGCGCTGGGGCGAGGGGGAAATGGCGTGTGTGTGATTGCGGTGCGCTGCCAGGTGCGAGTGGGGGTCCGTGGCAGTATATTTATTAGCGGCTGTCAGGGAGGTGACACTTTGATGAATGGTGCGGAGTAATCAGGGCTGGGCTGTGACAGGCTGCACTCACAGCCTTCTACCTGCCAAGCGCTCACACACACATGCTGCTGGATATGCACATGTACAAGCAGCACGTCCTGTAAATATCCTTTTGTACCAGACCAACTACATCATCAAACTCCCCTTCACCTCGAGCGATTGTTCCTTAGTCTCTCCCATCCAGGGTCCTCTTAATAACGATTAATGACACAAACATATTTCTGTAGATGAATGAGAGGGATAAATGATGTTGACTCTTGAAAGACTCTGAGAGCAGAAGACAAAGACACAGAGAGATTTGGGGTAAAAAATTGCAGAGCTTGGTTGTTTTTTAATTGCCGGTAAGAGACAAGGTAGCTTTAATTAGTCCTCCACTCTCTAAAGGGTCATATTTCTGTGACTTTTGACTAATTAGTGAACTGCTGCCGACTAACTCATAGTTTTCCCATAGGATCCTTTTTTGTGAGTGAGAAAATCCAGACAGTTTGGTAAATAATTACACAAGTTTTCCATTTTTTTTTTATTACATCGTCTCCACTCATGTTTTGCTTTTACGCTTCCAGCTCCCATGCTGGATTTTCGTGTAGATAATGTTAATTTTTAAATGCTGAAAGTGTAAGCAACTGTTATACGCTGTCCTTGAGAAGAAGCCACCACAAATATTGTATTACGGCTTAAACACAAAATGGAAATTATTACTTCTCAGCAAGCTGCTAATGCTTCCAAACCAAGTAATGGGAGGTTGTAATCAAATCATCTGAGTAAGATTTGGTTTCCAAACAGTTTTCCACTGCTTCTATCGACAAGCCACAGCCTGGACCTTAGAAAGGAGACGCACAGAGCAGCAGAGAGTGGCCAGAATAAAGAAACAGACAAGAATGTAAATGGAGGAGAGTGGTCGTGTGCAGTATTTCTACTTCCATTCTGTCCAGTGCAGTCAGTGTGGAACCTTCAAATAACACAGGAGTTTTAGGTCAGTGTTACTTTTCTGTTTGTGTACATCCTGTGAAGTAGGTGAGTGCACCTGACCAGTACCATAAGTAATTATTGGGAAACATTTATTGTTTTCCAGACCAGAGTTTATTGCCACAAAGTGCTTGAACAAATAAATAAACATTTGAATGAAATGTAACGATGCCCTAATTAATGACAGGAAGAATACATTAAGTGGCCAAAGGGTTTTCTCGCCGCGGCTCTTCCTCAGAGGAGGATTTCCTGCCAGGTTGAGTGAACATTGACGGAGTAACACTTATTCTCTCCGTCACACCAATGGAAATCAATTGGGCGGTAATTGCAGTATTTGACCCCTCTTCTGTCTCCACCACATCCCATCTCCTCTGTGTCCACCACAGCCTTAGCGCCAAGATGAGGCAGAGAATTCATATGAAAGAAAAGCAGAAAGAGGAATGTAAATTAAGATATTCTTGTGTGTGTTTTCTCTCATCTGCTCAGCCTGGAGATGGCTGGTCAGATGGGTAATGAGTGACCCTTCCTCCCTGGCATGGTTCTGCCGTCGCACTCATATTAATCTTCCCACATCACCCCCTTTCTCTGCGAACAGACAGTTGGCCTCTCGGGGCCACACACACACACAGGCATTGATGCATGAGCGGTGTGGCAATGATAAATGGAGATGTTCTTAAGATCTATTTAATAAGTGTTAGCCAGGCCCCTGCGAGAGCGATAGGGAAGGCAAAGGCATATACATAACTGCAAATGGAGCCCGTCTCGCCGGGCCCTGAATTACAGCCTATTTGACCACGTTCACACTGCAGAAGAGTCGGCACTGAACTCAGGGGAACTGAGAAGATGACAGGGGGAATAGGTGAAACAATGTGTTTTTTATATGTACAAATATACATATAAGCTGCATAATCTGAATACGTTGGGTCCCACCTGTTGAATAGTGTTAAATATGAGCGTGCTTTATGAAGCGGAGGGGTTGGAGGTGTCAGGGATGTGAACATAAGGAGTCAGTTTGACACCCTGTCAACATTGCCCTGACAGAGGTGACATTTCAAGTAACTTGTCAACACATGCACAATATATTCATGGTCCCCCCGTTTTTCTGTGCCCTAGTAGTTGTTAGATTAATACTCTTTTCTGATTATTGATAAATTGTTCAAAAAAAAAAAATATATATATATATATATATATATTTTAAAAGTAATCCGCTCACAAGTTTCGAAATTGGAAGGGTGTAGCAACTTTAAGTGTAACAATGGTCTGTAATTTTGTTAGCTTTTTATCTTGAAGTGTAGGAGGAGGGAGTTTCTCTGTCCGTTCATCAAACTGAAAATGAAGAGGCTTCTGTGTGATGCTGTCTTGTCTGTGTTTCAGTTTGGAGTTTTAGATCTTTGTGCCTCCTTTGGAGCTCCTCTATACTTTATACCTGTCAGCCTATAGGCTCACCTTTCCAAAGCCTCTCTTGTTCCCGCTTGTTTCTCTCTATTGAATGTGGTCATGCAAGCTTGGTTTTGTGTTGTCTGACAGCTGCTGCTGTGTGCCTTTTTTCTCCTCTCTCTTTTAAACAGGCGTCCTCATTTCTAAACTATCTATCATGCTGGCAGGGCCAGTGGGGCCTTTAAACTGTGGGATTGGCACTTTCTCAGCTGCTGAGCTGGAAAAGGGGCTGCTTGCAGACGCAGACTCAAGCGGTGGGCCAGTCTGCTGCAGGCGCAGGAACAGAAGGGCTCAGTCTGAACGCAGGTGGACCAACACTGCTCTTATGCTTTCCTTCTTTTCTATTAAAGTGTGCTGCCAAATCTTTCATCATAACTGTTTTAAATGTTCTCCCTTTAAAGAAGAAAAGTTTAAGACATTAATTAGAACCAGAGTGGATTTTTGAGTTTTGAGATGGGACTGTGAACGCGAGTGCTGATTCCAGGGGGTGACTGCTGTGAGTTGACAAACTCTGTCTCACTTGGGAGTGAGAGGTGTCTGAAAAGATGGGAACTGCTGACAACATCTGTGTGTGTATGAGTGCGTACATGTGCTGGTGACGCCACATGACGCCTGACAAACATGGAGGAATAACAATGCGGCGCTGTCAGCAGGTCTTGTCCCTGGCAGGGGGTTGGAAGTGAGCACGATGTGTGATTTTCTCAGATGAACAGAGAACCTGTGATTACGCCTCATATCGATGTGCACACGCAAATACGATAAACATGACACATGTAGGCTTGTGCACATAGTTTCACTTGAACACACTGGGGCCCTTCTAGTCAATTAGTGCATTTACAAGTGATGGCACCATACTTCCCTGTAGGCAGCAAGTGTAAAACAAACATAAATGCAGCCAGAACTGCTCATATTGACTTGTATCCTAGAGCTATGGCCAATGTGTTTATATTAACTTATTAAATCTGGGTTATTAAATCTTACTTTTGACTTTTTTACCAGTGGTTCCTGAGGACAACATGCTGGCCTATTCCAGTCCGTCAGTAGAGGGCGATCTTTCCTCAGTGGTCCTCCTTGTAAACTGATGTTTGTACAGTGCATTAGTCTGTTTAGTTAATTTCCCACCAGGCAATTGTTTTGCTTTCTTGTGTGTTCACATTCAGCTCCTATCATTCTGGGTCTTTGTCTCAGTTTCACAACCCTCCTCACATCCATAACTGAAAAACGGAGCATGTTTGTGACCTTTACTATTGTAATCGTGAATGTAATTAAAAAGGTACAGTGGATAAATACTTGACAAGAGAGACTTAATTAATCGTCACGCACCAGAGCGCCAATGTTTTCTATGTATTCTTCTGGCATAATTGCAAATATACATGCAATAAACATGACATTTGACAGGCTGATTAAAATGTTCACTACAGATCTTTTATATGAACTTAATTGCTTTTGATGATGTACAAAACAGTTTTCATATTCATAGTTGTCAGGTTATATTACCCATATAGTTAACTGATTATTTGCTTCCTCAGTATAATAAAAGCTGAAGCATGTTTTCTTTTAAGGTGTATTTGCGCTTACGTTTTCTCTGGTGTTCTGGTGTTTTGTACATTCAGGTGTTTGGGCTGTGTCTGCAGAGCATGAGCTGTCCGTCAGAGGCACCTTTTTGATTGCCTTCAATTAGCGCCGGCCCGGCAGAGACCGTGGAGAGGAACAATGACTTATAGATTGGCACTCTACTCGACATGAGAGATGGCACGGGACGGGGAGAGTGTGCGAGAGAAGCAAAGTGAGGTTAATGACCGTCTACTCACAGGCAGGTAATCCCTCCTCTGCCCTCCCCCGCCCCCAGCCCCTTGCTGCTCTATACGAGTGTAATCAGTTTTCTCTTTGTGCTCCCTGTAGTCATGATAATTATTACAACAATTAGCTTCCATCTCTCGCTCTCTCGCCTCAGCTACTGTTCCACTGTTGCCTCGACCGAACTGTTCCTAACCTGTCGGCGACCAGCCTGTTTTTTTTTGGCCACGTTTAGGTTTAATTTCTTTTCCTCAAAACTGCTGCTGTTATGAGTTAATCTTTTTGATTAAAAAAACAAACAAACAATTAAGACGGCCCCTAGGGGTTGTGGTTGATTGTTCACTTTTGTCTGTTTTAAGCACGTTTCTACTGAATGCTGTGGTAGAGAGGCCTGTGCAAAGTATCACACAGGTTGCATTTATTTCTAAATTTCTAAAACATAGATGATACATAGATAAATCCAAAGAGGTGGAATAAACATTCGAATAAGATTATTTCTACTAGGGACTCACTTTTTAACAAGAAAAAACAATCAAACAGAAAAATATCAAACAAACCCAGCAAAGTCCAAGAAACCAATAATAATATTTTTTTAAGAAGTCCACAGTCCACATTTAGCCAACCATGGTGCTGCTCAGCACAGATGCCACAGCAGCACCATGACGCTGTTTGGATCGCACAATTAAGGTCAAGTACTCCATTGGGAAAAGTTCCAGGACAAGTTTATGCCAGTTAGATTTTGTGGGGGGCTTGCCACTAATCCAAGACAGGAAAAAGTTATTTTGTGCAGCATATGTGAGGAGGCCATATATTCTGTAGGAGCTTGTACCAACAAAACTGTTTCTATAGCCCAAGAGCAAAGACACAAGTTCCAGATCCAAAGTCACTCTAAAGATTTATTCATCTTCTAGAATGTTTGGGATTTTCTTTTTAATGTCATAAGTTAGGCTCATGTTTAATGCTTTTATTTTTTTGCAATAATGACGATGAAAATATTGCCATATTTGTTTTCCAGTTTTTATATTCATTAATGTTTTTGTCTGTATTTATTTCCATTCACTTCTCAGCTTTCTCTATTGTCCAATAAACAGTGTGTTTTAGTGTCACCTTTTAATAACAGTACTACATCACTGGAACCAAAGCCAAGTGCGTTACTACACTGGTACAGCACACTTTGCCAATGGACAAAAACTGTCCCGTGCCAGTTGAAATACTTCTTTTTACACAACTGAGCCTTTGTTGAACAGAGCCAGGAATATTATAAGAAATCTAGAGGAGAACTAGAGGAGACATTGGTTAGTGCAACCTGAAACGGGACTGCTCTTCTCAAAAGTTTACAATGGTACATGCCTAAGGCCCTGCTGTTCTCTCTGCTGGCAATTCAATACATGCAAACTGAAAAAGGTCATTACAGATATCCTGCTAAAATTCCATTCAGTGATCTCTGTGAAAAAATACTGTTCAATTAAAAGGACATCTAGCAAAGTCATTAAAAGCTGACTGAAATTAGAGTTTAGCCTATTCCAGTATGAGCAGTGAATAGAGGCAATGATCATCTCAGAAAAGATTCTCAGTCTGCATCCACACTAATGCGTTTTCATTTAAAACCAGCCATGAAGAATGAAAATGAATGATTTCTGTAGAATTTTTAGAAACGATATCAGTCTATTCATATCATGTGACTTTTTTATTATGGACATGGTATACAGCCAGGCAGCCAATTTCTGTGCCAGTGTCATTGTTTTTCTATTAAGCCTGAAGTTTTCAAGCGCATAAAACCCTGGAGTAATGAACACAGTGTAAACGAAACCGTACAAGTTAGAGTTTTTTTGTGTGCACTGTCTGTTGCTGTGTCCAGTTCTGAGGTGTGTATAGGTTTGTGAGTATGAGCCCCAAAGCCGTCAATCACACAGGGAGGTGGGAGAAGATGGGGGGTGGTATGCACTATGCAGATACTACTAGCTGTCAACAGTCCACAGGATAATGGATGCCTGAGAAAGCCATAACTATGATAAATTTACTCCTTCAATTCTCCTAGTAGCCCCCTCCTCATTTCTCTGTAGTAGGACCCTCGCTCAGTCTGATAGACATGCAGGCAGTTCACAGTGCACCCCCTGGACCCACTCACACTATCTCTCTCAGGCCCCTCTCTTCCACCAGCCGCCTGTAAGCGGGTGACTAATGTATGCGGTAAAGCTGTTCGCTACCAAGCCTGTCTCCAGCCCACCACCACCACCACCTCGATCGGCCCATCCATCTCTGCGTCCGTGCCCCAGACTGCATTCAAATAAATTTGTCACTGTATCTATGAAATATAGGTGGCGGGAGAGTGAGCGGGAAGTAAAAGGATTGGTTAGGAACTGATCAAAAGAAACAAACAACGACCACATGTGAATGAAAGGAGGATATTTCAGTATTTAAAAAAATAAAAAAAAGACTGCTGGCAAAGTTCCATAAAGTTAAAGCGCCAATACCCGATTTTGTTTTTGGCAATCCCCCAACATAGTAACCTGTTCTCTTTCATTTATAAAAAAGAAAAAGATTAAACCAGACCGATTTTCCAACACAAAATACTAATACATTACATTGAACCGAAGTTTAGAGGAACCTGAAACTTTAAGCTTTGGGGTTTACCGCTGTAGACTGTAGCAATCCTGTATTTATCTTTGCCTCCTTTAACATGGGGATTGCCGAAGGATTGCCAATATTTATCTGTGTTTAATTTGCTGCCCTTTTCTCTATCTTTTCTAGTTTGAGCTTTTTTACTGTATAATAAGACAAAATTTGCAACAAAATAACAAATTTCCTTTTTATTTACTTGGTCCTTTGTTGTTGACATCTGTGTTGACCAATGGGAGCGCTTCTTAATTATAACGCTAAGATGACATCTTAAGGTTTCCTTTTATTCAAACAGATGATTCCTGTTACAATAAGCAGTAGATAACAGTAGATCAGTAAAAAAGGCAACATTCAAGTCTAGTTCCACATGCGCAATTTTAATAAACTTGACCTGTAAACTTAAATGTGTGTTTACATAACCACATGTAATTACATCAGTTAAAATTATTGAAAAAATGCTAATGTCAATGCTAATGAAGGTGTGTGTGTGTGTGTTTTTTTTATCTCCATAAATGGTTGATTATTGCAGTTTATCATTTGGTGAGTACAAACCTTGGCATGCATCCAACTAAAAGTGGCCTGGTCAGACACCAGACATTTTATTCCAAAAAGAGCCTCATTGAAGAGAACTGACAGAACACTGGCACAGAACGAGCAGAGTTTAATAGAGAGTGTGAGTGGTTGTGTGTGTTGAACATACCAGAACAAAAAGGTCACAAACAATCCTGCCCTGTCCATGGAATGATAAGAATGTTTTTAACAAAACATCACTTGTAATTTTTGCTCTAAGTTACTCACATGACCAATGTGTTCAGGTAGAAGTCTTGCTGTTGCCATGTATTGCAAAGAAGTGATTAGCTGTTCTTTGTCTGGTGTTTAGAAAAGGAGTCAACATTATCGACTCATTTGAAGAGGGGCATTCTTTCTCGGGCTTCTGGTAAACAGATGATCCTTGTTTTCTCGAAATCCCTACAGTATCTGTCGCACCCCCACCTTCCCTTCACGTCCTTCGCTGTTTTCCATTCATCCTCCGCTCCACGAGCCCATCAACAAGATGACTCACAGGCCCGTGTCAGGGGCATCATGTTTAGTCCTCTACTTTTAGCACAAATGCACAACAAAAAAGTGAGCCCAACATGATGATGCAGTAACTTTCCACCCGCATCACCAGCAGTCCCGTGCTTTATTAGGCCAGAGATAAACAGAGTGTCAACAACAACGTGAAGACATTTTGTACTCGTAGATGTGAGGATGTTCAAGGCCACACGAATAGATAAGAGCAGCTGGAGACATCTAAGACGGGGAAAAAAAAAGATCTGGTTCTGAGCTGTTGACCATGTGCTTGGCAACGCTACACAAACACCACTTTGCTTTAGTGATTTACATCAAGACACTTTAAGATTATTAGTTGAAGCAATATTAAAATGTAAAATTGAATAAAAAATGTATCTAGTGTAACAGAGAATTGTCATTGTAGCCTCCGACTTTATAAAGCATGTTTCCTACAAAGCTTCCATTACGAATACTCTCTTAAAGACTCTTCAAATGTATAGACCTCAGTAGACCTTTTGGTCACAGTTTCAGACTCAATCTTTATTTCCACTTCGTTATTTATTCCTTCCGCTCGTCTTATTTATCCATTTCTCCCCGTCTCCTCCGGTTGACGTACAGGCAGACGTACACAACTCCTCGCTAAATCACTCCACGACAGATCGAGGGAAAAGAAAGGGAGAGAGAGAGATAGAGAGAGGGGGGAGAGAGGGATGAGCTTTTGAGCGAACATGGAATGAACCTATCAATCCAGGGTGCCTATTATCCCGTGTGAAATGCCTCACGCTCGCAGACGCCTAGTTAGTGTGCCTGTTCAAAATTAATAAAACGGCAGCCGAGTCTGGGCTGAGACTGCGACAGGCCCCGTTATTGATTAAGTCATGTCACAGGAATGGAAGGCTCTGCCATTAAAAGTACAAATTATGCAGCACGTTTAGCCATGCCTCTTTTTCATATAGGAGACAGGCAAGAGTCGGTGGAAGAATGGAAACCTGTTTCATTTTCATACACGCCACTCTCTCCATTGTATTAGCTTTTTGTTGCATTTAGTGTCCTATTAAGGTGAGACTCACTTTTGGAGAAGCTAGACTGGTGTCTGAAAATTGTCCGATACAAGACTTGACGAGACAAAGAATGGGAGAACAAAGAGCGACTAAAAGATAGAGCCATGTAAGGAAGACGGCGAGAGGGAAAGATAGTTAAACGGAGAGACAATGCACGGTTCTTTTCAGGAGTCAGAGTTTCCCAGTAAAAAAGAAGCCATTTAATCATTTAACAAATTAAATGATATTATTTTGACTCACAGCCAGATGGCACGGCTCCTCCCGTCTTTAGTGTGACAGAGAGGAGGGGGAAACTAGCAAAAGTTGATGGACTGGGCTTAGAGGGATGTCAAATTAATTTGTGAGAGTATCTATGTTGCTGTATGTGAGGTGCCAGCACTATAGTGGTATAGTGGCATGATAGACTTCACTCAGCAGGCCTTTTGTTTCCTTGCCTTAACACATGGGCCTTTTAAGTGTTTGTGCGGCTGATGGAAGGGCTGTGCGAACAGGGTGATGGGAGGGAAATGAGAAAATGGGGTGCAAATGTCAATAATTTATAGCAAAGGCCTTGTGTCATAAAGGGCAAAAAGAACTCTTCATGGGATCCTAGAGTCACCAGCACAGGCTCTCGTTAACGCCGGAACGCACAGGAAACGCACACGCCATAGCCACCAAAGGCATATGGAAATGAGAGTTTGCACTCGCATACACACACCGATAACAACTCGTGCACAACTGTACAGACAGACGCAAAAAAACAGCCCCACTTCAGTCAGCTGGCAGGTCATTAATTTCATGATGCAAAACCAGAACAGTGTAGTTGAAGATGGAGAGGGGAAAACGGGTGGTGTGTAACCGCGTGTGTCCTGATTCATCCAAGAAGCATTCACAAAGCCCCTTAAGAAACCTGTGTTTATGCATTCAAAAGTCTTTTTGTTGTTGTGGTTGTTGTTGTTGTTTCCAAAGCACTGAAGACCTTTCAGATCTCAGATGGAAGTGGAAGCGAGACTTCTGATTTGACACAATCTTTGTTGTATGATTTATTAGCAAAAACCAGAACTGAGGCCCCACTTAGACTCTCAGATGGACAAACACTGTCATTTTTCTGTCGCATACTTTTACTCATTGTCTGCGTCTGTCTAAGCACCTGCACTAAGCTTATGAAAAGGTCCCATTCTTTGCTCGGAGAGGAGGCCAATTGCAACATGATAACGGGCTAACTTTTAGCTCATTGTATGCAGAGGTACAATGAGTGAGAGACTTGCGCAGGGGAGAAGGATAACAGAAGAATGTGAGTCTAATTAATGTGTTAATTGGGGCTATTACTGAACAGATGCTGGGGAATAAAAGAAAATCTCCGCCGCCTGTCTGTCTTTGTTTATTTGTACTTTCCTGACTCGCTCTTCTAAAGTACCTTTTGGCAATCAGTGCCTGTTTTCCCTTTTCCTCTTGGCTAAAGAGCCAGCCGTGGCTAATGGCACAGTGAACGGCAGGCAGACTGCCCCCTTGGCACTGCCCGCTGGAGGAGCAGAGCGCTTTTAGATGGCACAGAGCAGTAAAAATTGTTAGCTGAATAAAAAGGCACTGCAGGGATGGATAGACTGCCTTTATGGCCCTATGTGCACACAGGGCTGTTTAACTGATTGTGACTTAAGTAGTTTGTGTGTCTGTAAGTGGCACTCTTGTAATTAAAGTCTTGGAACACGTCTGTTAGTTTTGCATAAAATTTCTTAATTTTTCATGTAGATCCAGGGTGTGTCTCCTTTGGGCTCTCACGCTGCCCCTCAGACAGGAGCTGGAATGTTGGAACAAGGTAGCGACAGAGCGACAGAGGGGTAGGAAATGGGGGTGGGGTTGTGTGAGCTGAATCAGCGGGAAGCTTTGCTAATCGCAGTGGCTCATCTGTTAATGGAGTTAATGAAGAATGGGAACAAACCAAATGCGCTGAGATGAGAGAAGTTCCACCACACTGCATAGGCCTCTGCTCTGTCTTCACGGCTTGCACATACACACACACACACACACACACACACACACACACACACACACACACACACTTGCCGTCCAATTACTTGTCATATTTCTGCACCTATTGACACAAAACACTTTCTTTTTGCACCCTGTCGTACCTACGCTCTGCTACTTTCACGCTCCCACACTCATAGACATGTTCCTCGCCTGTCCTCTTTCCATATGTTTTCTTCTTTTGCCTCATAAAGTGTGCAGCCTCCTCTTTAGCCCCTCTGCGTTCCCCTGGGGAGTGGATATGCTGTGACAACGCTGTGTTTGCACAGGAGGTGGAGAGATATTCAGCGACGCCATGCAGACCTCTCACCCACATGATAAGGCTGATGGCTTGACAGGTCCCAGCGGAGACCCAGCCGCTGCTCACTTGTTACAGGCTCACTCGCACTTATTAGCAATCTATCAAACACTTGTTATTGACACAGCAGTTATTGCTCAATTAAGATAAAAATTTTAAGCCTAGTCCCACTAGTCAAACTATTATTACTATCTATCAAATACTATCAAATCCATTTTGTGTGGAAATAATATATATGTCTGTGAAGGTTCTCATAGTATTAACACACATACTTAAGCCTATCTAATAAGTTAAAAGATACATTTAATTTACATTTGTTAATCATTTTCATACACAAGAAAATGTATAGTTTTACTCAAAAACTACCAACAGAAGGCTTTTTATGAGTTCAATGTATGTGAATGCACAACCTGCTATCCCCAAATAATTCCAAATAAAATATTTTGATTTACTTACACTCACATATGCTGTCTAACAATGTTCTTAAGAAGCTCTAAGTGAATGATTTCTTCCATCACACACACACACACACACACACACACACACACACACACACACACACACACACACACACACACACACACACACACACACACACACACACACACACACACACACACACACACACACACATTCAGCTGGCTAATCAGCTGTGTAAAGTGCCATATCTTTCTTTCAATTTCCTCCATTAAGGAAGACATTGGCCTGATTAGGCCCCTAATCTCAGAGATTGAGACATTAAAGATTGGGAATGATGTGTACCCACGTGGACTTCTTTACCCACAGACCACAAGGAGGAAAGACGGCAATGTCTTTTAGACATATTTGCATCTCCTTTTATATTACGTACCACTCAAGAGTGTTTTGCACTAATTCTGTATTTTTAAGTGGCCAAATTATTATATATATATATTTTTGCTTAATGCCAACGGGTCAAAACATGAAGAAAAGGTTGAAACCTGTGTATGAAAGCACCTCTTCTTGTTACAGCCTGGCAATGATCACATTTTGTTGCATCACATTATCTAAATTTTCTTTTTCCATTTGTACTAAAAAATGAATGGATGAGCAGAAGGGGCAGGTGTATCAAACAGAAGAGCAAAGATGAGTTCTTGAGTTCTGGGCCATTTCCTCCAAGGACAATAACCCCCATCTTGTTTAACAACTCACCCGGCAGGGACTATTACACTCACTTTAATTGGCTTGTGTTTTAATTGCCCAGGTGGAGGGAGGGGGTCTTTTTGCTTCTCCTTATGGTCTTAAAGTTTGCCCTGCCAAATCAGCGGTGTGTGGGTCATATATGGTGGATGAGTTAAAAAAAAAAAAAATTACAAGTTTAGTGTTGTGACAAAATGCATCCAATGTGAAGACTGACCAGTGTTTCAGGTGAAGAAACCAAAGCAGCAGGGGAAGCTAAGGCTCAGTCTCCTACCAAGACACATTATGGTCTGACACAATTACCCTCCTGCTATTACTACATCACCAATAGCCTCCACACTGTCCTGAACAGCTGGTGGAGACGCAGAGAGACGGGACAGTGAGTTGGTTAATGACAGGGAAAGAAAAAGATAATGGAAGGGAAAAAGTGAGTTTTGGGGCTGATGCAGAAGAGAATTAGTAGCAGGGACACAAACACTGTGGCAGGTCAGGGTAAAACAACGACAATGAAGACGAGGAAAATAAAAGAGTATTGAGTGGTAATGTGTTGTTCATGCCCAAACAGTGAGGGCACCAAATGCACAGCGGATGTACAAATGATTTCAATACAGATTTCATTGCGATAACTATGCTCTCTTTTTGCGTTAATGAAGTACATTTGCTTTAGCTAAATCTTTCTGCTGGGTTGTGTCATCTTGTGTTTTTTAACTCTATGAAAGCATGTCCTGTCCTTCACTGAGGTGGACTAGGGACCTCGCAATACGGGGTTTACAGAGAGCCTTGAAGCCAAGAGCAGGGATTCCCCCGATCCTTCACTAACAATGGTTCAGGAAGGAAACAATGTGCACCCTGCACCAAACACTAACAAGGAACAATGAAGGAGATGGACTTGGCACGTGTTCAACTGATGCTGGTGGGCCACCTCTAGCATAGCCGTGACACATTTTCTCACCTCTCTATTTTATTTTGAGACCATATACTGTTATTCCTTTACCCATGTACCAGCAAGAAGACCTAATATCATTTTCTGTAGATATTTTGTATGAACCATTTTTGTGAGGTTTTGGAAGCTTAACTTTAAACTCTTGAAGTAGTTCCATCATTTCCAGCGTGACTCACAAACACTAACTGTGACAGTAAAAAAAAAAAAAAAAAAATCATTCTTTTTTTTTTTTTTTTAGTTTCTTTTGCGAACACCTTCCTGAGCACCATTCATGCTTTAAATCAGAAAAGGAAAGAAAGAGAGGAAGTAGACCTCGATATAGAGTTCAGACTGAAATGGTCTTCACCCTGTTCATATTGTTCCTATTGAATCACCACTGTTTCCTAACCTTTGACCCCTACAGTCATTTTTTAGGGGTTATGAATCATTTAAGGTCAGGTGTGTTATGTATTATCCATAAAATAAATTTAAATTAAAACTGTTTGTGTGTGTATGTTTTTATTCCAGCTTTTGGAGAATAAGAGGAGCCAGAGCTTCCCTGCAGCTGGTTCCTGTTTCTAGAACTTGGCAGAGTTATTCTCCCTGTTTGACCTTTTGCACAATTTGTTGTATTAAGTGGGTTGCATAATAGATTTAAAAATACAAATACTGATGTATACTGCTTGGTCTCTTTCATCCTCTCTGGTCCATTGGAAAGATATGTACCACAATGAACAGGCTTCACACTCCTTGATCATACATAAACTATTGACCAACCTGGACACGTCTGCCACAGAGGATTTACAGCACATTGGCAAAACCCTGCCATACCTCACACACCGAGGCCTTGATGTAAAAGTAAAAGACAGACAAAGATGTGTGCCGCCCGAGATGTACACACAGAGGCAGACACCATGACTTATAGCCCATTTTCTCCCTTTCCCTCCCTGTCTGTTATTATGAAGACCCTTAGTTTGTTCCTTTTGCGTCTCGTTCTTCTCGTAACTCACTGCGATGTCAAAACAAACACAAAGATGAACAGCTAAACACAAACGCACTCAAAAACATGGTCAACAGAGACATGAGCCCGCCCCCATTGCGTCTTCCATCCCAGTCTGGCACCCCCCGCATTGCCAACAATATTTCTCATGAGCTCTCGACCACCGTCCCCTTCATGAATTTTTATTAAACAAAAGCCTAAGCAGATTGATTTCACACTCGCTGCTTTATTGCATTTTTATTTAATTCTTTCACCATCTCAGATGCTCTCTGCTCCTCCTCCTTGCTCCTGCCTCTGTTTTACCACTTCGTCTTTCTTCCTCTTCCCTCTCGCCCAATCCTGGTCTTATTTCCTTTACAGTTTTGTTCACTACCTTTTTTAACGCTGCCCATTGCCCTGTCCCTCACAACATTTTCCTTTGCCATTCATTCCCTCTATTTCCACAATGGTCATTTTTCCGTCAGTCCTGATTTATATTCCTGGATCAGAGCTTCTGGTCGGTCGCTTGATGATCTGTGTTTTGACTCTCTGTGCGACAATACACATACATGAGCACCATCATTTTAGTGTTTCTGAGAATGTATATTAGACAGACCAATGGAATAACTTACATTCAGTCAGTACATAAAAGCATGTTTGATTCTGGTCTTGTTGTCTTTTTCCAAAACATTTTCATATATTCACTGAGGTCTCTGGAGTAAATAAAGCTCTCATTGGTTGGCTGGCTTACATGGCTTATCAGCATTGAATCAATGGCGGTGGGAAAATCCTACTGAAAAAAGGGAGGCAAAGTAAAAATGGGCAATATTACCAGGTACAATGGCACAGTAGTTAGCACTGTCTCCTCAAAACATGCTAGGGTGCCCCTTGTGGCGGCTGCAGACAATGTATTTCGCTTCTGGGATAATAAAAAAGAAAACAAATCAAAATGCAATTGAGGGATCACATCATGCGCAGAGCTAGAAGTTTAAAGTAGCCTCTAAACTTTAGTTTGATGTACTGTATGATTATTTTGCTGTGGCCCATTGGTTCAGTTTTACTTTTTGAAATATTAAATAAAGCAGATGGGTTGCTGTGTTGTTTGACGCGCTCTGATTGGTTTCTTAACTCATCCCGCCCGTTCCACTTAATCTTCCCTTCTCCTGACTGGTTTTTGACACAAGTTGTTTTCGTCTCATCTTTTATTCGTTGACAAAAAAGTTAGTCTATTTAGTTATTGTTTTAGTCATTATGATGTCTTTTTTTTTTCGTTTTCATTTCCTTTTTGTTTGCAAAAAACCTTCGTTGACAAAATATTTTTGTCATAGTTTTTGTCAACAAAATTAACACTGGTGTAGAATAAGGAGTTTTTAGTTATATCAGCTTTAAAGTTCAAAAGTTAATTTTGTAATGACTTTGCCATGTGAATTTAGAAAGGTTTTCCAAAGTCTGACCTTTTATAATGTGTTTGAATATAACACCTAATGCCTTGTTTTCACTGTTTTCAGGTGGCTGGCTTTATAAACGTTCTTCTTAATCCCCTATTCCTCTACAGTCTGTTTTGTTTTAACAAATTTGTTAAATTTATTTCTCAGAGACTCAATTTTCACTTTTCTCTAGATGATACGTGAATGTTTGAATGGTCATTTGAACGGTCCTTCTGAAGCCATGTTGGGTGTGCAACACTGATCTGTAGTGGTTCCCAATCTAGCCAGAAGTGATGAGGCAGAGTGCGTCCCCCGCTGGGTGTAATGAGGCTCCCTGCCGATCTGCGCTGCCTCACCAAGCCTCTCTCTGTCTCTCAGCCCAGCAGGCTTGTCTTTGCGCCGCACCATGCCACGACACTGAACCACACACATACACTCAGATGCACAGGCACATGCTTTGTTTGTTTGTTTTTTTTTGTACCTTGACCTCATCCATCTATTTTGCACACATTTTTGCTCATCTTCACGGGTTAATTCTGCCCGGAGCCCCTCCTAATTTACCTCTCCCCTTTCTCAGTGGGAAACCTGTGTAATTGGGTTGTTGTCAACAGCACATTAGCTCGGATTAGCAGCATAGAGACTCCTGGCTGGTGCTATTGACCCTCCAAAAACAGGCCAAATAATGTTATAAAATACTTAAAAAAAGGCAGCAGATGCTTTGCCAAATTTGCCTGTTATTTCTACAGCTGTTTTGGTAAATAAAATGTATGTAAGTAAATCAATTACATCATTAATTGTGGGTAACATAAGTGCTTGTGTTGTCTCCTGATGAGGTTAAGTGATAGTTAAGATCTCACACATTTACACATGACAGGCATCAGGCTGGCTTCAGTGCAATGGTTGATAAATCTACATGGGACGACCATGTGTAATGTGTGAAAACCCTGTGGAGTGACAGGTTATCTCGTTGCAAGCCCTGTGTGTTTGGTCTGTCCTGTCACAGAGCTCAGGTGGGGGAGGTTAGCGGGGGAGGCCCTGTTGGCGCTGAGCATACTGTAACTGAAGGGTTGAATGCCTAATAGATCAGACGAGACAGCCTGAGGTGACTGTCTGTCAGGCAGTTGTTCTGTGAATTGCTTCCACCATAAGGTCGTATCTGTGTTGTGTCTGTATCTCACAGCTATTGCTTTTACTCAGAAGTTATGTTTCTTAACCTCAAACTGTGGGACAGGGTTGGACTAACTGTGACATACATGGAGGGAACTCCGTGTTTTGTATGCTTATTGGCTTTGTCGATGGAAAAATAAGACTAGTTTGTCTTGTAAGGAAATATCTGCAGTCAAGGGCATTTCTTCTCATTTTGATCTTCATTTGTCCCTGTTCCGTTCTCCGTCTCTCTGCATGTGTCTCTGTAGGCCTTTTGGAACTCCAGATGCACCATCCCGTCCTTGTCCACCCACCTTTGTTTCTAAAACAGAGTGACTTTTTATTGCTGCCCCGAGGCACTTAGAGCTAAGCTAAGGAAACAGAGGATCCTAGTGTGAGGCTGTCTATGGAAATGAGCCAGTCACAATACTCAACAATATCCCCCTGCACTGCCTCTTATTCCTATTCTTGTGAAAATTGAGAGAGGGGAGAGGAAGCTGGACACCATTGTTCTTCTCGCTCGGATTTGTGAGAAATTAATTAATTATGAATAAGTAAGTGAGTTAAGAAAAGGGGTTTTGGATTCAATTGGTGTTAATGTAATTACAATTCTCTCCTTTTAAATGAAGGGACCAGGGCCATTTCTCCCGCCTCTCAAATGGGTTTTTATCGTCTTCAATTTGGAAAAGAAAAGCTGATAAAAGGCTTTATAATGCTTTAATTTGGCATCGATTTGCATGAATCTCCCTCAGTAATTATCAGCTCCCCCTCCCCTCATGGATGACAGAAACGGTAGATTGTGATAAGCTAGAATCTCTGTGTGTAGGGCTGGGGTATCTTCCACTCCCCATCTCCCATTTTTCTATTTCCATATCTCATCCTTCTGTCTTTCATTGAGAGAGGCATGGAGCGAGTGATGGCAGTGGCAGGGGAGAGTGAACAGAAAAATCCTAAATCAAAGCACTCAATTATAGGGCTGCAGTAATTATGGGAGCCCTTGAATTGAAGTGCTCTCGGAGGAGAGATGGATAGATATATAGATGATGCATGAGGGGCGGGACAGATAGGTAAATAAATGAATATGCCACACAGACATACAATGTAGCCTCTGGGCCTTGGATGACATAAATACACGAATTAATCGATAGGTCGCAAACCATCCCGATGCAATTAAAAAGGTATTGAGTGAAGCGGGCTACACTGGGGTTTGTGAGTGGGCTCATAGACGCTGTACTGAGACAGGGCCCTGACCTGAGGCAGGGTTAACACCCCCTTGGCCTGCACTAATACCTGGCCTGTGTATGGCACAAAGCTGTGGGTCAGTCTATAAAGGGACTGCAGTCTCTTTGGGGCCCTTAACTGGTCAATAAGACTGAATGAGTGCTATCAACTACTACTGTGAAACCACTTCTTTGTCAATGAGTATATGAACACTGCCTAGAGACCAATACGCCAAATATTATTCTTCAGTTCATTTTTTCCTCCCTTTTTTATGTTCAAACTACCCACCATTTAATTCTCATTTTCTTGATATCATTCAGAGGCAAAAAAGGCGAGTGTGAATGGTTTTCATTTCCACAACATACAATGGACTGTTATTGGCCCAAATAACTGTCAGTCATAATGTTTTATAAACATCAAATAGTTACACGTAACTTTACACATAGGACATGTAGTTTTTATTTAAAACTCGGTTTGGTATCAATAATATACATAATAATATACTATAATATAATTTATTTTTATTTAAAATACTAGAATATAATAATATAGTGTCTTTCTGTTTAATGTCTTCTGTGTCTCCAGCGTGCACGTTGGTGCTCTGACAATGTGTGACTGCCACATTAGTCGAGGTGTCTAAATGTGTCTCTGTTTGTGCCAGCTTCTGATTGACTGGCTCCAAATTCATCTCCGTATTAGCAGATGCGGGAAGTTTGTCATGGGCCCTCTGCTGTGCCAGAGCTCATTTGCCTCAATGTGATATTTATCACAGATGTTCCTTTTTCTAAAGAGGCCTGTCTGCCAGAAACTTTAAACTTACCTCTGTGCGTATAGAGTGGGGCAATTTGAACGTCACAAGAGCTCAAATGTCACTTCCACCTTACGGTAATGCCCGCAGTTGAAACTCTGTAGTGTGTTTGCCAGGCCGTGCTGTGAACACCTTCACTAACACTGTTACTCATAAATAAAATGCAATGGCCCTTTAGTATTCTTGTGCCCATTTTCAAAAGACCCAATCTTACCCAATTCTACCCCTACCCATTAGCTCTTGTTTTGCCTTTAGATCAAGACGAAGGGGTAGGGGTGTACACCACAACTAACAATTTTTTGTGGACCGCACTTAAAATGCAGGGGTAAGATAATTTCCCATAATTCAGTGCATTTGCCAGGTGTGATAGACGTGCAAATTGTAACTAATTTGGTAAAAAATAAAGATTTAAAATTACAACCCGAAATTATGTTCCCTTAATCTTGAACTTATTTATAAATTTATCAGTTTTCTTTTTTGAAAGGTTATGAAAAATCACATTGTCACTTGTCACTTGTGTGTGTATATATATATATATATATCGTCTTATACATCTGTGTGGTGTCCCAATTCTTAGGGGTAGCCTATAATCTTAGCCCTACTCATTACCCCTTCTTTTGGTGGGCCAAGAGGTAGGGAAAATTGGGATTGAGCCTAAGAATTCTGTCCTTGTATGAACAAATGTCCTTGTATGAACAGTACAGCCCAGTATTGGGACCTATGTTTGTGATTAATGCGCTCCTTGCTGACAGTCAGAGGGAGTGATGCGTTGAGGCTGAGCACCACGGCAGTCACTGATTTACTGGCCTTTTTTTTTTTTCATTGGTATAAAGTCAATCTCCATGAAAGGTCAGCAGGCCCCCCACCTGCACATTAGCATCTTCTAATCCCCATCAGGGCAGGCTGTCCCACACCAGTGCTGCTGGAATACACAGGTGCTTCATGTCGACTTCCTCTTTTTACAACCTTAGGTCAGACTCAACTAAGCAAAATTATACAAATATGATCTGTTTTTCTTGAGCCAAAAGCTTTTTGATATGTGTCTTGTCTTCTCTTTAAGCCACAAGGTGAAGCTTGCTAAATATGATTGATTGTCCAAGCATTGGATTGATTGGTGTCTAACAAGCCTCTTTTGCATTACAAACTGTAATGATTCACTTTCCTGCTCTAATTGTACCTTTAACCAGCTGCAGTTCTTTTTTTACATTGCCACGTCCCCTCTGTCTGCCCCAAGTGTGAATGGGGTGAATGGAAGCATCATGTAAAGTGCTTTGGGTGCCCAAGAAGGGTACATAAAAGTGCTAAAGTATAAATGCACATCATTTACCATTTGTCTGTCATTGCCTCCTGAACACTGGCTACTTTTACTGTGACACAGACATTTAGCTCTTGGAGGACGAGAGCAGGAGGCAGGTACTCTTTTTTTTTTTATCTGCGCTTAATATTCCTGTCCTTTTTATTTACTCAATTTTCTCGTAAAACATCTCATATTATAATCGTCTCCATGTGCGTCACATCCCCCATGGCTCTTCCATATACCTCTCTATAGATCCATCAAACTCACAAACAATCGGCAAAGTTTATTACATTTTTACCTCCTCCTCTTCTCTATGGGTTTGTGACTATTTTAGAATTCAAATGCATCTATTAGATCCTCAGTTTGGCTATGGTTCTCCCCCACCTTACCTTCATACTCAACCACTTGCATTTCTTCTTCCTTTCATTCTTAGCCTGGAGGTTAGCGCTAAACGTGCATCATTCAGCGAAAAACAAAAGGAGTGAATTGATTGGGTTATCAGCTGCTGCTCTGGTGGACCCTTTGATCAGAACTGAAAAGCAGCGCTACACGTCAGAATTCTGCTTCAGCAGCTCTTTCTGAGTTTTACAATTACTACATGCCACGGTCACATCCAAAGTTTCCCCTCCCTGGTTCTCTCCCCACAGTCTTAGGGTGAGGGCCCGCGGCGGCAAGTCTTATTACAGCTGGTTCTGCTTTCCTTCTGTTCCCTCTACGTAGACTGAGAAGATTGTGTTAGGGAGATTATGTGCTGTGCTAAGATGGATACTAGTTTTTTTTTTTTTTTAGAGCCATGGTCATTTGACTAAAGCCAAGATTTCTCTAGCTAGTGATTGGGAATCCTGAAGTCAGTGTATGTTCTTACTACATGACTGGTAAGAAACATGGAGGGAACAAAACATTTTTTTCAAATGACATCTAATTAACTTCTAAGTTCTAAGTAAGACAGCAATTTCAAAATGACAATAGTGTAGGTTTAACGTGGATTTTACTGCTAAGTCCACTTAGTGCGAAGATGTTTGTGTCTTGATAAGTTAACCTTGAACTAAGAATGAGGAAATGGTGATCCCTTACTAGGCGGTGCAATGCAAAGTCAAGAGGTCAGCTCAAAGCTGCGTTCTGCTATTCTGAAGGCCCGTCTTGAGAGGTCAGCAGCAACAATAGACGGGGCTGTAGTTGTGCTCTGACCTGATGAGAGGCAGGAATTTACACTTTAGATTAATGTCTGCTGGATTACTGTAAATGCACATTGGAGGAAACCACTTCAGTAGAACAATGAAGCCGAGCCTTAACAAAAAAAAAAGGAAGTTCACAAAAAAAAAAAAAAACAAACGCTCAGGATTTTGGATCAAGCACACACAAAGATGAGCACTAAAACAATTTCATTTCTTCTCCCCACATATAGCCTGAGGGGCTCGGCTACTAAACAGTCACCTCGCTTCCTCAGTAATTGGCTGGCTGGTACTTAAGGCCAACAGCTTTTAATAAGCAATAGAGGCAGGAGCCAAACTGACAATAACTGCTGCCCTACATCAATTATTGGATACATATCCATCACAGTCTGACTTATATGTGACCCCAGGCACCTGCCAGCTGAGGTATTGACTGGCCAGCTCTCCCCAGTGCAAGTGACAAGTTCCATTTGCAATCACATTTATTAAACGCCTGTTAGAATGAGTGAAGGTCTATGCAAACCTGCGTTTTTCTAACTGCTTTAGTTCTTATTAATCTGAAAGCTGCAGAAGAACAGCTACAAGTATGTGTAGGAGACATATGACAAGTACAGGAAATGATGAATGTTCAATGGGTGCCTCACTCTGAGTTACTTATTGAGTTGAGTGGTGCTAGAAACAATGAAATGTTTTGCAATCAACAATCAACATGTATGTCTTTTAACATTTTTTAAAGCAGCACTGTGTAACCTTTAGATCGGGTTGCTCAATATGTCGATCGCGATCAACCAGTCAATCGCAAAGGTAGTATTGGTAGATTGCAAAACAGAGAAAAAATAAAAAATAGACGTAGCCAATCATCCATCCAATCACTTGATTGATATACAGGGCAGATGACATCCGAATTTTTCTGACACTTAGGTTACTGCGCAAGGGCAGCAAGATGCTTCAGCAACTTACCTCCAATTTTTAGACCTCAGATATTTTCTCTTAAACTAAGTGAAGCAAAACTAACAAGCTTCCGCAATTTACCTCCTTTTTAAACTTAGTTTTTTTTCTCTTAAACTTAAGAAAGGGTATAAAAATTAGTGGTGGAGCTGCACCAAGTAAGAATAGAAAATATTATCGCTTTTATACGGAATGGGAGGAGGACTTTTTCCTTTTCGAAGTGCATTTACCTTATCTGTCAGCAGCTACTGGCCTGGACTATGCATCACTGGCTGATTCACTTCAGTGCAAGTCATCAGAGTAAACACAGGTCATGACAATAATTGTACAGAGTTAATTATGTTGTGTTGTGCAATATTGGCACATACGGTTATGCAATGTACATCAACATACATTTGTTGTATGTTGATGTATCTTGTAGATATAAAGAATTGTATAGATATAATGAATCCTTATATCTATAAGATATAAATATATGTTGTAAATATAAAGAATCTTCAATATATTTGTAAATAAATATACGTTTTCCATTATTGTCGTGGGTAGATCATTTTGACTTAGTCATTTTAAGTAGCTCGCCTGCTGAAAAAGTGTGAGCACCCCTGCATTAGATGGTAGAGGGCGTCGATCTATCTACATAATCAAAAATGCAACCTTTCTTAAACATTTTAAATAAAAAAATGTTTACTGTCTTTAACTGTCTTTGTAACTACTGATAACTTGATGGATTGGCTTCAATAACTTCAGAATGTAGAAGGAAAAATCAACTTGAAAATGCATTGTGACAATGTTTGTCATTTCATTAAAAGCAATGCAAGAGCATACAGAGCTGTATGTGATCTGCTCTAGCAGCTTCCTCTCTCCTGTTCTCTCTCAGCACTCCCTTCATTCCCTGTCCCATTGAATTATGCTTCCCCTAATTGGCTTCAGTGGCGCTTAAAGCAAACAGTTTAAATAAGTAAAAGGCACTTGGATGAGGAAGCAGGGCCTTGCAATTATTGGAACTACATCAGTCAGGGTGTTGCTCTTCACTGGGGTTGTTCTTTCTTTCTCTTCTCTTTTTTTGTCTTTCATTTTCCCTCCCATTCCCCCTTTTTACTCCCTCCTGAACATGGTTTTTGAGGTGGAGGGAGGATAAAGGGAGATACAAAGTGTGTATGTGTGTGTTTTCAGTGTGACAGACTGCCAGGGCAGCGCTGAGCTGGGTTGAAGAAGGAGTGATAGGCAGCCCACAGGTACAGGATCCATTATCTAATGGCTGTGCCGTTTAATCACGCGTCTCACTGACATGTTTATAAGGCTGAACTTTGCAGCGCTATTACAGATGCAGACATTGAAGGGCCCCAGCCTCAGCCCCTTGGCCCTCGGGGCAGGACTGGCCCTTACCTCCTCTCTTACACCTATTATATGCTAATTACAGCTATTCCTAAACCGCGCTTACAAGGAGTTAATTTAGTGGGCCATTACTCCAGTCTATATTTCAGGGTGCTGCTTGTAGGGTCCTTGTGGGGCTTTGGGAGAAGTGTGAAAGTGAGGATGAGAAGCTGGAGGGAATGGGTAAAGGGTGCTTTATGTCTCACAAGGGAAAAAGGAACAGAGGAGAGTGGCAAGTCTACAGGCTGAACTGTTTGTCTG
The DNA here is from genome assembly GCA_024349245.1 of Neodontobutis hainanensis. Lineage (NCBI taxonomy): Eukaryota > Metazoa > Chordata > Actinopteri > Gobiiformes > Odontobutidae > Neodontobutis > Neodontobutis hainanensis. The sequence continues at coordinate 348,327 of JALDNG010000070.1, read as the reverse complement.
ACTCAAATAAAAGAGCTGGCACAGGCACTTTGGGTCAAATGCGTAGCTCTTCACAGTAGGTTGTAGTCCGGGATGAAGCTAAACTTGGCTGACATACAACTGCTGTGCTGATTCCACGAACAAGATGAGCCAATTTTTTTTATCACTTTTGATTAATATAAAATATAATCTTACAAAATATTACATTCTTTTTTGTATTAAATTTAGCCATTTATTTTAGTATATGCGCTGAACATAGGTCAAGTATACAGTATGTGCTCACAGAAACGCAAAGAGATTTTTGACTGTATTTTATTACTTTCCTTTTTGAAATTCTTGGCAGATTCTATATGATAAAAATATGTTGTGATTCTACACTTTTTTCCTTTTTTACACTTTATGATGTCCCAGTACATCTTCATATGATAACCAGCCATAGTTGTTGCCTTAAAGCTATCAGTGTTTGTGTGTTACATAATCTAACCTATTTTATTATAGGCTTATAAAATGCCTATAATAGTTTAAACACATAATAAAAAGACAATGTACATGTTTCTCCCATGAGTAACAAGTAAAAATCGAAACATATTAATTTAATCTGAGAGGCAGGGTTCATGTGAGAATGCCATTTCCTCGGTCAATTTCTTTTGGAGTTTCACTATAACATTTCTTTCATTAATATACTGAGAAAAGCATTCTTTTATTCATGCTTTGCATTGAGGTTTAACAGCATTTGTTTCCTCAAGTTCCAGTCAAACATGTAATGTACATGTGCATCACATCCTACCCTCTGTCAAAGTGATCTGGACTTTAGCTGCTAGTCATTTTCCCACCAGAATAAAAACATGCACAGAAGGATCTGTTGTGCAGTAGAACAGGGGTATGGAGCTATGAGCAAAGTGGAAGCTCAGAAATCTAAGGGGACAAGGGCCTTGTGGAGTTTCAGAGAGGAGCAATGGAACTGCAGGGGAAAAGGCAGGATGTGGAGACAGGGGAAAGAGTCAGATAAATGCAGTGGCACAGTGGTGACAGAAAAGCAGGTCCCTACTCTGGGGGGTAATTAAAGTGTTTCCTCTTATCTGTGTTAGTGACACACTGGCTTGGCAGCCCATGAATGAAAGTCACACAAACAACTGCTGCCCCATGATGCTCGCTGTTCATGTCAGTGGCATTAGATGGCATTGTGTGCATGCTAAGGATGGACATTATGTCCATAAATATCAATATTTGAATGGTCTTCCTTTGATAATATATTACCGTGATACAAATAAAAGATACTGAAACATTCATTTTTAGGTTGTTCACCGTTTTCTAATTACTGTCAAAAAATATATCATAAAAAGGCAATTTTATGTTGTTTAAATTGTGTTTTTATTTCTGTCTTTTTGCTTTTGATATGTACAGGGTATATTCCCAGATACTGCAGTATATATCAGATGATGTCTTGCTATAAAGTTTTCACCTACTGGGTACTGTCAGTGGTATAGACTGTGAGCTTTGTTTGCAGGGGTCTGTTTGTTTGAGCCAATGCCCTGGCTGTGGCTCCACCAGCAGAAGGCAGGAGGCCATAACTCCATCACCTCCCCGTCTATCGACTCCTTATGAGGGAGATCGATAATGGAATGATGGCCCTCCTATGTCTTCCCCATCCATCCGCTGGGTCATTGAGTGTATGTTAATGTTATGAATTATCGAGAGAACAGTTACTATTGATTGGCTGGGGATTATTGGTAGGCTGCATGGTGGGATGAGGGAGGGTGAGGTAAGGCTGAGGGAATGGCATGGCAGAAGTACAGGACAGGCCAAAATCCTGCAGAAAGGTTTAAGTATCTACTAAGACTCTTGACCCCTAAAGGCCCAGGTCAAAGGTTGGCTGTAGGGCAGCACTGACTGTTTGATGTGTTTAGCCCACCACTCCATTCACAACCCCCATCCAACCAACTCTGACCCTGTTCACAACACTTGTACATTTTTCTCCTTTGGCCGTTTCCTGAGTCTACCTTGGATTGTAGTGTGATGGTTTACAATAGAATGCATTAGTCTGATAGGAGAGACAGATACCTGGGTAGGATTATTTATTGTAAGGGCAGGGTCCTTGAGCTTGGAAAACAGACAGCTTGTTCTTTATTATTCAGGACTAGTTTCACTCTCTCTGCATGCCATTTTTATTTCATTAAAGCTTGTACACTTGATACAGTCTAAACAGACCACCACCCCTCTGGGAGGCACATCAACACTCATACTGTACATTTAAACACACATGCACAATCATGCATGGGTGCACTCACAATCTCCAGTTTGTATGATTTGGAATGGCCCTGAATTATCACAAAACCCTAGAGAGCAAAAAAAACGCTTTTCCAGGCATATGTTGAGCTTATTCAGCTCTGGGAAAATCTGCAGACTGCTAGAAGTAGTCACAATGCGGAGAGAACTGTATTTTACAAGTGACCATTATATGAGATACTTCATCCGACACAGAAAAGCTGATGTAAAACTACAATGGTATTTTCTTTATTTTAATTTAGTGCTATGTCTGTTGCATTTTGATATATTGTAGCATATTCAGCTATTTAACAGTGAGCAAAAAGAAATTTGCTTTCTGTCTTCAGTGGCTAGGAGTCACCTACACAGTCAGCTCAATGGAAAGAAGACGAAAGACTCGTCATTAGGAAATAAAATGCATTGCATAACATTATATAAAGGTTAAACATTAATCTGAATCTTTTGCACTATATCAACCAATGGACCAAAGGATTCAAAGACACTCCACTGTGGTAATGCCAGAATTTTTACTGTATTTGACCAACCATTTTAGAAGTTGAGCAGTGTGTTCTTCGTTAGTAGCCACATGTGGAAAATAATACAAAATTAAATTGTTCTTTTTTATATTTAGAAAATCATCACTGCTCACAAAAAAGTTGTTTCTATCATACCTACAATTGTTTGGTGTGTAGCATTTTGTGCACTCTCAGATTTTAAAATATGAGATAGAATAAAGCGTAAAAAAGCTTTGCGTGACCGTAATGAAAGGGATTTTTGAAAGTATCTTTGAAGCATTTATGTCTAAAGCATTCCTTACTTTAAAGCATTCTCATGCTCTGAGCCTATAGACATTTACTGGCAATTGATCCTGTGTCTAAGTGTTAGTCATAAATTAACACCGCTCTGCTCTCCGCCTACGCCTGGCTGTATTCTCATCTGGTTCGACCAGTCACTGGGCCACACACACACACACACACACACACACACACACACACACACACACACACACACACACACACACACACACACACACATGACACACACACACACACACACACACACACACACACACACACACTCACACAAACACCTTGTGACTGACCTGGGATATGACTCATTCAGCTTCACTAGATGTTTTTTTAGACTTAGCAGGGAAAGCATATGTAATAAAGGACTTCACTTCATATTACTGAATGTGAAGTGTTTTGTTGTGTCCAAATCAGGTTGTTTATTTTGGTATTGACTGTTGGCAAGATTTTTATTATCTTATTGTCATGACACAACTTTGAAATATGTAAACACACTTGAAAAATATTTATTATAGAATATTTTATTTATTGTTTAATCTCATTTTACAGTAAAAAAAACAAAATGATGCCTCTTGTCGTCTTTGAAAACAGCTACAAAGCAGATGAAATGTGGTAACAGGTCAAATTTAGTTAGTTCATTACATTTCCAATAAAATGTAACTAACCAGTGAGTAACACCAAACCAGGCTTTTAATAAGTTCATAAATAGTGAGCCAGAGGAGACGGGGTTCAACAAGGGGCTCCTAAATAAAAGTTGCTGCTTGCTGGAGCATATATCAGGAGCTGGCCATAAAGCCTGCCCTTTAGGGTGGGGAGTAGTGGGAGTAGTTGACTCCTGTCTTCTGATAGGGAGCCCTATATCACTCAGCCCTTGGCCCTGCCAGTCTCGCACACTCACACCGTCGTAAATGTCACCTGTTAATGTGGCCTCAAGTGCTGCTCAGTGCACTTACCTATCCACAACACAAGCTGAAATGCTCTAAAATAGAAAGGGACAGTGAGTGCAATAAAAAGAAATGCGACAAACACATACAGTAGTTATTCATAATGATATTGAGTGATACTAAAAGATTTTTTTGAATTTTTATTTATATAACCATTTATTTATCCAGGAAAGTCCCACTGAGATTACAAGTCTTCTTAGCAGGCTCCATGTCTTTAGTTGTAGGGAAAACCGGAGTACCCGGAGGAAACCTACTCCTATTTAGTTAACAAACTCGATAATTTAAGGTCATTTTGGGTCAGGCACAGTGATCACCAATGTCAAAAAGATATAGTGGCATCTTGACAGCTTTTAGTTCTTCTGCCAAATCTGCAAATCCCAAGCACTTAGTAGTCAATATGAACACACACACGCGCACGCACGCACGCACGCACACACACGCACACACACACACACACACACACACGCACACACACACACACACACACACACACACACACACACATGCGAGCATACTGACTGCATATGCACATCTGGTACACATTATGGACTGACACAAAGTCACCTTAATGCTTTCCAATCTGACCTTTTTAATGTTTTCACATTAACCTATGATCCTATTTGGTCAGAAGGGAACATGATGAAATGTTAAAGGCCAATACAAGGATTCCAATGTGTTATGTGACAGATTGCACACTGTTTTACTGAACAGATTCAAAATGACTAATTGGTTACCAAACAGTTGTTGCTGTGGGTGGGTGACTGTAAAGGTGTTACATCTATACTTTGAAGTTTTAGTTCAGCACTGTTTTTTACTAATAGAGCACATGCAGAAGTGTGATTCCTGTTAGGTTGTGAATAGTTAGGGTGGTCTGCATGGATAACCCTAATGTTCATGCCTAACCTAAGTTACCACCGTGCACACGTGTGCAAACTTGTGCAGTGCTTGTGTGATGATGTGGCTTCAGGAGCGCTGTGAAGCAGCACTCGTCTCATTAGCATGTCAATTGACTCCATCTGCTTTGCACATGAAAGGGCCGCGATGTGTAGGAGGACAAGAGAAAGAAAGAACGAAGGATGTGGAGGGGTAGGTGGCGTGGTGGCCATGTATTTATCTCCACCTTGTAGGAATTTGTATCGTACACTGAGAGCACTCATTAGGGATTACAGCACTCTTTCTCACTCACAAACCAATTCAGTCCAAGCACAAATAGACTTACTGGAAGAACTTAAAAATAGCACTAACTGTAAGCATTTAGTCAACATATCCAGATGTGCACTAAATTGGTGGCAAAGTCAAACATCAACAGTAGCATAAAAAAGCTATATTAACAAGTGGGTTCACACTTAACCTTATGTTCTGTATGTCTCATATCTGTTTAAAAAACAGTCACAACACCTTCTCTGTGTTATGATCTTTACTCTCTTGACACTGACTGTATGGTTAAGAATACAAATAAATCCAACACATCTGTTGTGAAGTAACACAGGCAAACAATTGTCAAACATATGCAAACATACATACATTGAAAAAAGTAGAGGCAAAATTCCTCCCAAAGATAGTTAATGCTTTGTTTATCTATTTTATCAGATATTATGGTTTTGCTTGTTACTTTCAAGGAGAAGCCTTTGGTTCTACCTGCACCTGCTACAGCCAACTCCTTGACTCTTTAGATTTTTTTTTAAACATACTCAATGTCTTGCCTTGCAATAATTGCAACCAGCCTATTTTTGTTTATTATACTCTTCAACCGCAACTTAAACCTCCCCACTTAGTTCTCTCTGCAGTTCACCTGGAAATGTCTCACATCCCGGGGGGCTCTCTCAGTGGAGTCATACCTCGGTGGTCCTATTACATTGGGAGATGAGCTTTGTTATCCGTCTACATAGAATCCCGGCAGTCTACAGAGAGAGGCCCCATCCAGTGTTCTGCCGACTGGGGCAGGCTGCAGGGTAAAAGAGGCAATTAGACAGAGTTAGAGATGGCAGGGGAGAAAAGAGGCGATCAAAGGTGGGACAACAGGGATGTGAGATGCAGAGATTTACTCCCTAACCGTGAATCAAGGGGTTTAGTAAAGAAAGAGTATGTGACAAGTTGCACCGAAGAGGATGTGGACAAAGACGCAGCAACATCAAAGAGTTTATCTATTGCTTTTCCTCCCGGTCTCTGTTCTTGTGTGTCTCATTTTCAGCATAAAGAATGAGACACATGTGGCAGCGAGTGTACAAAACAAAAACATCTGATTTAGACAAACCACTTTTTATTTGTGCCATCACTGTATGCAACTTTTTCCCCTCGGATTTTCTTTGTGCTGTTTCATCACTCTGACCATAATATTATAAAAGAAACAAAAATATTCACAAACACAGGATAGCCTGAGGCACTTTTCCGTCACATGTTCCTGGTTTGTCTAGCGTGGACACAGAAACTGGACTGAAGTGAGTCACTATGGCCTCGTAGTGTTATGTCCAGTTGACTTGATCTCACAAGATTTTAATGACCCACCCTCCTTTTTTGCAAATACTGAAAGTCATAGATGATAAGAGAGTAAAAGAAACTGGTGTTTTGGTCTCGCTGTTTGTGATGTGTTTTCATAATGCATTTTAATATTGCCATTGTGAAGTCATGAATGTTATTCAACAAATGTAACGACACTATTGTGTGTTTGGTTGCTGTGGTGCAGGTGGAGGAGTAATGTTGGGGTTGGGGCTTTTTGGCCAGAGTCTGCAGCTGTCAGCGTTCACTCTAGATGGGGGAGTGTGCTGATATTCGCACAATTCAGGCAAACAGCTGATTCCTTAGACCGATAAAAATACTGCCTATGTGTAAACATTAAATACAGTACGTTAGATTAAGCAGATAATCATTAGGGTTTAAAGACTATAGATGTGGGGGTTAATTATTTGGACAAGGTCTGTGTGTGTGTGTGTGTGTGTGTGTGTGGTCAAGATTAAAGACACATGAATGAATCTTCACTTGTGGCAGCTTGGTCCTTTTCAACAAAACTAACTTCGTAGGCCCAACCATGTTACACCTCAATGATTCACTGGTAGGAGTCATGTGCTACTGATGCCATTCACCTCTTACTCACAGTGTGTTTACATTGTCAACCTCAAACTCATCTATTTTTGCAAAATTAAATGTGAACCAGAAAATTTTAATTGACAAAACAAAAAATGGTCCTTTGACACTATTTATTTGAGTTTGGATTGGCTCTTAACCCCAGCAGAGGCAAACGTTGCTTACTAGGCTGGTGTTTTAGCCCAGCTGTCTTCACTAAGTGGGAGCTTTAGTTGGACTGGTGGATTCATGTGTGCTGGTTTGTGTTGGCGAAAGGCAGCTGGCAAACCGTGTGTAGTTTTTCCAGGTTTGGTTGGGTTAAGTGCGGACAGAACTGTACCAGTTAGTTGTGACCACATCAGTGGTGTGCCATCGTCAGTGAGGAAAAGCACAGATATGACTGACTCAGCAGCGCTTAGTTCTCATCTTCATCAAACACACGTGGCCTGGACTGTACTCACTGACTCATGTGTTCATGTCAGACATTCACAAGCTGGTGTGTATCCTGCTATACAAAAGACTTTACAAAAAACACACACAGCAATTCTCATCTGTTATTTTCATTCAGGTTTTTGTCGTTAGTCATATTTAGAAAAAACACCAATCCTGTGAAGTTATTCTCAGGTTATTCTTAGTGGCGTAGCCAGAAGTCCTCCTACTCAGCAGTGGGATCATGCAGGTGTGGGATCTGCTGACCCGGCTGTTTGCCCAGTCCCTGTGGACCTGCCGGCAATGACCTCATGGTCATTTGAACCACCTCCGCCATCTTCACCCCTCTCCCTTTTCCCTGTGTCCTTTTACTCTGTTCTCTGGTCTTTGGGCCTGTCACAGTCATAATGATATCATTAGTATGAGTCGACAGGTAGGTGCTACAGCGTCTATAGCATTTCTACTAAACAAACAGTGCTTTTTAAAACAATTTTATTAGTTTTGCGGCCTGTTGTTGCAGTTTATATCTAAGTCCAACACAAACTGAAACTAGTGATGGAGTTTCAGTTTGTGTTGAAGGTCGCAGTGTGGTTGCAATGATTGTTGTTGGGGTCTTTCCAACTCCAAATTCCAGTAAAATAAGCTGCGGTAGTTGTGTCGTAATTCACCGAGTCATAAACACTGCTGATAGTGTGTGTGAGAGAGTCCAGAAAGGTGGAGGACACTGAGGCGTGGGGGTCTTATGTACCACTGAGGAAGGACAAAAAACATGTGACACCACTTGAAATTTCCCCTGTTCTTTGGCACTTTCCATAAACAAACTGTATTTTTTTTAGTCCTCAGACAAAAATCCACCAGCACTCAATATTTACACTGCATTGTGTCCACGTTCTTTTCACTGCATTTCAAATCTGCATTTAAGTTAATATGTTTGATCACTATTAATTCATAAATATATAATGTCTTACATGAACATATAGTGAATGACTTTTTAATATTATTTATCCTTCATTTTATTGTACATGTAAGACATTTTGTCTTTGATGTTATATACGCTTTATGACTTTGTAAAATTGACCAGATTTCCTGTTTCTTTCTGTTACCTGAGCTGCCATCATTGTGACATAAATGCATCAAGATGACAAGTGCAGACACATCAACCCCAGTTTTTCTGCTCAGTTTGTCTCAAAATGTTCTTCTGCTGCATCCTTACTTTTACATTTGTGTTTTCCATATCCCAGCAGCCCCCCCTCTCTTTCCCCACATACTTGAAGCTGAATTAATGTTTGTGATTATGTTCATGATCTGGCCATACAGTGTTAGTGTATGTGCCGTGTAAAAACACCCACAAAGAGCATAAAGGGCAGAGGCTCGGCTACAGCTTGTACACTTCAATCGCTGGATTACACACTCTCCACATTTAAGACATTTCTTCTCAGAGATCACAGGCCTTGTGCTTGTTTTGTTGTGGTTGTTTTATTGGCCTTTGGTGCTGTGTCTGTTACATACTACTGATTTTTATTTTGTTGAGCAATATGGACCTTACAACATGAGGCCTTTCAGCTGCTCTTTATTCTCTCTAGTCTAGATACAGTAGCAGAATATCAGAATATCTCACTCAAGTTTGAACATTGCATAATTGTATTTGAATTGTATGCATATAGACACCTTCCTTGCTAACAGTCTGAATGTTTTTGCTCCTTCTCCCTTTCCGACATTTGCCAGTGTTTTTTACCATAGCTATTTACACATTCCAATTCAGAAAGCAGCTAAGTTTCAGGTAGGAAGTCAGATTTTGGGATTTATATACATTGCCCATTTAATCTAGACTTTGCCCCTGTGACCTAATAAAAATTAACATTAACATTTGATGTTTCGGCAATAAGATCATATTTTGTTATGTTTAGAGGAAGGAAATTGATGGATTTTAACTTTTTTATAAGGTTTCCAGAAACGTAATAATCAATCAATATATATATATTTTTTAATTGTTAACATAACTAGGCCTTGTTCTGACAAAACTGAATCACTTAAGTCATGTCAAACAAAGACATAAAAACACATTCAAATACATTCTAGGTCAAATTGGTCAATGCTATCTATTCCGCTCTTTGTAGTGCTCCCCCTCTCTGATCTCTGTGGCCATTCTGAGACTGTATTCTCTGCCTCCACTGAATCCAGATGCAGATACACTTTCAGGGTAAAGCACATATGAGCACATACCCACAGCAGAGCAACACAATAACCCCAGGCCGCTGGTTATGAGAAAATCACCCAAACCTGTCGTTTCCTCAGTCATGAAAGAAGGGGGGTGAGACTTCCCAGTAATATTAAAGGAGAGGTAGTAGCCTCTGTCCCAGCTTCCTTCATCTTTGGCCCGTTTATTCTAATCACACCGCGGCTGTCTCCTTTCCCGCCTTTATTTTGCTCGATTTTTTCCATCTCTTTGTTTTGTTTTCCGCCTGACAGTGACGGGGTCTATCTTGCCCCAGGGGAGCGGAGTTATGAGCCCGATGTCCTTTCATAGTCAATTGTATAATGTGGTTGGTGTGTATGTGTGTGTAGATGTGTGAGTATGAAAGGGAAAAGGAGAAATCTCGGTGTGCAGCAGAGTCGGTGACAGTTAGTAGGCTACTGAAAGCTTATATTTGAGCATGGGCGCATATTGTTTACAGATCATGTCCTTCACTGTGGTATTTCGGTTGGGTACTTCCAGGATGCTGCTCTCATGCTGACCTCCTCACTGTAGTGTCAGACACTACTGGAAGTGCTGTCATGACATGTCCAGCACGTTACCTCCACATCATGAGCGACCACCAAAGATGGAGACAGATACTCCTTTTGGCCTCTTTAATATCATCAATAAAGTCTGCATGTTTACATAGTTGAAAATGCAAGAAAGCCATTCTCTGCATTAAAAGGTTCAGTACCGTGTCATGCACTAAAACTCGAATGAAAGCACACATTACAGTCTCTTGCCCTTAACTTTCTGTGTGTTTGTCAGGTGTCAGTTGGTCGAGATAAGAGTGATGTGTCATTGCTGCCTGGAGGCTGAATGTTCTCCACTGTTACTCCAAACAAAGCCTCCCTTGGTCACATTCGGTCAGAGGCAGCACAAAAAGAGGGTAAAAGCCCCCATTCCCAGTTTCCCTTCACCTGATCCTGAGCGGGAAACCCATGGTCATGTGGGTTAAGTTGGCCTTCTGTTTGCTATTTTTAGAAAGCTAGTGTAATTAAGGTTTACTTTTATAAAAAGCAGTAAGGACAAGAATTAGCACCGCCAGAATGAGTAGACAGAGAGTTATAATTGGACCCGGTCAGTTGAACTTCTAACTGTGTTTATGTTGTGGCAAACATCATTTTAGTCACAGCTTTCTTAAGAAAATAGGTACTTTCCCCTGGAGCTGCTCTGGGTGGCAGGTGATGCCTAAAAAAATCCTTCATAAAAATAATCTGGTTTAAAATGAAACTAAAATATTAGTGACTCAGAGTGACAGTAATGCCTTACTATCAGCAATTATCCAGATGTTATTTATTTAGGGAAAAATCGGCTCATACTGTCCATTGACTCATTCATATAGCGTGACAGTCTACAGAACTACTGCCATTTACCCCATGTTTTCTCCAGTGATTTGATTTTCAGCTGTGTGAATGAACGTTAGCTCATGAGATCACACAAAGATCAGATGTGTCATTAGGCTTTTACTGTATTATTTCTGATTGATGGTTATCACGAGAGGACCATATATAAAGCACTGTGATTACACCTGTAGGCTGAATCACATCAACCTCTGAAGCAGTTTTATTAGAAAATGTGTTGATCCAACCCTTATGTGATTATTTAACCCTTGACTCATTTGTTATTATCTACTTAGAAAGCGTGCTTAGTAGAACTTCTTTGAAAGTTACGATCAAAGAATAACATTGCCTAATAGCGTGATCATATGACTGCGTATATTTCTCTTTCTTTCTTCACTGGGAGCATAAGTCTGAATGTGGCTGACTGGCCCTCTTCGAAGCTGGGCAGGGCAGTTGTGGAAAGTCCCTGGCTGAGGACGGGCTGAAGTCCTGGAAGCATCTTTGTTTTCCTGGATCAGGAAAGAGGATGTGGTAGACAGAAGACACCCCTTTGCTTAACATTTTGAAAAGCCCCATCCAGCCCCATACCACCCAAACCCACATACTACCTCATCCCAGCATCCCAGAGAGGTAAAGAGATCGGCAAAATTACCCTTCCAGTAAAAAGTAGTGAGTTAGGAGAAGATGTGCGGGGAATGGGGAGACTCAAGTGGGAGGTGCAGATGAAAAGTGTTAGCAGGCAGAAAGTAAAGGTTAGGAGGTAGAGTAATAACAGTTGGTTTGGGCTTTTGATAAGTACATTACAGGACTTCATTTGTAATAGTAATACAAATACTAATCATTAAATTATTAAATTAAATGAGTGGTCTGTGTTGCCTCAACTTCATCTGATGCAGTAAATGGACATTTTAAATATGCTTGTGTTGATCTCAACGTCGTTTAACATCTGAAGCACTGGGTTTGCCCTAGAGCTCTGTGTTAAGCCACTGGGATCATCACTGTGGGCTGAATCGTAAAGGTATATTTCAGTACACAAGTTTGGGAGGTGGCTGGGACATAATACCACTGACTTTAAAAGGTCAGCACCCTTTATTTTGTGGCCACATATGGAAGATACATCTGATTACCTAGCTAGGCAAGTGCAGGTATTAAGAGTTTAGAGTTAGTGTAGAAAATGTTGACACTTGGGAAGGAAGAATGTGGTTAAGTTTAGCCAAAAGCGGTCCATTTTTATTGATTTGTACATTTGCAATGTCCTGGTATAACCTATCCATATCAACATTTAAACATGCATGTTTATTTCTCACAGAAATGACATGCATCAAACCCTGTGTGATCAAAGTGATAAAGATATTGGTAGAGGACTACATTGTCCACTGACCAAATGTCAGTAAATGACTCTTTGGAAAAGAGAACTGGGTTGGCTGTCTGTGTGTGTGTGTTGAGTCCATTGTTGGCACGATGGGTATGAACAGTAGTCCATCTGGGCCGCCCTGCCTCTTAACCCAATGTCTGGATGCCATTTATCATACAGGCACCACACCAGCACATGCAGACCCTCCTCCAGAATACAGCTGCCAAATAACCACATCACACACACAAGTGGTCCCCATTAGCCCACTCTGTGGACACACACTGAGGGTATATTTATAGTTTGTTTTATTGTTTTTTTTTTTTTAGCTATGATATAGTGTAGTCAGTTAGTAGTTACAGTAAAGTGTTGAGAACATGCCACTTTTGTATTTCATCTGTGCTGTAACTTTGTGTGACTCCGTTTGTTTGTGTTTGTTTCTCATTGATATTTCCTGTCATGTGTATCGTCCACATGTGGCCATTCAATCATAAACACGTACATTTGTCTATGTGGGGCCAAAGAACTCAGCTGTTTAGTCCACTCTGATTTCACCTTGGCACCAGCGCTCTCACCCTGGCAACAGATTCCACACACTACTTTCTGCCAATTCTCTACTGCTTCTCACACCACCTGTAACATATGCTCATTTTCTAACTAGGACAACTGCACTTTCCAAGACCTGCATGGGCCACAAAATATCATATAACCATCTGTTACCGGGAATTAGAGAGAAAACATCATCACTGTTTGTATTGAGACATGAAAATAAGTACATTTGATTAAAGCCATTTCTATTAATGGTAAAAGTAATTGTTTGGAATTGACTTAGTACTAAAACTTTGTGGAACTACATGAAATGCAGGTTTGTTAATACAAAGAACACTGCAGAATACTGCAGTTCTAGTTTACATAGATTTTAAAATAAAAGAGTTAAAAGATTTGTGGTCTCTCTAAAAGCTAGATAAACCGGGCTTATTGTAGCGACGCTGTATCACTAACAGCCAGAAAAACAGATCCAAAAAAATCTATCTAAAGTTTTATCCAAACAAATCCTCCAAGAAATTGTGAGAGACGGATTATGTAATGTCTCCATAAATGATTAAGAATGTAGGCAGACAGATGGAGACCCAGTGTGGTGACAACACTGCCCCTCCAGAGACCCCCTCATGTGGGTACAACCTTGGCCCCTCTTTGCTGCCTCCCCACACCCAGAGGGGCACAGGTTAGCAGCTGTTTTTGGGACTCAACTTTTCCTTAACCCTGCCTCTTAGACCCGAGGGAGGGCCACCCTGATAAGACCTTTTCTTTGGTGCCAATCCCCCACAGTGAAGGGCAGGCCCCGCTGCAGCGTTATTGGACTCAAATATCTTCTTTGTTAAGTGTTAAAGGTTCTTTCTGTGTCTATTTACTATTCTTTAATCTGAGGCCTGGAATATCCATAGACCATTCGCCGCTCTGGTTGTGCTCAGTGATTGTACTGGCTGCTCTGACCTCCCACCATGCACCTCTCACCACACAGGACTCTCAGAATAAATAACATTCACGGCCAAGTGCAAGAAACTCTGGGCTTCACCCAAACTGTGGCCTGTGGGAGGCCGGGGCATGGGGGTTTGGGGGCCAGTGTTTGCATGTGTGGTTGCTTGTGTTGGAGGGGTGTCTGTGAGTGTGCGTGAATGCACTGCAATGGATGTGTCTGCTTGTACTGTATGTGTGTTTTATGTTTAGAGGCTGAAGTAAAAATTATCTGAATGTGTGCAGTAGGGATGGATGCAATGTGTTTCTGTCTAAACTTTAAGACACTTGTGTCCAAGGCAAATTTCCAAAAAGGGACAATAAAGTATATTGTATAGTATTGTCCATGCATATGCTGGATCCCAGTGCTGCAAAGACATCCTGTTTTTTAAGGAAAGGACCACTCACGTGTGTCATATACTCAGTATAGTGTGCATACTGCAGTAAAAATGCGTAAATAGTTTTTTACTTTTAGTGGTCACTTTTAACTGTGACTACGTGAATGCCTAAATTGAGCAGATGTGTATCTTAGGGCTTTGTCCCTCTCTCTGCACTGCTTCTCCTGGGCAACATGCCCAGTTCATCGTCAGGCTTTATGGTGGCCTCCCTGGGGATGATCACAGCGCTGTCAAGGCCTACTTATACCTATGATTATGCGCCACGAGGTCTGATGTTCGATTGTGTTAATATAATGACCAACAGCGTATGCAACTACCAAATTATATTTTCACTGGATTAATATTAACACGCAATTTCACGGTATAAGACAAACTCTATTATATCGTAGCAATCAATGAATTTATAAACACATATTAGCATAGTGAGTAACAATTAAGAAGTGGAATGGATCGATATCACTCACTAAAAGAAGTTAGCTGCAGACAAATCCTCTCTGGGGATTTCTAGGCAGCTTAGCCTCTGACTCCAACAACAGCTACCCAGGGGAGAAGTGCAGAGGTATGGGATGGGTTTGTGTGGAGGAGGAATTTTGACAGGGTCCTACATGGAGCAGTTAATACATCTGAGGACTATGGAAGCATTTGAAATGATCGTCTGAATATAGAGATCGAGAAAAGCTTGTAAAGGATTAGCAAGGATGTTTAAAACACACACACACACGTAAAAGGAGATAGCATTAGAAAGGATAAGGATAAAAAGTAGGGGACGGACTTGACGGGATGAATTGGACAAGAAAAGAGGAGCCCGCTTCGAGGGGGCTCGGCGTGGAAGAGCGATGCTAATTCAGAGAATGGATGTGAATAGCTGCCAAGGCATTTTTGTATTAACATAATTAACAGATGGTGTTAGTGATTAGGTTACATGCGATTCAGGAAGCCAGGGTTGTTAGCTGAGTGTTAGAGCTGCACGTTCTGTCAGCCGGAAAAAAAGATCGGAAAAGAACAATGTAGATGGTGAGAATTAAATCAACAACACCTACACATCTAAACACACAAAATCAGTGCGTGCAACATTAATGCACACAATAAGCTCCATAACGCATGCACTAGTCCAATTGCGGACTTAAAATGCATTGTTTTTGCAAATTTTAGTATACCAGAGAGGGACATAAATACGTTTTTACGAGCCATGGCCCACTTTCAAAGCTTTGCCTGCTATAAACGCGACTTTGATATGAGAATAGTGACATGCTGCTGGGAGAAGACTCTTTGTGACTCAGTAAAATATAAAAATAGTCCCGTTGGCTCACTAATGTGAACGCTGTGATGCCTTTTGTTCTCTGTGCTATTGTCTGCCTCTATAAGTGGCTGCGTATGAAAGAGATTACACCTGGTACAGTCTCAGAAGTGCAGCCATCGTGGTGCATCTGTATCTGTGCATGCGTTTGTTATTGTTATTGCCTCCGTCAGCTGCTTTTACGACGCTGTTCCCACCACTTCACCTGTTTGATATTACACTGAATTACTCACTTCACTTCTGCTGCCATATGAACTTGTCTGTCTGTGTTTGTGTCTAGCTGTCTATCACTTCTGCCAATCCTTTTTCTTTCTTGTATACTTACATTGCTGTGTGTGTAATATATGATGGGACAGACAGACTATACAGTGGAAACAAACGATTTGCCTCTGAGAAAGAAGTGTGTATCATATGTGTGTTTGTGTGGTGTCTGTGTCTTCAAAGTGATCTGGTTTTAATGACCGCGGGATGTTGTCCAGAGTGTAATTCAGACAGACGGGAATGTGTTTGGTGTGGATGCATGTGTAGGTGAGTTTCTCACTGAGGGGGATTGTGGGGATTCTGACTTGTCCCTCTGGTGGTTTGCAAATCCATTGCAGGTTCTTAAATTTTGACAAAAGTGACTACCAATTTCCTGGAATGATCTGCTTGCCCTAAGTAACCCCAGATGGTTTCAGTGACTACTGCTCTGTCATCAGGGATTGGCATGTGAAGATACTGGGTCAATCTGTCTGACCAAAGCTTCTTGGACAATTTAAGACCGGCCATTCTGTCTCTCTCTGTTCCCTTTGGCTCCATTTTCTGCATATTTTCATCAGATGTTTCAATTTTGGTTCCTCTTGACTCTTGAACAAAATATAATTTCAGTTTGCTTTACAGTAAGCTATTTCCAAACAGTGCTGTGCAGAGAAAAGGAGAAAAGAAAAATGACATGGCAGTGAGTTAAGTACTAAGTACTATGACAATATCGGAACCCATACATGAGGCTCCCAATCATGGCCAGTGTCGAATACTGGTGTCAGTATCTGGACAACCACATTTATTGCCACTGATAATAAGCTCCACACATTAATGTTTTTTCTTTACGTAGAACTTTAAGTGACTTCAAGTGACTCCTGAATGGACAAATAGTACCAACTGGGCCTGCGCAATATATCTATTTATATCTATTTATATCTATCTATCTATCTATCTATCTATATCTATATATATGTATCTATCTATCTATCTATCTATCTATCTATCTATCTATCTATCTATCTATATATATATATATATATATATATATATATATATATATATATATATCTATATATATATATATATATATATATATAATATTGATCACAAAATCCATATTGCATAAAATATATTGTATCACAATAAAGTTTTGGCCTTCTGTCTAATTACTTTTTTGTTTTGCTTTTCATTGTGTAAACAGGGCATTAACAGGGGCACATAAATAAAAAAGTTCTGGTTTAGATCTGGTTCATTCCTACATTTAGTCCTTGTTTAGTCTTGATTTTGTCCTGGTTCAGTCTTTAATTTTGATTTAGCTCTGGACCTTCTTGCTTACTACCGTGCTGTCATATTGCACATTTTTGTAAGATTGTGCCTCCCTTAAACCATTCCAATTTTACTGTAATCGTAATTTTAGGAAATATGGAAATATATCTAACCATAAAACCATAGAAAACTCACTTTTTAGGTACATGGTCGGCCTCATTTACTGCAGGAGCCAGGCTTAAATCCTAAGTATGGTCCAGGTTGGAATCAATGCTGCATGAGACTGATGGTGTGCTGTGCTGTGGTCAGGCCATTTTATGGTGTGGACATGGAAATAAAGGATCAATCAGAGCCATGATATCTTATTACTAACGTTAATTCACCCAGACCACTATAGATCCATGCATTAACTTAGCCGTGGCTTGATTTAGCGCAGAGTGGAATTGAGCATCGATGGACTGTGCACTTGTGAGCCTGTTTGTGTTTGTTTACGCAGATCTACTTTGAGGTTTTAAAGTGTCCATAGGTTTTAACTGTCCAAATTGTGATTCGCTCAGATTTCCCCGTGGACCTAAAGTTTATGTCAGATCTGGGGTGGTCTTCAGTTGAGTGGAATATGAAGTAAAAGGATGCCTCTTACTTGTCTTTAACCATGCTCTGGGCAGCCAAGACAAACCTCCTCCAGACAGTGCCTCTATGAATCAAAGCTAAAGCCTTCTGGAGCTGGTCATCATTTACACAGTCCTGTTGCAGTGTCTCCTGGGAATATTTGCTGGTATACAATATTCCTGAAGAGTGGATCTCGATTGAGAGGGGTCGCCCTGAAAGCATGTTTTATTCATCTGGGCTGTCACTCGGTGTGGCTTGTTTTGGTTTTGGTTAATGTTCCCTCTGAAGTGCAGTATGTGTGTGTTTGGTTACTGTTTTGGTGTGTCTGTGTGCACTTCTACTCCTCCTTTCCCTCATATTCCCTGCTTTTCTCTGGGCATTGATCCTTATTTGTTTCTGTGGGTGTGAATGAGGCTGTGCATGTGCTTGTGTGGGTGCTTCATCCCTGGAGAGATAAAAAGCCAAGGACCATATGTTTTGCAGCAGTAGGCCACAACAGACAGTACTGTTTTAGAGTTCAACTATAAGGATCGCCCAGTGGCCCAAGGCCAGCTGGAGGTTCACTTGGACCGGCAGCCTGGCTATAGTTATTGCCAAATTGGGCCAATGCCTGACAAAAGTTTTTGCCTTCCGCCTCTTACTTTTAAGCTTTTGTCTTTCTACAGTATTCTACTGCATTATTTATTCATTTGCCTGCGTGGAAATGAATAATGTTAAAATTGTTTTGATACTTTATTATAAACAGTATAGTAGACAAAAGTAAATACCAACAACAAACATTCTGCTTCCATTTGCCTGTGGCCTAATGGGGTGTGCTTTAACAAGGACAAACACAATGATATCCTGCTGTGGTATTAGTGGCTGTCTGTGAATATTTTGTGGTAAAAGACAAATCTCTCATTCGGGATATTCTAAAACATAATATGTAATAATCCAATACATAAAATATCCATGTAGAACATATCTTTCTAATGTAACAGTGGTTGCTGTGATGTATTTGTTGATAATGTTTAGTTCCTTAAACATATTTTTATGGAAGTGGTTCTGCTGATTCTTGCAGATTTTGTTAAATCCTGTTTATAACCCAAATGTTTTTTCATGGAACAAACAAACTATAGCTAATCTGAAACCCCAAACATGTCTGTAAATATGTTGAAGCAGGTGGCTCGAAGTTACTTTTCCACTCCAACTTAAGTGCTCCATCTCAAAGTTGAAAAGTCAGCAGGTAGCGATTTGAGTGAAATGTCGTAAAGCGCCTGTACATCATCTGGTCACACAAACATCTCTGTATCCTCTTGTGTAATAAGAGAGGGCAATCGATACTGTCACGGGAAAAACTCTGAGCAAAGAAAGAGACTAAAGTGAAATTGACAGACAGGTGGGGGAGTAACAGGTTTAAAGTTAATTTGTGCTCTCTCACTCCTCTCTTCTCATATTGTCTCCAAGAGTGTCCCTCCCCTTAGTCTCGCCCCTTCTTCTGTGTGTGTTTTTTTTCTCTTCTCCACACACACCTTCCCTGTAGAGGTCATTTCAAAGGCAAGGTTTGGCCCAATCAAGCTGAAGTTGTATAGCCCTAGTTGTGGCTGCCTGATTGAGAGTGACATTGACACGATTACGACAGACAAACTAGATTAAGAACGACATAGCACTCCCTCTCTCTCTCTCTGTCTACCCTCTGTTCCTTTCTGTCTACGCCGCTATCCATCCTTCAGACTTGGAGTCTTTGCATCTTCTCAAGTGCATGGTTTTCACCCAGTTTTTGCCCTCGAACAACACTTTGAAGCAAACTCATGTGACTCAAGGCTTATAGATCCATTTCAGCTGTTTTGCTTAGAGAGCAGTAAAACCTGTAAGTGTATAGCGTTGTCTAGACTCGGCCCTGTAGCCTACTTCTCAACATTTCACTTCTCACACCTGTTTAATCTTTGTCTGAATCAGGTGTAGGTTATCTTCCATCTGATGATTTAATAAAGAGGGACTATTAAGAGAAAAACTCTTTTGTGTGGTGGCAGCTTCCTCATCAATGTGTAAAAAACCCCCAGTGTTTACAGTGTGACATCCATCAATGAATTTCCTCCTTGGGCTCCTCTGTTCCCTCGATATATATTGATAGTAGCAATGTTCTTTCTTGAACTCAACTGGATCTATGTACATAGCACAGAGATCTTATGAAGGTTATGTTGCTCATTGACCTTTGACTCTGTATTCATTCTTTTATGTTATTTTTAATGTATTTTTCACAAGCCTGACAGTCTTGTAGTCTTCATGTTTCTGGGAAAAACACTAGTAGTGTTTTGTGCGACTGTTATGTTAAAGGTACCTTTTAACAAGTTACTTTGTTTCTTTTAATTTTGCTGCCAAGTTATACTATATCTATATACTGTATGTAAATACACATCAATGTATGACTCTGAAACAATATATACATTAAAAAGTTTATTACAGCTTTTATTTGTTAATTTATTTATTTATTAATTCTATTTATTATGAGCTAGAGCCTATCATAGTTTTTGTCATGAGGCAGGGTACATCATGGACAACTGTCAGTTTATCGCAGGGCTAACACTTGGAGACAAACACTAACAGACAGCGACACTCACAGTTATGTAGCGGAAACTGGAGTAACTTGAGAAAAGTCTTGATAGCCAGAAAAACCTTCAGAACGCCTCATGCTGTGAGGAAGGTGTCATCCGCTACAAGTGCTATGAAAAACTAAATGAACAAGAGACAACATACTTGTATTTGTTTAACAGTTAACAGTATTTTAGTAACACTAATACTGTTACTAAGAATAATATAAATTTTCTGAACTGATGGTTAAAATCAAAGTCACTATAACAAGCTTTAAGGCCATATCGTAACTATGAAATAATATTTGACGGCATTATTTTTGTTTATAGTGTTACTATTGTCTTGTGCTATTTGCCAGTCCCATCATTGTGTGTGTCTGTGTGTGTGTATGTGACAGTGTGTGGGTTTGAGTGTAATTCTGCCATGAGCAGTAAAAGACAATTGCTGGGTCTGATCTAATAAGTGTTCATCTCATTTCAGAGCCGTCTCCTCACCTCCTCTCCTAAACTCTGTTAGTATCGGTGGCCAGATTAGCTTAATGAAGTCCCAAGGAAGTCACTTTGCCTTAAGTTACCTCTCTACTCTACACAGCCACTTCCCTTCTCACTGGACAGTCTGGTCTTTTGGCTGATATGATAAAGAAGTATGTTTTTAGAAATGCTGTTATAAATACATGTGCACAAGATCAGCTGTGTGAGCCACCTAGAGTATCTGTAAGTGTAACACAGCTCTCTTGAGTGACATTGATCCCTTGGTGATTGACCCCTGATCTTTGGCTCTTCTGGCGGGCCCTCAGGGACCAAACCAATATACGCCATCAGCCTACCCCAATCTAATCATTGTTACACATAATACCTCTGAATGCTATTAACTTCCCATCAGCTTTTGGACAACACACAGTGTATTGCACTAAAATACCATGTTGTTATAAACATAAACATGCTATTAAAACTACACTCGGATATGTCTCCTGTTTTGGAGGAGAAGCAAATGGTGTGAGAGAGATAAATGATGACACATTACCAATGATGCAGGTAGACTTTGCTCGGGGATACACCTCTGGATCATACATCAGGATTGCTCTGCCGAATGGAGCTCCACAAGAGCTTTCATTGATTTATCATAACATAAGAGTCTGGGCATTGCTGTTATCATTTCCCTTAATCCCAGATTTTTTCTAAACACCTAACGTATGTTTTTATAGCCTAATTCTGAGTTGGCCATTTCTCAGTGTTTTGAAGTGTCTCCATTAGTGATTGCATCAATGAAGTGGTTTTAGTTCCCCTTGAGGGACACAGTGGAGGACCCCATTCTATATCTTCTGTGTGATCCATCTACAACTGGTCAATACACAATGATTGAGCATGTAAGTGCTGTATACACATGCTGCTGTGTGCTGTGAGGCTGGAGTAGGCTGGTATATGTTCATATTTTGTGCTGGATAGTAGTGCCTGTTTGTTTGTTTGTTTGTGTGTGTGCAGCTGGCTCTTTCATCCTGGACTGTCCCTGAGGAGGCAGTCATAGTGGGCACACACCCTACTCCAGACCCCTTTGATAATCTTTCCTAATTGGTCTGAGTCACAATCTCATGAGAAAGCTAATTAAAACAAGGTGTTAAAGATGAAAACAACCAAATAAGTGTGGTTGTGTATAGTTATGTGTATACTGATGATAATATTTATGCAAGCCCATGTTTGGTGAAGTTTTATCTGTTTACAAAAAACATGACTTGCGGTTCTCCAGCGGGTGAGTCATGTGTTTATGAGTAAAAATTGTATCTCTTTGAATTGTAGCGTGTATTAGGAATTACAATATTAGGTGGTAAAACTAGAGTGGCATAAGAAACTGTGAAATGTGAATTATGAGCATTATTTATTATATACCTTTTATGGAATTGCATTTGGCATTTTATGGGTGTTTGCAGTCTAGCATTAAAACCACATAGTCTGCTAAATCTAGTATATCCCAAACCACATATTGTTTCAAAATGAGAATAATTAGTCTGCATATGTACAAATTTAATGTTGAGTGTCAGTTTATCAATGAAATAATAAAAAATGTATGAAACAAAGTTAAGCACCCTTGGTAATGGTCAGCAAGAGATTTAGGGTCTGTTTTGACCAAATCTGCAATGATTCTGTTGCGGTTAGACCTCTTGTTGCACAACGCCAGTGTTTTCAAAGATCAAAACCGCAAACTTTTGAATCCGACGAGGAGAACCCACCCCTTCTGGTCTGGCATATGCACTACATCATTGTGTCGGTTTTGGGGGCTCTGTGTAAACGCAGGACGTTATGTAACATTATTGTAGCAACACGAATCGGCGATGCGGTTGCATTTTTCTGGCCATCGTTGTCGTGTAAACGGACCCTTAAGGCCTTGAAAGAAAAAAGGCTGCAAAGTGGGTAATTTTATTAAAATATTTTCAAATATTATCTAAGATACACGCTCTCCAGAAACATATTTCACCAGCTCATGAGTCAAATGTTACAAAATCTCTGCTCTCCATTAGAAAAGTCCTCTAGGTAAAAGATATATGATATATTTTCATATTTGTGCAGTAGAAAATTAGTTGAACAATGGCTTTTGTTAAGTTTAGAAACACGTGCCAACCCAGGCACATTGTTGCAGCATCTTTTTGTCATGACAGCCTTCAATTTGCTGTGTTCTTCTCCCACTGCTTTTCCTCCCTCATTTCCCTTTCCCTCACTGGCCATCTCCATTTACTTATTGAGCTGTTCTGCCATTGATCTGTCCATCGACTAGGCCTCTGATCCATCCTCCATCTGTCTACCACTGACAGACTTTTAATTGATGAGAGAGCAGGTCAAATTAAGCAATTAGGCCAAGTGGCGGAAAAAGAGACAGAGCGGCATGTCTTTTTCAGGTAGACAGGGGCGAAGGGGTGTGGGGGTGGTGTAGGGGTGAGGATGTTGTGAAGGATAATGAATGCGGGAGGCATAGGCAGATGCGGAATGTTTACGCTTTTTCATTTTGGAATTTGAATGAATTTTTCATAGCTATTCATAAAAAATCCATCAATATTTCACCTGGGGAGAGTGAAGGGGAAGAGAGGGAGACGGAGAGAAAAAAAGGACCCTTACGGAATGAGTTGTCATGAAAGTCCATTGAAGCAAACAGTGTCGCTGGAGAAGAAGAAAAAAGAGGGAAGGAGGAGGGATGGCGGGATGTTTATGCCGAGGACACAAACACCTAGATAGGGGTAGCGGTGCGGGAGACGGGGGAGCGAGAAGGGGGGCACCGACGTAAATGTCTGGGTGAGAATGAGAACGACGGCTAGCGCGGTATCTGTCGGAAGGTGTGCGCGCCTGTGTGATTGTGAGCCACAGACAAAGCCCCCTCGAACAGTAACAGCAGGAGTGGGGTTGTGTTAATTTTCACTTTGTCAAACCCCATTATGTGAGAAGAGCGTCTCATCCTTCCCATTAGCATACAGTGGGCCCAGAAAGCTGCCATGGGATTTCTGCTGCATTATTGCTTTCTATCTGGGGACTCAAAGTCACAGGATACAAGGTACACAATCAACTAGTGTCTTGTTGCTTTTTTTTTGCAAAGAAAGCAAGCATGTTCAAAGTGGGGTTTGGCAGCCAATTGCAGCCCGAGGTCAAAATATATAATGTCCTTTAATCATGACAGTGTTTGCTACTAAACTTAAATCTTAACAAGCAACGTTCTATTCTAAAGCTGAACAAATAAATATATTTGCTGGCTTCCTGGAACTGACGGCTTGCTCTGAAGTTTGGAAATACCCGGTTTTGTAGCTGACTTCAGCCACTGCTTCATTGTTGTGGTTAATAAATTTATTGTTAGATCAAGTAACCGTGCTACACTGCAGCAGCTGACTCATATCTGAATTACAGTTGTTTAACCTCATTAATACATGATGAAGTTTCAGGTGAGCTGTGTCTGTGTCGGAAAGTTATTCTTCCTGTTTCATTTCAAGAGAAGTTTGAGGCCTATATTTAAACTTTACCATCTGCCCTTTTTCATTTCCACATGGCCTAATCTATCCCCTTTGCAAAAACATTTGGTCATCCTTGGCAATAAGCCAAGTCATACATACATAACTGTGTATTTGACATATCTAGATCTGATCCACTGCTCAGTGCACAGCCAGTGATCAGTGACAAGTCTGCATCATTTTGTTAAGCTCTCCCTTTATCACGCTGTACCGTTAAATATACCTAGGGAGGAGGTAATGCGGGATGTCATTTGCATGAATTTATGCCAGCAGGCGGGTCATTCATCGGTCTACAGGTAGTCAATTAAATATCTAATTGAGTGGGGAGGAGTTTGAATAATGTAGAGGTATTGACTGGCCTGGTTGGGTGGAGAGAAAGATGATGGCTGGGTTTAAATCAGAGAGGGAACAGATGGGAAGGTGGTAATAACCAGTGAATATATCATAGAGGAGACTACTTTACACTGGAGTCCACATGCATTACACTTCCTTGGATTAAACATGGCTCCAACTAAAGGAATAAAATAAAATTTGGAGAAAATTAAGTTAAAAAAATGTAGATTGTCTTGTTAAATGTATGACTAGATCGAACGTGTGGAGTTTGAGTGTTCTCCCTGTGTTGAGTGGGTTTTCTCTTGGTACTCCAACATCAAGTCCAAACCAGTTAAATCTGAAAACTGTTGGCGCAAAACACAAATCAAAAATAAATTAAGTTATTTAGGTTCAGCTTCTGGGTTACATTTGTCCGGTCACTAAGTGTGACTTGCAAGTCTATAATGTTCAAGTCCGAGTCGAATCACAAGTCCTTGTGTCTGAGAATAAACGAGTCCAAGTTCAAGTCCGACCCATAAAAAAGGAATTCCGAATCCAAGTCGAGTCAATGAAGCTTACTCTCAAGTTGAGTCACAAAAATGAACTGATGACTCGACTCGAGTCCGAGTCAAGGACCCGAGTAATCTATCTCTGACTTGCACACAGGTCATTTATGAGATGTTTGTGTAAATACAACTATTTCACATAAGGTGTGAATATAACTGTATATCACTGTGATATGTTTTAACAATTCTGCTGTTTTTATTTAGGGGGGAAGGGTCTGTCCTTAAAGCTCACAGCTGTGACTGGAAATCTTTCACCTAACCTTTGTCTTGTAAGTTTAATTAATCATGTGTAAAGAACAACAGCAATCACAACAAAATGGACATGCTGCTCTGAACCCTTGCTCCAAGACATACTGTATTATGTTGATATGTAAGTAGTATAAAAAAGCGTTTGACATTTGCTCTAGTGTGTTCATGACTTTGTTTATGTTGTGTCATGCTACTTTAAACACAGCCATTCTGTTGTTAAACCAAAGATACAAAGGAAGATAAAAGATGTTTTTAATGATTGGTTTATTGCAGTCACTTACAGAGACAGCAGAATTCCATCAGGGCCCCGGATTCGTAGGGTTTTGTCGGTGTTAACAAACTGTCTTCTAAGTAATTTTGGGGATGGAAACTACAAAGATAGTAATCAACATGAAGCAGCACATAGTTCCACAGTGGATAGAAAGAACAGCAAATATCTGCAGTATTTTATAATGGAGCTGCATAGCTTAATGAGAATAAATACAAAATGTTTCCAAAAACTACACAAAGTGGAGAATAATTTTATGTTTATTTTTGTTTCGATTCAGACGGCCTACTGTACACAGTAGATGAGCATAATGTGAGCTTACTTGACACAAAGCACTGAAGTCTGGGGAAACGAGTAAAGAGCGTTCTTCATTGAGTTTAAACTCCGCTGTTTGGTAGATTGTTTGACTTTTTGAGACTGTCAGTCTGTACCAGAGGTGTCAGGCTTACTCAATAATAATCACCTCCTCTTTGCTTATTGTCTGTGACTCTCTTTTGGTATTTGCATCTGTGTTGCACCCCTCCCTCACCCTCCACCCTCAGCCCTCACTGGCTCCCTCCAGATGTGTTAATCAGTATTCCCTGTTAACACATGATTCACCCCATATGTTTTTTACAGCACTGGGCCTCCACTTGGGAGCTGAGATTGTGCGTATGCATGTGTGTTTGACGTGTTTTCTCTCTCTGTAACATGAGTGTTTGTGCACACGTGTGTGTGCCTGAAAATCCACCAGGCTTTCTCCAAAGGGCTGCTGCTGTCGGCTCAAATCAGCCTCCTCTCCCCATGAGTGAACACACTAATCCATTTGTGTATCCGAGTACATGTTTTGTGTGCGTGTGCATGTGTGTAAGCATACTAATCCAGGGGAGGGCCCTGCCTAACACCCCATGAAAACACTCCATTCACCAGCAATTAGAGGCAGGGGCCCTGGGCCCTCACTACACTTCCACTGGGAGAGAGGGAGACAAAAGGAGGAGTGAAGAAGACATGAGGTGGCCACAGGGACCAGAGGAGGAGCGCAGCCTTACAATGTTTGTGCCTTGGCCATAAGGGACGGGGAAATAGCTGGCCACCACCACCTTTTACAAAGATGAAACAAGACTGTTCGAAATACTGAACAGTAAATGTTACTGGCAGTTCAGAGGCACCAAAGCACTCCACAACTTGGTTTTAACCCAGAAAAGTGCCAGCCTGGAAAGTGTTTGTGGGCAAGGGTTCATTTCATATTTTATATGCTTCTTTGCACTTTTGGAGAATGTAGGACTGAGAACAAATGTAATGAAAAGTAATTTTCTGAAAATGTAAATATATATATATATCTATATCTATATCTATATATCTCTATCTATCTCTCTCTCTCTATATATATATATATATCTATATCTATATCTATATCTATATATATATATATATATATTTACATTTATATATATCGGCTGGCTGGATAGCTCAGCTGGTAAGGACAGGACTTTCCATCTACTTGTGAGTGTGAGAGCCACTATCCAGGCCCCTGAGACAATCCAACACTTAACTGCAGGGTGTAAGATGCTGGCAGGGAAAGCATACATGGAACGCCATAACCAAGTGGCTGGCATAGTGTACAGGAACATCTGCACGGAGTACGGACTGGAAACCCCGAGGTCAAAGTGGGAAACACCTCCAAAGGTGGTAGAGAATGACCGAGCCAAGATCCTGTGGGACTTCCAGATTCAGACTGACAGAATGGTAATGGCGAACCAACCAGACATCGTGGTGGTGGACAAACAGCAGAGGAAAGCCGTTGTGGTTGATGTGGCAATACCAAGTGATTGCAACATCAGGAAAAAGGAACATGAGAAACTAGAGAAATACCAAGGACTCAGGGAAGAGCTGGAAAAGACTTGGAAGGTGAAGGCGACAGTGGTGCCCGTGGTCATCAGCGCACTCGGGGCAGTGACCCCCAATCTGGAAGAGTGGCTACAGCAGATCTCTGGAAGGACACCAGACATCTCGGTCCAGAAAAGTGCAGTACTAGGAACAGCAAAGATACTGCGCAGAACCCTCAAGCTCCCAGGCCTCTGGTAGAGGACCCGTGCTCGAAGGATGAGCCCACCCACAAGGGGGAAGGACAAAGTTTTTAATATATATATATATATATATATATATATATATATATATATATATATATATATATATACTTTTTATTATGTATTTATTCATAATAAAAAGTATTACATTGAAAAAGTATCAATTGACTTTGATTATGGATACACAAACTCATGAAGAGAAGAGTCATGGTAATGAGTTAACAGTCTGGAGATGATCTCAGTGGCCAGAACATCTTTCTTCCATTAGAGTCCATTGAGACATAGGATTCATCTCTGTCTCATCGTCTTCTTTGTTTTCTACTGGCTGTGTGCATGTATGTGTACAGTGTTACTATGCTACTGCTTGTGTACCTGCAGTGAACAGTGATGTAAAACACTTAAACTCACCACGGACACATCAACACTGGGCACCACTACAGAAACAATTCTGTACATGCTCATAAACATGGCTTAGCTGCAATTTTGGCAAAAGAATCTGGACTTTAAACAATTCACCATAAATAATTTGTGAATTTCGACAACCACAAAACATTACTAAAAAGGATAGAATATATATTTTTATTACAATAACACATTTTAAGTGTAACTCATAAATTCTTTATAAAGCTTGTGTTGAATGCACTGAAAGAGTAATGGTAGGTTAAGGACCACCGAGAGGGAAAGTGCCATTAGGTGAGGCAAATATAAATGATATGAAGCAGAAAATCTCTGAATAGGCTTGGTAGTATTAAAACACACAACATTTGTTCTATATTGGTGCAGGCATGCCGTCACATTTCACTTTAAGTGCTAATGACTGAAAAAGCTGTCCACAAAACGTACAGCGACTGAATGAACACTAACGTAATGTTTACATGTGACGTAATGTGCGGGGGGCAGACACGCAACTGTCCGAGCATAACCAGAGCAAGTGTTACCTTCAGTTCAGTGGCACGGGCCGTAACCTTGAAAACTCCACAGGATAACATTTCCCCGTCTTCTTTATCGCTATTTATGTTGACAGCACCTTGGCTGCTCAGAACGCACAATCTATCAAAGCATTTCTGCCGGTCTCCAAACTGCCTCAGAGGCGCTTAGAGAAACAAAAAGTGCCTTTAAACATGAATGAAATGGTATTGCTTTTGAACTTTAAGGTCCCCCACAGTCCCCTCCTCCCTCTTCCCCTCTATCGTTGTTCCTCCTCCCTGCTGTCGTTTCTGCCAGCTTTAATTTTTAATGCATGTTCCTGAATAGGTTTGTAATAAAGAATAGGTACAGTTAGTAGCATGAAATATTGATTTTGTACATTTCCTTATGATTTTCTATTCTGTGGAACGATTAAATATTTTATATTTTCCACATTTGGGAGATTTCTGATGAATTAATCTCTGTTTATTGTGTGTGAGCACACAGCTGCTGTTCCCAATTTAAGGGGATGAATAATGTAGGGAGTGTCTTGTGTGTGTGACTGGTGTGTTTGTGCATTGTCATAATCTTGGATTCAGCTGTACCTGACTTCTTAGCATAAAAGGGACCTAATTGGATTCCACTAACTGAACTAACTGAATTCCACTAACTAACTTTGTGTGCAGTATTGCGACCACATAAATGTCATTAATATTTGAAAATCCCCAGTTTCCTTGGCCTTTTTTTTTTTGCAAAAAAAGTTAACACTGCCCCAACAGTGTGCATGAACCCCTACTAAATAAATGTGCTGGTTTGGTTCCATGATGGCTGTGAGGTGGGTTGGGGCAGTGATTAGAACATAAAACCTAGACCAGATCAAGACCAGAGCCTTTTTCACAAAATGTTGCATAGTTGTTGCATTTTTAGCAGAGTTGAATGTCGTGCAGGTCTATGCTTGGGGCCAGCAACAAAATGGTAATTAACACGATGTTATGATTAGCCTTGCAGACGAGTGGCTACAGGCTCCACGAAGCGATAGAAGAAACACGAACACACACACACACACACACAAAAGAAACAGTGTATCCCCAGTGTTTCTTCCACTGTCTGCTTAATCTTCCACAGTCTCCATGTTATATTTAAGCCCTATTTTAAATCATCTTAGCCTGGTCGGAGATAGCTCAGTGTCATAACCTCTAAAACACACAGCGTGCGTCTCACAAATATATCTCCACATGTGCTTGCAGAACACAACCACAGTGTAACAGAGCCAAGAAATGCAGATTATTTATGCTGTGAATCCTATTCTTGGAATAGCTTTATATCGCACACAACCAGCCAAATAACTACATAAACAGCACTATATAGAAGCAACAAAGGATTTTTCCATCTGGCTGCCCAAAACAACTTCATTCCTGACTTCTGATGGTGAAACTAATATCAGTGACACATTTCATATAACGTCTGGGCTCGATAGTACACATCAGCTTTTATTGGTTTCCGTGAGAACAGTAATTGCACAATGGTAAAAAGATCAAAAATAATCTCTCTGATAAAATGCCTTTGGAAAGGGGGTGGGTGGACTTCATTTGAAAGTGAATCGTGAAGGGAGTGTGTTTTGAGAGGACCTTGAGCGTGAGTTTGAACGGGATCGATGTGCGTGTGGGAAAGCCAATGGTGATCAATGAGAATGGATTTAGCAGGTGGGCGGGAGCGTCTGAGCGCTATAGAGACCGAAGCTGCTGAAATAGACTTTATGAATATTAAACAGCAGGGGGTCGATAGTGGGACAAGGCTTCTACACACAATACAGGGGCACATAGAATCGCTTTGCACATGTGGCGGCAACTATTTATCCACTACACATTCGGACACAACTGTTGGAACAATTTCAAATGCTGCTCAAACTACACATTCAACTCTTGAAAACCAAAATGTCAACAAATTAAGTTATTCCATCAGCTAAAGTGTGTTTCCAAACTGGCCCTGCTTTACCTTGGCCTGACTCGTACCACCACACCTCCTGCCCCCTACTGCTGACAAGCGAGGTGTGTGATGGCGGAGCGTAGTAAATAAATGAATAAGCAGACAAAGCGTGTTTACAGTACAATGTGACCCCTCTCCTAATATCAGCACGGCTCTCTCTGCACCCCCCCGAGCCGATGAACTTGAGGCACGCTCAAGGGTACACTTGTATAATGATAAGCTCTGTGTTGTGTGGATGTGTACG
Organism: Neodontobutis hainanensis; assembly: GCA_024349245.1. Taxonomy (NCBI): domain Eukaryota; kingdom Metazoa; phylum Chordata; class Actinopteri; order Gobiiformes; family Odontobutidae; genus Neodontobutis; species Neodontobutis hainanensis. The sequence goes on along the minus strand of JALDNG010000070.1, from coordinate 317,436 downwards.
TTGGTGGCTGCGTGAATGAGTGACTGAGTGAATAATATTCCAGCTATTAGGCAAATAAATTGGGCTGGTATTACCTTGCTGCAGCTGAGTGTGGGGTGCTGTCACTAATATGTTCTGACATGGTCCCCCAAGACCTGGGTTAGGCAGTTGGTGTGTGTGTGTGTGTGTGTGTGTGTGTGTCAAGTAAGGTTTTTGCAATGGCTGGTATGAAAGACAAAAGGTAACTTCAGCTGCAAAATGATAACAGCCATGTTTTCAGGAATTACATTCTTTCGCACAGTTTATCAGAGCAGTCAATGCAAAAAGCAAAGCGGCAGGAATCTGTAGTGAATGTTGACACATGTAAAAGGCGTTGCACTGTCGCGTCACAGCAAGACGGAGCCTTTCTGTGTGGATTTTGCATGTTCTCCCTGTGCTTGGGCGCGATTTCTTCAGGTATTTCGGTTAAAAACATAAAAAAACATGCTATAATCTCCGGGGTACCTGGGCGCCCCCCGGTGAATTTCCTGGGGATAATTAAAGGGATAATAAAAAAATATATAAAAATAAAAGTTTAATTTAGTTGTTTCTTTATATGTATATCCTACTTTACTTTCATGTTACCTTTTTTAAAATATCGAATAACCTCATAGATTTGTAGCTGCGATACACTTAATTACACTGTCTCTCATTTCTTTAATACAACACAAACTTAAAGTATTAGTCCACTAAAGTCCTAACTACTACATGTTTTATGCACATACAAGAATCTTTTTGATGGTCACGGGATAAGGTGAATTCCCCATTTAGCTGGTCTACTGCTCAATATTACATCTACAGGATGAAAAATGTCACTGATCCATTCTGAAACATGCTCTATTTAGGTGAGTGTAAATCATAGAATCACCACTACAATTTTCCACCTCAAATGTGTCTCGCTCAGAGTCTCAGAGCTGGGAGTCTGGTGTCCTCCCGTTAATACCTCCTGAAGCTGCAGCTGAACAGGCCACGGGGCATCCAGCCAACTCGTAATCTAAGCCGTTGCCATCCATTATAACTTGAAAAAGTACAGCGACCACAGATTCCCCATGTGTGGACCCCTGGGACAGTTGCATCCCCATTCCCATTATCCTCACTGCTGCAACTATCTAAGCTTCAGTGGTCAAAGTTCATCCTCAGGCTTCACTTCACTGCACTACTTCTTCTTGTGTCATATGCAAATGTTTTCTCTCTTTTTGTGTGTTTCTTTATGTTTTCACTTATGTCAGTCATTTCCCTTTGCATATTTCTTATTGACTTGTCAACTTTGAAGGCACTTTTAAGCGCAGCCGTCGATAGAAAAAGGGCACTCAGATTCATTGATTACTCGTAACATCTGTCCAAATGATCTACCAGCAGAAGAGGCCTGAAGACTCATCAGGGAGCCCAAGCACTGACTTAAAAGAGAATATGGAAATGTCAACAAAATAATTGCAAATCTTCTGCATTAAAAGTATCGGCTTCTGTTTTTTCTTTGGTGCTGGCAGGTTTTCAGTGTGCTTTGTTTGTGTGTGCGTGACTATCCTGAGATGTCCAAGGCCGTCTGCGTGCGTGGTGCGGAGATCAATGTTTGCGGTCTGGCTTTTGAGATGGAGCGAGCTGTCAAAACTGAATTAGATGTTAAATCTTTTGGACAAAATGTATTGCGTGCAGAATTTATCATGTGCCGTTTCCCTCCCTCTGATGTATTGTTGGAGCTTTGTGCTTTTGCGGGGGCAAGTGCAAGTATGGGACGCTACAAAGGTCTAGTTAGAGGGGGCTGTCTCAGGGCTAGCTGTCGGTGGAGCATGATGGATTCTTCTTTCTTTCTCTTCTTTTTATTTTTTTTTATTTTAGTACCACCTGCATTTGTCTTTCTCGAATCAAGCTCACCTCGTCATGTTGCATGAGATAATGTTTATCAAAGAAAGAAAAGATGAAGAGGCAACAACTTAATGGCAGTTCACAGAGCCCTGATGAAGAACAGTGTGGGTCAAAACATGTCGGCTTTTAAGGCTTTTTTAATGACGATTTATCCCTTATAATAAAGGCTTTTTAAATACACTACCTGTCTGAGTGCCTGGGAAATCTTCTTGATTTGAAACTTAATGGTAGTGTTTGATGGGAAATAACTGCCAAATGCAAGGATATGTCATACATTTAAAAATGCCAGACTTAGCCCAATGGCTACTGTACATCTAATGTCCCTGGCAGATCAGGGGAAAAAAAGACATGTTAGACACAAGACAACATGCAACACACTGCACTCAACATAAATGACAGTCCAAAAATAGACAGAATAATACACAGAACAATTAACACACAAATGACAGTTACACACAAAATAGAAATAGTACCTCAGTGATCACATGTCTGGTTCCTCTTAGGCCATCTGTTAAGATTAGTTTTAACTTTTTCTTCTCTGCTGTGAAGGAAAATGCACCTAATTCACATTTTGACATTTTGTTTGCTCTGTATGTAGTCTCCATACGTGCCTTTCATCTCAGCCATTCTCCTAATAATTTAATATATCTGTCTTATTTCACTGTACATCTTAGACCAAAGTTTCAAGCCATCCATCCCGGCTCTACGGCCTTAAACCTCCCCACCATTTCTCCATCTGTATCCATCACTTTTCACCCCATCACTCCCACTGCTGCTCTGTGTGCTCACGCGCCACTCTGTCTGTCTACTGATTATGGAGCTCAGAGTCTGGCAAACTGCAATTTATCTGCTAAATATAATACAAGCTATGTTTTCCCCCATGTGAAATTTAACTCTTTTTTTACCCTCCTTTAGCTTATTTTAGGCTGTTGTTCAAAAATAAAAGTCTGTATTTTCAAGCCGCGGAAGATGATGTTGATCTACAAGCTTATCAAAACACACATTTGGAAGCTTAAGTCTCAGAGGAAAGCACTCTTAATTTTCTTGCAGAATGGAAAAGCCTGTTCATCATCATCTTGGCCAAAAATGTGATTTCCCCTCTCCTCCTTCCTTTACAGTGCAGAAGCTGCTTGTAACAGACGTACTGTATAATGTGTTTGCCTTCATTTGAATTGATTGTCTTACCAGCAACCCAGGGGTTTTGTAGAATATCAAGCAAAAGTGTGGTTAAAGAATCCTGACATTATCCCAACCCTTTTGCATTTTGGGATATCTGTCAGTAGACTATTACTCCATTAAACATGCTTTTGAGACAAATGACAGTTGAGACAATTGTGTTACACCACATGTTGGGTACTGTGATGACTAAATGCTCCATAAATAAGCTATTGTGTGAGTTAATTTTACTTGTGTAAATAGTGAATTATATTTTTTCAGTTGAACAAGCTAATGAAGTCTGTATAATGTACAATGTATGATATCATAAAAGCACCTTTTTATCTGTGCATAAGCCTGTAAAACGTGCACATATGAAATATTCTGCAACTCACCCATTAATTTTCTGCTGCTTATCTTGTTATAGGTTGCAGTTGGCTGTAGCATATGCCAGCTTTTTTTTCTCTCTTGTACAAAAACTAACACACAATCTTGTGCTGCAGCTGGATTCTCGCAAGATTTGGGAGTTCACAAACTCGCAAAATCCATCTTGAACTGCTCCAAGCAACATATTTGCGGTCTGAACCCTGGCCAAACTTGACCAGTGTGTCCAGTGATGTGGCAGCTCTGCTAGGTCTGGGTGTGTTTTAGGTTTGAAGATGGAGCGGACTTTTTACTGTTACAAACATAAACAACACGGCACTGCTCTAATTGGATAAAAACTGCAGAGATCACCGACCAGATATTCATTTAAAGAATCTGCTTTTTTGCAAACGCTTTCAATGGGAGCCCTTCTAGATGGTACTGTGGAACAGGTTAACTAATGCATACTGTGAGTGAATAATGGCCTATGAGCACTTTGAGTCCCTTGGGAAAAAAGCTTGATATAAATCTAATCCATTATTATTATTATTAAAATTATTATTATTATTGTTATTATTACATACGAACAAATATATATATAAATGAGTATTCAAAACAAGAGTAAAAAAGGAGGAAAAGGGCATGTGTAAAGCCAAAAAGAATGATTAATTGCCGTCGGAGAGTGATTGCTGTGATCTTAAAATTCCATGGGATGCATCTATAAAGTACGTTATATTAAGTTAGTTGTGTTTTGAAGTTTCTTGGCGTGGCAAATCTGTTGCATATGGTTTTCCAGATAATATCTGTAAACATATACTATATATTGATAATGAAATTGCAAGGGTAAGTTGTATGGTTGTTAGAGAAGGTCAAAGGTAATGAGAGTGCTGTTCCTGATAATGACCTTCTTTTGAGACAGGATTACCAGCCCTTAATTTAACTCACAATGTTCTTCTTATAACTACATTTCACCAGTTAGTATCTATGAGTACCTTGGAGCAAGACAGACAGAAGTTACTGGTCCTGGATTTCACCCATCCCACACCTCAGTCCCTGACGTAATTACATCCACAGACACCACACAAGTACACACTGCGCACAACAGCACTGCATGCATCCCCTGTTGGCGCAACGCAGTTAGAGCCCAGGCTTTCATTGGGAACAGTGGTCCCAGTGAGAAGTCGACCGCAGCAATTAACAGAGATGAAAGACAACACGGTGCCTGCTGAATAATTAAGACCAGCTGGATGAGCGGGGAGGGGCTTTGTTCAGGTTTACTCCTCAGACAAGCAAGTCCACTAACATCAAGAGCGGGTGTCGCAGATGAACCTCACCTGCAGCGTCTGATCAGCCGCAGTGTGGATAAATGGTTTAAGACATCAAAGGTAGTACACCAATTTTATGATGTTCCTATGGTAGGAAAAAGATCAGGTAGGCTCAGACAAAGTTCAGACTTGATGGCCTGTAAGACACAGGTTTGTTGTCATGTAAACTACCCACCATAGACAATTGAACCCATTGATCATCGAAATCAATGACACATTTTTCAATACCTAAACCCAATCAATAAAGAATGAATCAAAAGAAAAGGTAACTGTACTGCAGGCGCTGTGGAGAATAAAGGGCTAGAGATTGAGGAAGACGGGGCAAACAGGAAGTCTCCCAGGAGTCTTTCATCCAAATGTATTTAAATATATTCTGCTAATTACAAAACTCTAAACACATACCCGCTGATGCAAACACGGTCTGGCATTTTGTAGCGCCGTTGTACTGTGGTAATTACATGCACTTGCCGTTCGTACAGTGTGTATATTTGTGTACGTACAGTATGTGTGAGTATTGTCGTAATGCATGTGTCTGAGAGAAGGAAGGAAGGGGGGGATAAAAACAGACTTACATGCGGGAGACACAATAAGCAGCCTTTTCCACAAAGATTAAACAGTATGGATTAAAGTGGAACATGCGGGTGGTTGGCTGGGCTTTCTCCCTTGTGAAGATGAATCAAGACGCTATTATGTCTCAAACAAAAACATTTACTGTAGCCATTTACTTCAAATCAACTCAAGTGTCTTGGGGAATCCTATCTTTATTCACAGAAAATTTGTGTAAAACATATCGGAATCCCCTGAAGAATATCTTACTTTAAACATACATTATAGAGTCAGTTTTTTCAAGCTGTTGCTTAAGAATCTATTTGGAAAGAAAAGAAGTGACAGTGAAAGTGTAGTGCTCTTTATTCTGGTGCTAATCTTGCCGATCAAATAAAGAGTACTTTTCGATAGCCACTCTCAAGCCACCTGCTTTTGTGACCTCTCCATTGATTTATTGACCAACACTTGTCTGGACATTGGACTCAGACACATTGCAAAGTATTTCTGTTCCCTGTTTTTTTTTTTTTTTTTTTTTTTTTACACCATTCCTACCTTGTTACAACAGATGTATCTGGTGCTTCTATGGGAGAACTCTACCTTAAACTCTATCTTAAATATATTGTGTATGGTAAGTTTACTTTATGCTTATATTTGCAACCTCAAGGGGCAGACTCTACAATAACTGCACTGTCTCACAATGGGCTGTTCAACAATGGCCGCACCAACAGAATAGAGAAAAGACAAAGTGAATGTGGGCAGATGTGGGTAGCCCTGGTACAGTAATAATATTACTTTGTGGTTCAAAAATGTCTCTGCTGGTGTAGATTTAACCGGGACAGTCCCAATTTTCTAGCCCCTTGTCCCGTGTATCTATAAAAACAATAAAATTCCATTGTTTAAGGTGCTTGTTGTCTTTGGATTTGCAGTAAAATTATAATGTCCCAATTTTTTGGTCGGAAAATATGGCCACCCTATGCTAGTGTCCAACCTTTTACTCCATTGTTTACATAGTTTGAACAATGGACAAATAAATGACCACAGTAGTTCACTTTACAAGGGAGAAGGCAATTAATTATTACATGCTAAAATTTGTTGAGAGAATGCCAGGTTGTAATTCAAAAATATTAACATGAAGAGAGCAACGATAAAGGAATTGTGTAAGATGTCATGTCATCTCTGGTTCGCTTATCTCACTCGCAGTTTCTCAGCAGCACTGACTCAGAGAGAGGGGCTGCCATTTGTTTAAGTGTATTTATGTGGTCCAAAGTAGCTACACCAGCGTCTGGCCCCTTCAAACAAGTATAAGTTGAACTTCATTGCAAGACCTGGATAATTCTTTGGCACAAAGAGAAGAAAGGAAAAATTAACAGAAAGAAAGCAACAAGATAAGAAATGTCTCCAGGGGTGCATTTTAATTCACTCAATTGCCCTATATTCCCCTGCAGTTTTTGTTTTGATGATGGTTACACTTTGCATATCTTCATGCTCCGAGCATAGAGGATGTGCACAGGAGAGGGACCCTAAGTTGCGTGCCTATGTGTGTTTCCCACCTTCTAGCTGGCTGCAATGGATGGTCACTGGGAAGCTAGGATTGGAACCTCATTTATTACATGGTTCTTTCAAAGGTAGAAACAAAGGATTACATTTAGGGTAAGGAAGGACAGTGGGAGATGCCTTCTGCTTCAAACTGATGTGTAACAGAAGAGAAAAAGGTGACTAAAGTACATATTACATCTTTCTCTTCCATCATAAAATGGCTTAAACTCAAAAGTCTTGCTTAGACTGCCATATTTATTGTCTTTTTTTTACTGTGGAATCCATTGGCAGGCAAAGTGAAAATCAAATGAAATTGAACATTAAATTGCATCACAGATAACTTGATGCACATGTTTCATTACATACAGCTTTAAAGTGCCCGCTTTGTTTTTAAAATGCCTCATGAAATATAATTCTTCTCTCAGCAGACATTGAGGCTTGTCCTCAAATGCACTACTGTTATTCATAATTTTAAGAATGGTTTTAAATGCCAACAGTATTTACCACTTTTGTCTGCTGTTACAGAGCCATAATCTGTGACAGTTTAACAGGCAACCAAAATGCAAGGACCATCAAACTGAAACGCAGCTTTTTACAGCTGTGCTTTTCCTCCTGTGACATGTCAAACTGGAGATAACAGAGCACTTTTGACCTGCTCTTAGCCTGTGAGTTTATGCAGTGCTTCCCCAGTGTGTCAGAAAGTCTCCCTTGTGCCCATATCTTCATAGCATTGTTGCACAAACTAAAGAAAAACCTCTCCAAAATGCCACTTTGCTTGTGCCTACGCAAGATATAGCTTTTCTAGCTGCCATGCAGAATTTGCAACCAGTAATACCTCTATATCTATTTTCACCTCTCTTCAGGCTGCATCGTAAGCATAAGCTTCTCCGAGGCTGTTGTGTGAGCGGAGAAACAGTTAACTTAGATTAAACTGCAGAGATGTGCATTACTGTGTGTGTAGTATTGTGTCGTGCTGGGAAGAACAGTTGAAAAAAAGATTTATTTTTGTTAGCTTTATAGCCACAGTGAAACTCCAGGCCTTCTCTGGCATTTTGCCCACCCACCTTTATTCCAGATGTTACTATGGTGAAACTTATGGGTGGTATCTCAGCAACCAGACAGTGGTTTGGGGGCTGGAGACGACTGATACATGAGAGTGATAGATAGATTACTGGAGAAGGAGAGAGAGAATTGAATAGAATTGGTTCTGTGTGTGTTGCTCTCTCTCTCCAGAGACCAAGGTCTGCTGTTGATTTAAGCCCTGTCTTAATGTGATTATCACTCCAATGTTAAGGGCTCTGCTCATTCCCTCTGCTACATTGATTTCCATTTAAAACTGTAATTGAGAGGAACAAACATTGGTATTAGCTATTCTCACTCTCCACAACTTCCTTGTTCTCTTTCTTAGAGCATAGACTGCCTAGTTTTTCAGGAGTTCACGGAAGAAAAGATAGTCTGGCTGCAATCCAGTGACAAGGCTGGTTCCTGAGAGCAGACACGGGAAAACTGGGCTCTTGCCAAAGGCTGTTAGCTGCTGGGTATATGATGGCCCAAATCAACATACTGTCCCACATTGTCTCAGAGTGTAACAGTGATGGTGATGCTGACTTGTATACAATGGCACCCACTCTGACTTTATGCCCATGGCCTACAATGAGAAGGCCATAAGGCCTGGTGGAGCTTGGTCTGTGTCCGATGTAATGCTAACTTTTTGAGAAGCAGAGGAGCACATTAACCTTTAGAGTCCAGACAAACCGGGAGGAGAGGGAGAGTCCAACCCGGTATAATCATGGGAGTAGTTGGAAAACTATTAATGGTTTAAGCCAGGTCAGACCTGTGAAACACTGTGATTTGAGTGATTTTCTTGTCAAAATTCTATCAAAGGCTTTGTTTTGATCTGGCAATAAGTAACCACACATGGACAATATAAATGGCAGGTGTGAACTTGCACAATGAAGCCTAATTGTGTCCTCTGATCTGAACACTGGAGACTTGTAAAAGTGGAATTAGTAACAACAAAGGAAGGAATTAACTATGTTCTCTTCTTGATCATCTCAACTCACTCATATAGAAAGATTTAAATGTTGTGGTTGCTTCCACAATTATGAATCAAAGTATGATAAAAGTCTTTTGTTTACCAGTAAGGATTATGTGTTTGTTTACATGTGGACACAGGACACATGTTAATGCCAGGTGTGATTGGAACAATTACGACCACTTGATGATTAAATGGAAAAAACATTATACAAGGTTTATACTGCTTTTTATGACCAGCACCATGTCCTCTTTATGCTCAGCAGATGACGCAGCATAAATAGTCACTGTCTCCGTTTATGCTGTGTCCTGGAGAAAAACTTAAAGATACGTACCAACAACAATAGTAATAATCAAACACAAAGTTGTTACCTTAGACACACTCTATTGCTTGTTTTTGAGTATAAACAGCTTTGTGCCGTCTTTATCTGTCTCACCTCTGTGAAGCCTCTGTTACTTCCTCTGACTGTTTAAAAAACTTCACATCCCTCCATGCCTGTACCACCTTTTAGGATGAGGTGAGACATAAGAAAGACAGGACTATCCCACTATTTAAATATTCCTGGAGTAAGACAGTTACATTGCTTTGGTGGAGGAAAGATCTCATCATCATCTTTGCAGCTCAATAACTCTGCATATCTGTATACTTTAATTCTCAAATTGTAGAGAAGAAATAGAAACTAGGAGCAAAAATTCATCAGAGAGAATTGATTGGGTAAAACATAATAAAAATGTCAAGGAAATGAACAATGTGGGTTAAAGTAAAAGGCCAGATGAATTGGCTAATTATCTCGAAGCCAAATCATGAAGGGGTTTCTTATTGGGTGGACAGATTGATGCAGTTTTATTTTCTCATTTGCATAATCATCCTCATCATTGAAACAAATACTCACTCTGGGAGGGAAACGCAGAGTTCAGAGCGCACTTGAACATTAGTATTGCCAACGCTGTAGAGTGTCAAGAGTGCATTGGTCTTCATTACCGCCCACCATCAGCGAACACAACAGCACAGACGACATCAAACATCTAGACAGCATTACTGTGAGACAACAATGAAGTAGAGTTCATCTACGTCATTACCACAGTGACGTCCTGCCCACTTTCTTCAAGTCGTTACAGAGAGCACCTGAGTGTGTGCACTTACAGAGGAGGATTCAAGGGCAGAGCTAAGTGATATTCTATGAGCGAGTATGAATGTGGAGAGGCGGCACAAAGAACGAGGAAGAGGAGAGTGAAGAGCACAGGCGACAGCGCACAGCAGCAGATGCAGTGAAGATAGTGGCATTGTTGGGACCTTTTTGTTGTTTAGTGTTTTTGTTCTCATCATCCTCCTCCCCCCGCCTCCTCCAAGTACAAAAGAATAAAAGAGTTGACATTCAGTGTTGGTGTGGGGAAGCCAGGCAAGTGACAGAATACAATGTTGTCACCTGTGTGTTTGTGTAGGTACACCCTTGGGGACACAAACAGTCCAGACTGTGTTTTACTCAAGGACAAAGGTTTTCTCTCTTGTCCCAGTCCATCTCGGTTTGTCTTATTATAACCCATTGCATCTCTTATAGAAAGTACAAGTCAGGGTCCTTCTGGTGTTATATCTATATTTATACCGCTAAAGACCACCAATAAATGTCTTACCTGTATATGCATGTTTTCACTGTTTGGGTGGGTAAGTTCTGTTTGAGTGACCAGAACTTGGTAATGTTTGGTACTAAGGTGTTGTTGCCGTTTTGGCTGCGTTGACAGAGGCCCTTATTGAAATGCCAGTTGTGTGTCTGTAGGTGAGACAGCCTCAGTGATCAATCAGGAATCAGCTCATTCATTATTCACTGTGAAGCCCATCCAATCGCTTGGTGCCCAGGGCCACCACACACTGTCATCAATGCCGCCATTGATTATCAGGCCTCATCAGCGTTTGTTTGGCTTGTCAAATCAATGTCTTTTTAACGGCACGTCTTCCCTGCTGGAGACCGCAGATGAATATTTCATATCCACTGTAGTCCAATCATAATGTGAGGCATAACGGCTGTTGTTTTCCTTTGGAAAGGTTTTCTTTGGTGTTGTTAGGTTAGAAATTGAATCTATGTGAATGTCACTACCGCTTGTCTGGCACTGTGCTCCGATAGCTCATAGAAAAGTTTGATTTTATTAGTTTTGCTGTCCACAACAGGCTTTCAGGATTGTACAAAAGAGAAAAAACATTACAAAAATATTGTGATTAATTCAGAAACTGTCAAACATTTATTAAGAAAGTCTTAATAATAATACTACTACTTTGAGAAATGTGAGGTCAAATGAAATGCAGCTGAACGCTGAAATCCTTCTCTTTATGTCTTTTGACTCCCTCTTCACCCCAGATCCACCTGTTTGTGTAGTGGTTATGACAGGTCAGTGCAGAAAAACTAGTGCTGACAGGCAGAGCTTTGCTGGGAAATCGAGAAAGAGTGCTCCCCTCCTTGTACTGTGTGTGTGTGTGTGTGTGTGTGTGTGTGTGTGCGCGTGTGTGTGTGTGTGTGTGTGTGTGTGTGTGTGTGTGTGTGTGTGTGCGTGTGTATGTGTGTGTGTGTGTGTATGTGTGTGTATGTGTGTGTGTGTGTGTGTGTGTGTGTGTGTGTTTGTGCATAAATCCCTGTGACAGGAAGTCAGCAGGAAATGGAGGGACTTCCACAGCACTGTTTACTTTTACATTTCAGCACAAAAAAATGCCTGGCTTCATTTTGCACAGATAGATGGCATATAAATTGAAGGAATAATCTCACACACCCCTCAAAAAAAAAGCAATGTAAATATCATGTATCAAACTAATAGTGAATGTGTTTGTTTCCAAGACCATAACAATACATTTCTTTCTTTTTTTTTTCTGGGGTTTTCTGGGGCACACTCTGACCTGGGGCTAATTCAATATTTATTGGGAGCTAAGGTGGAGGAGGAGAAGGTGAGGCTGAAAGAAAGTGAGATAATCTTGTTAATCACTATACTTCCTTTTATATCAAATTTTGCAATGCGTTGTTTATACTGATGCTAATATTGCTGACCCCAGATGCTAAGTTTTGTCTTTATTTCTACATAATGCAGAGATTTTGGCTACAGATGATGTGTTTTCACTGTTTTGTGTTTGTGTTAGTGTTTTCCTGCTGTAATGCTTGGTCGCTTGCCTTTACTGTTGCCATATTGTTACATTTCATTTTTGATGTGTGAGTGACTTTAACCACGATACACAGTGACATAAATCACTTTGAACACAGTTATCTCTACTTGTGTTTTAAATAGAAATAACCTGCAACAATGTATATACAAATGGCAGACTTGCTCTTTGTCAGCTACCTGGATTATCGTGTGCTAACGACGCGGACAGAAGAGGTGCTTACTAAACAGAGAGCTTTTAGTGCTTTAATACACTTTAGCAAAACCAAAACACATATCCCACAAATCCTTCAATACCATGTCAATGACTCGTGACTAGTCTCTGTAAAGCGGTCTTTTATCCCAAAACCTACAACACAGTCCAAACGCAAATCTGTTGTTCATCTTTGTGTTTGTTTCTTCTTTCATCTGTTTTATCTCAAACTCTCTCGTCTTCTCTTGTGTTTGTTTGACAGGAGCTGAGAAGATTAGAAAGATAGAGGAGCTCCCGAGGACTCTGTTTACTGTAAAGAACATCCCTGAGACATCATCCCGTTTCAGATGAGAGTGACATCCTCTCCTCATTCTAAAGAGGTCTACCACTATTGTCCGCTTGTCTTACCCCTTTTGCTGAAAACATGTTTACAATACATTAGGGCGACTTTTAGTTGGTCTAACAATAAACATTCTCAAATCACACAACCCATACTACACAAGTCAGTGTTGCTGACACGAGTTGATCTGTCTATACATAGTTTTTATACACACTCCACACACTTTATGAGTCTCTTTATGAACATAAGTGGAAAACTACTGTCCTGCTGCCTCTGATGCTTTCTCACACGACCTCTTCTCTCTGTGCCCCATGGAGATCCTTCCTCTTTTCTCAAAGGCATTAGCTCCAGGCATATCTTTTGTTCTTTCCTCCTGTTAACACACTAACTAGAGCCATTGTGCCCCGAGCCAGGAAACTTAGGCTGGCCTGAAGTCGTGTTTGGGGCAATAGCACTTGGTGTAGACAGACATACTAACACACACATACCAGCTTCTGTCTGTCTTTGAGTGTCTGTCTGAAACACACACACACACACACACACACACTTAGACACAAATGTGTGTACTCTACCTGAGGCTATGAATCAATGGAAGCACACTGTGGAGTGTTTGACCTCTGAGCCTGGCTGTTGTGCGTCAGCAGGTATTTTCACTCATAATATCGCCACCAGGGAGAACACGCACACTGAAACACACAGATGAACATGACCTAGCACTTGAGGAAATAACTACAAGAGGGATTCCATCTATTGTTTAATTTGAGTCAGTGGTGGCAGTTTCTTTTGGCTTTTAACCAGGATTGTTTTTATTGTTCTTTAGATTTATAGAAAGAAAATGAAAGTACATACACAAAACAAACAACATAAGCACAACATCATAAGCGGTCACAGTAAGCAAGGTCCAAAACAAAAACCCTAACCCTGTGACTTCCAAGTTATATCAACTTTCCAAATGAAACTCCAGCACTCCAACAGAAAACAACTGCAGCAGCTCGAAAAAGACACACTCAGACCAGCCAACTCCAGCACAAAAACACAAGTGCAAACAACAACTCAACCCTACATGTAATACTTGTTATTACTGCAGTAATAATGCTGTCCGTATCCCAAGTCTCTCAAAAGTACTGTGCCCGTTGAAATGCAGCTTAAAGATACAAAGCAAAAAACTAATTCTGAACTGGTGGTTAATAAAGGTAAAAGGTCGATGAAAAACATCAGGAACAATATTTGTGCTGTTAAGTGATCACACCGTTTGAATATTAGGTTGTCCAGCGCTGGAGCGAGACGGCAGCACCCGCACGCAGGGTTTACAAACAGTTACTCTTGGAAGCAAACAGCATACCCTCCACGTAGAGCTGGGGGTCCGGGATGCCCGCCAATGTGTCTGAGTGCTTCTTTGACATAGCCAATCCATTCTCTGGCTCCACTGGGCAACGTCACACCAAGCCAAATCCACTATACAGCAGTTAAATTGTTTTGCATTATGTGATGCAGGTTTTTTGGTGAAATAATGCTAGCTTTTTTTAAAATTGTTTTCTCACATTTCTGACTGTGCAGTCCTTTCCCCAATAAACTTCAAATCAGCCTGGTGTCAGGATTATAGAGAGTTTTTTTATGCACTTTGTCAGATTGCAGTGCGCAAACAGACTTTGGTTCCTCATGAGAACCACTTCAGCAGGTGGCACAAGAACTCTCCCAATGACCCCTCCCCACTATGTTTAGGATAAGGGTTGAGTTTTGTATTGTCTTGGGTTCACCACTGAGGAGCACAATATAAACATGAATTTGCCGTGTGTTTTTCTGTGGCTGAGAGCCATACAAATGGATGTGTGTGAGTGTGTGTTTAGTTCTCCCTGAGTGGTTAAGATCTGATAAAGCTGACAGCCACAGGTAGATATTCCTGAGAGCAGCCATCCTCTCCTCTTCACACCGCAGGCCTGTCCCACACACCCCTACAGAAGGAAAATAAGATTCATATGTCTCTTTGTCAAATATTTAGAAATATTTAAATAAGGCAAAAGCTTTCCAAAGGCGTGGCTGAGATAACACAGTGGCAAAGCAGGTCATTTATTTTAGCATGCACTTTTCTATCAAACTATTAGTTAACAAAGCAGCCCTGGGAATCAGCCAGCGGACATGTTGCCATGCAAATTCTCCAATGGGAAAAGTGTCTGTGTGTCAGAGTGACAGTTACTCACATATACCACACCTCAAAAGCAGCTTGTTGTCCCCGAGGCCTACTCCAAACACACCCCCGGGCTGTTTTTGCATGCCCTGGTCATGTCAGCCCATTTACTTGTATTTTTCATTCTGCTTCTCATTTGTCTCCCGCAGGAACTGAACAGAATGACTGTACCCACCAAACAGAACATCTGCATCTTAATGTGCATAGATGTTATCCATCTAATTTACCATATGGCCTAGGAATACAAACAAACATGTGATCACATCTAGAGTATAATAGGTCTGTTACCCAGTGTCCGCTTCATAAAACAAATGACAAAACAAATTCCTGTAATTGAAAGAATCACACATATGAAATCACCCTGCATTGCTTGTTATGTGGGCCCTTGAAGAGGGCAAAGTAGTAGCATAATGACATTGAAGTGAGGCTCTGAGCCCTGTGTATATAGAATGAAAGGAGAAAGGAGAGAAAAGGCTGCACCCTTATTCAATTAGCGGCACTGGCCCGGAGTAATTACCTCTACTCTCCCTAATTCGCATGTAAATTTGCAACGAGCACTGCACTATTTTAATACAATTTAGCGGCACTTTGACTAGATGCCAGTGTTGTGCACAATGAGCAGGAGCTGTGTGTAGCAGCGGGTTTGTGTCAGGGACAAACAATAATGATGATGAGGAAAGATGAATCCTTTGTATGATTTAGCCGCCGTGAGAGGCAGAGAGAGTAAACAGAGGGATGAGGGCAGTAGAAGGAGAGAAGGTCTATAGTGTTGACACAGAGATCAGATAAGATCTGCAGTGGGACCGTACTCTGTCTGTCCTGTGGGAACAGCCACTTTGACACTTTCCTTCAACTCTGCTCTCATCTCCTTACTGGCTTTACAGACAGCTCTGCATTGTAAAATAAAATAATAAAGCAAGCTGTTCAAAAGGAAAATGCATTGAATTGAGTCTGAGTAAACGAGTAAACTATGGGATGGGTTTGAAACTATTAAACCACACATTACCTGTGTGTGCTTTCTTGGCAAGCAGTGAGTAAATTCTAATCTTTGCCACTATCTCTTCCCAGTATTGATTTTCCTCAGCCAATAGATTGTCTGCGTAGATAATTGCCTAATTAGCCTGCTAATTGGTCCGTATAATTAGCCTTTTTAGGATATTGTCTGGGATGAATAATATTGGTCTGTGTCAAACATTCCCAATAACCCTCCTCAAGCTGCACATCTCTCTGCATGACACAGACAGACCAATCAATGTCTAGCCCCTGTGTCCCTGCTGGGCCACAGGTGGACGAATGAACAGATGGACCCCAAGAAAACAGGTGTAGGAAGGAATGTACAAGGGGAAGCAAAACAATTAAGTAAACAGGGAATGAGCTGCAGAGCAGGTGAACCAGTCACTCGTATAAAACACTAGGATGTATCATAACAGTTTGTAAATTGCAGTGAATAGGCTTTTTTTGAAAGATAAAGTCTTTGCAATATAAAGATCAGTACATCTGACGTTTACATCATCTTAACAATAATGTTTTAGTCTAAGCTCAGTTTTTAGTCTGATCATTTAAGTATGCTGTAGCTGAGTGTCTTATGTCTGTTTTAGACACGGCACAAAGAACAATGAAATCTTACCATCTGACCTGACTGGGCCTGAGATGGGGGATTTCCCATCTCCAACACTACATCATCTGTGGCATTTGTCAGTAATGCCAAATAAGGAAGTGCCTAGACCGCTCGCCGTCCATTTTGTGTCTTCTTACAGAGAAACAGATCAAACTGGACAGTTGACATGTTGGACGTGCCACTTCAACAGAAGTCACCAAAGAGCTGTGTTTGAAACCCAAGCAGTGAGGCAGAAAGGAGGGCCAAGCTATGTTTGGTGCTAAGCTCGGATGTTTATTGATTTGTGTATGGTCTCTGTGAACTTTATTTGAGGTGAAAACAAGCCATGCATAGCCTTTTTAACTGTGTATATGGGTAAGCACAAGGCTGGATGTCCAGGGTTGGGGCCGTGTGTCTGAGCACATAAGCAGGTGTTTCTCAGCTGTTGAGTCTTTTCACTTCATTGCAAGTGACTTCTGAATGCTTTCACCTATTTCTCTTCCTCTATATTTGTTTCCTCCACACATAATAAGACGTTGTTTTACCTGTCCTATATTTGCAGCCTGAGCGCACACTAGATTTGTATGGGAACCGGGCAGATGTCACCTGGTTTTCTCTGCGTGGAAATCCCCAGCTCCCCAGGCCCTGCTGGGCTGTGTAATGACTCACTCATAATTTCAACTGTGTGTTTGTCTGTGTGCAGCCTGTGAAGTCTTGCAAATGTCCTGTGTGTGCCTGTAAGCTTAGAGTGTAGCTACAGCCTTTATATATATGTGTATTTATATATATACTGTACAAATATGTTTATGCATACTGCATATATGTGTGTATCTGTATTGGATGATATTCTTATTTTTGATACAATTAGTTTTTGACAATTAGGACACGCATTCAAGCAGCAAGTTTAAACAAGTCTCATTTGTCATAGATGCTCTGTTTAGGACCTAAAAAAAGAGTAAACAATATAAATCAGAGATATAATAGGTCTTTTGTAGGTCTGAATATTGTCTTAATATATGTGTGTGGCTCTGAGTGGTGCTGTTGTGCCCCCTAAATGTTTACAGTTGTCCACAAAGTTTAACATAGTTAACATTTTTTTCTGTAAAACTAAAAGCAAACGGGGAGCAAACTCTTTAAAGTAGCACTGGGTAACTTTAAAGCCCAAATATATACACTCACCTAAAGGATTATTAGGAACACCATTATAATACTTTGTTTGACCTTTAGAACTGCCTTAATTCTATGTGGCATTGATTCAACAAGGTGCTGAACGCATTCTTTAGAAATGTTGGCCCATATTGATAAGATAGCATCTTGCAGTTGATGGAGATTTGTGGGATCCACATCCAGGGCACCAAGCTCCCGTTCCACCACATCCCAAAGATGCTCTATTGGTTTGAGATCTGGTGACTGTGGGGGCCATTTTAGTACAGTTGTCATGTTCAAGAAACCAATTTGAAATGATTGGAGCTTTGTGACATGGTGCATTATCCTGCTGGAAGTAGCAATCAGAGGATGGGTACATGGTGGTATAGGGATGGACATGGTCAGAAATCATCTGAATGTCTCAACAGAAATCAAAACTCATCAGACCAGGCATCATTTTTCCAGTCTTCAACTGTCCAATTTTGGAATTTTTTGCTCTTCTTTCAGCTTGAATCAGTCGGCTCATTCTCCTCTGACCTCTAGCATCAACAAGGCATTTTCGCCCACAGGACTGCTGCACACTGGATGTATTTCCCTTTTCACTCCATTCTTTGTAATCCCTAGAAATGGTTGTGCGTGAATATCCCAGTAACTGAGCAGATTGTGAAATACTCAGACCGGCCCGTCTGGCACCAACAACCATGCCACTCTCTTTTCCATTCTGACATTCAGTTTGGATTTTAGGGGATTGTTCTGACCAGGACCACTACCCCTAAATGCACTGAAGCAACTGCTATGTGATTGGTTGATTAGATTCTTGCATTAATGAGAAATTGAACAGGTGTTCCTAATAATCCTCTAGGTGAGTGTATTTGTGCATTATGTACAAATACAACTCTGCTAGGGTTTAGTGTATTCCCCTATTCCTGCTCCCTGTGTTTGAGCTGCTAACGCCGAGTCAGGAGAGGTTTGCGTGTCCCGGTTGCATGGAATTATAAATAATTTATATCAGAGTTTTCTGTCCATCTGAAGGTACTGTGTCAGCAAAATGGATATGATTCTACCAATGGTGTGTCTAAGAATCCTTAAATCAATCAAAGAATGTATATTTTTGGAATTTAAAAGTTAATTTAATGATTCTAAGATATGATGAGATTGGTAGAGTCATGCCTATTTCACTGACATAGTAACGTTAGCTAGACAGAAACCTCCAATAAAAATTGCAGACATTATGCGAATGACATGCTTTACAGCAGTCAAATTGAGGAAGCACAAATGGGCCAATTCACTGGACCCTTAGCTAGTTGTATTTGCACCAAACTTTTGTGTTTTTTTCCCAAACTTTCCAGTTTGGATAGTTTTCTCTCGAAAACTATACCGGCTAGACTCCTTGTATGCACAAACAAACCTCTGCAGATGACCCAGAATGCAGCGGCAAGAGTGGTCTTCAATGAACCGAAGAGAGCGCAAGTAATTCCTCTCTTCATTAGGTTACTCTGGCTCCCTGTTGACGCCCACATTAAGTTCAAAGCTATGCTCTTGGCCCTCATATCTTCGCTCACTGATACAGACCTATTTTCCTGCCAGATCCTTGCACTCTGCAAATGAACAACAACTGGTGGTACCATCCCAAAAAGAAAAAAAATCACTCTCACGTACCTTCTCTGGATCCGATCTACCTGCTACTATAAGATCAGCAGATTCTGTAGCCATCTTTAGAAAACACATAAAAACACGTCTCTTCCATCAAGACCAAACTGACAAACACTTAATTCTACTTCCTTTCTTTCGCTTCCTTTTTCTTTAAACAACAAAAAAAACTCTCCTTTGTATACTGTGCTGGATTTTAACAGACTAGTTTTTGGTGCACTTGTGCGTTTTGCTACCTTGTGTTGTTAAAATTGCAAAGAGAGTCTGTAGAGGGATCTGCGCCCTCTACTGGCTAAAGGTTACACAGTGCTGCTTTAAATGTTGCTAAAGATGAAGAAAAGAGAGCTAGATAGGCTACAAACAGCAAGTAATTCATCAGAGTGTACCCATGAACACAAATCCGGCCACTGTTAATATTTTGTCATGTGCTGGTCAAAAAAAACATAAAAGAAAAGTATTGTACTTGCAGTAAAAATGCAAACTGAAAAATTTGTTCTTTTTGAGTTTTGTACATTTTACACAACTTTAGTATCTAGAATTCTCAAAGCAATAGGCTATGAGAAAAATTGCTTTCTTCCATTTTTCTGTCCTACATTCGAGTGTATTTCATTTTCACTCCATTTCTCCACCACCGTTTATCTCTTCCCCTTATGTTGTGTTTGTATCACGAGCAGCTCTTCACCTATTCAACGCAGGCCACCTAATGATGAGCACAATCAAATGCAATATTTACAATAGACAGTAGGCCCAGCACAAGTAGTCTGCACAAGCACAAAGAAAAAAAGGTGACTAGCCAAGGACGACTCGGTCTCTTTCTTCTAAGGCTCTCTTTCACTGTGGTTTTGAAACAGTGGTGGTGACATGCTGGTATGCACACACATACACACAGACACACACACACTGAGAATTTTCATAACTACAGATACACCCACACATTGTCAGATATGAGAGTAGAGCCACAAGCATGCATGCTAAGGCCATTGACACAGACACACACACACACATGTAAGATAATATACACAAGTTGCTGGCTCTCTGATATGTGCTGGTGAATTGATCCCACTCTTTTATCTGCTAAATAACTTAGTATCGATTGAGCGAAGGGAGGAGGGCAGTGGAGCGGCAGGAAGCGGAGGAGGTAGACATGGATGTGCAGAAAGAATTAAAGCTTACCAATATCCAGGAGCTGTCCGGACTGTCACCAGGTCACTTGAGCCCGGGAGAGGAGAGTGAGATATAAACACATGCGAGTCCGAGTCTACATGGTTGTGGCTTTAAGTAAGTTTCCTTACAGCATTAGACTGAGTTATTTAACCGGCACCCTCCAGCAAGTTATGAGCTTGGGCTCTAACAGGTATTATATGTATTTCTTATCATTTGATGGGGCCTGAGGTGGCGCGTTATTCCGGCCCCCTCCTCAGCCCCAGGGGAGTCCGCTGTATGCCCATAGAGGGTTCAGAGGCTAATTGGATATATCACTGAGAAAAACATTTAAAATCCCAAATCAATAGCTGCCTCTTTAATGTTTTTCGTGAAGAAGTGCTCCTCTCTATTGCTGCTGACCCGCCCCTCTCTCCCCACTCTGGCTCGCTCTCCTCCACAATCCCTCACAGCCACGGGATATAGGGGCCACGGGATTCGTGTAAGGGGTCAATGAGCTAAGGGCTACTAAAGGCCAAAACTGAGTGAGCCCCACGGGGGTCTTAGAATTGAAGGGTGGATGGTGATGTCCATGTTATAAATGATAGGAAACATCAGTAAGAAAAAGAGAGCATTTATTACACATACAATAACTGAACAGCAGCAACAGGCACAATGTAGTCTAATTCATTCATGTCAGATTTTGTGTATGTTAGCTGAATTCTTTGCCTCCTAGCTTTGACTCTGCGTGTAAGTGTATGTTAGAGTCGGTGGTACATGCAATAATGGCAGTTTTGTGTCCGTGAGCATTTTTTTTATGTGCTGTTTGGGCACATTAGGTCAGGAACAGCTGTAAGATCATACTTGCTTAGACTCTATTTCTGTACCCACAGATAAGGACATGTTACAGTTGACCATTTTACCTTCCTTTGTTTAGGAAGTTAAATACATGCATATTGCACCTTTAAAGTCCGGACTTACAATAGATAAAGCCAAGTTCAAGTCCAAATTTTGGTTAAAGTTGAAGTTGCATGGTTGTATGTATGTGAACCAGTTCCGCTCTGTCTTCATTTCAAACATTAAAATCTTTTTGTTATAGCTCTCTTGCTGCCTGAAGTAATTGCAAGCTGTTACTAAATGTTTCAGCGGCAATTAGCATAGTTTAGAAAACAGAGGCTTTACAGATTAAATCATTATTTGCATGTTCTGTTTGTTTTTATTGCCAGTGATTAGATCTCTGACTGGATTCAGGATGTTGGAGCACATTTAGTTAGAACCCCTGGTGTGTCCTGCCCCTCTTTTCACTGATGCCATGATAGTTTGCTGTTTGCACAATGTATGCATTTGTGATACAGAACAAGCATTAGGGAGCAGCTTTGTGTCTTGCCGGTGTTATTGCCTTTGACATTGTTCCATTTCCAGAAAAACAGGAAGCAGAGATGGTCTTCTTGCACTTCTGTCCCAGAGGCTGTAGTTAACATGACCCTGGATGTGCATTGATTCCATATGTGTGTGTACAGTGACTTGCCTTAGCCAAAGCTCTTTAGTTTCTTCAAAGCGGAACAGTAGATCATTCTCTTGTTTGTTTTCTGATCCTGTTCAGCTTGTGCAACCACACTTGGGGTCGTGAACCATGAGTGTCCAGTCACTCTTGGTCAAGAAGTGGAAGTGGGGCAGTATGACCAGCCCCCATTCTGCACAAACGTGTTACATCTGACACTGTGTTTTTACTGGAGCCTGGCCATGCACTGCTTACAGCCTTCACTCTGCCTAACACCCCCCCAACAACCTACATCCTCCACTTTCTCCCTCTCCTCTTCCCACTCCTTCCTTCCTCTGTTTGCTTTTGCTCCCTTGATTCACTTTCAGTGCCAACTTCGACCCTTTCTTTGTCAAATGACTCTCCCTCACTCTCTTTACAGGGTCTGCCTGAATGCAAAAAGTGGACTGGGAGAGGAAAACATTTGACGTGAAGGGGGGGTGGTATCCACAAAGCAGCACATGTCATTTTATTCTGATGACTTTCACATTTGCTTATAGTAGTTTAACATTCTGCTACATAACATTACTTATTTTAACAATGCTCCTTGTTTCTTCCTTTGCTCTGCTTACATCAAACCCTGATTCTTGTAAAGCTACTTATACAAGATAAAAATGAAATTTAATATGGTGATGGTATTGCTGTGCTTTGTTTATTGACATAGTAATTTTAACTCTAATTTACACTGTGGACCATATGGTTTTTGGTCCACGGCCTATTCTGTAAATAGATTTTTAGAAAAAAATACATGTTTTTATACTGATTAAGATAAAACAGACTGTTCTGAAGAAAGGAGGAAGACTTTTACCAAAGAGGAACCTTTGAAAAAATACTTCTCTAAATGTGCCACACAGTAACTTGTACTTTTCCTTTGAATTTTATTTGTGTCCCCAGGCGTTTCCCAAAAGTTAAACTAATAGACACAGAACACTTCTTTTGTACTTGTTTGCATCTGGCTATTATTACAATAATTTTCAGCCCCCCCAAAAAAACAACTGCGCTAGTTTGCATTTATTATGCAAATAAAAAACAGTACCCTTAATCTGCTAACTTTCTACATAATCAAATTTATATTGCAGATGAAGTTTCAATAGGCCTAATGTCTGTGATTAATATTACTGACGTCTTGGACAATATTGTACAAACACAGAAGTAAACATATGGCTGAATGTGTGTTGCTCAATATTCAGTCCATGTTATGGCACAAAGGACAGCTGGCGTCATAATAACAAGTGGATAAAAAACACCCTGTTGAGATGAGCATGACGTGAGGCTCATATTATTCTTAGACTAGTCTCTGACACACACACAAACACACACTTATTTTACCATCTTTCCAGGCCTCCATTTCAAATCATCTGCCAGATGCCCCCACTCCAACTGCTGTTAATCATATTATCTGGAATCCCTAGCACTTAAATCCATAACTGCTGTGTGTATTAATCGCAGGGAATCTCGTTATCATGTCTATATTAATTAGAGCCATCTGCCAGGGATGAGGTGAGTGTGTAAGGGAGGACACTGCGGTGAGGCAGGGCACGTCATGCTGTTTTTATATGAAGGCATTCAAGTTTGATGTTAGGGATATGGCAGGTTGCTACCTTAAAGATCTTCCATACTTGTTGGAAGTGCTCCTGAACCTTGATTGTGGGTGACGATTGTGGAAACTCTACAGTATGTTCACTGCTCGAAGTTGTAACATGACTTGACAAGCACTTCCTGGTTGAGTGTCATAGCAATCCTCTTTAGTTGGTGATCATATATCCATCTGTCTCTACTGTCAGGCTGCATTATACAGTCCTGTCATGAATGCATGCACATGTAGGCTTTAACTTTTTGTCTCTAGTTATGCGTCGGTGAATAGAAAGCGACACTCGGAAGCAAGCCTTGTCATTGAAGGCAACGCAGAGAAGCGGCAGAAGTCTTCAGTGCGCTACGTTTCAATTGAGAGCTTCCACCACACAGGCTGTTTGACTGCCCGTAAGTGCTGGTGTTAAAACCTCACGTATCTGCTCATGAAGAGGCTGCCCTGGAGGAGAGCAGAAGGAAGCGCAGGAGTGAAGTTCAAAAGAAAATAATATTGAACTCAGCATTATTCAGAAAAGGAAACGCCGTTAAGTTTTGATATGTTGCCTTTTTCCTCAGTGAGGTATTGCTCGGAGGCAGGCACATAGTCAAAGAGAGAGGTTGAGTTAAGATGGGAGATAGAAGAAGGAAAAAGCATGCTAGTTGGAAGTATAAAAACTGTATAAAGCTCCCCACATCCATCCATCTATTGCTTTTGCCAACCCCTCCCTCTTTCTGTACACACCCTTCCTTCATCTTTTTGAAACTTCAATGCGCTGTGGTGGAAAAAAGTGTCAGAGACTTGGGGGCGTAAACCTGGGCGGCCAGTGCTTCTCGCTCAAACACACAACAAATACGCTCTATGAATGACAGCTGATCAGGAGTGCCTACCAGCGCCCCTCACCTCTCATCCCAGCACTCATCTGATTTGATCCATTAGCATTCTCTTCTCTGTGTTGTTCTGTCAGGCTCAGTGGCACAGCCTCAGTCTGAAGCAGTTGAACTGTCGCCGGGGGGGCCTCACCTGAGAGGGCTGACAGCTGCCTGCATAATCAGTCTCTGTGTAGCCGTCCTGAATCCCGATTGGTCGCGACCGGAGTGCAGGTTCAGGGGTGTGAAGTGCAGGTGGTGGTTATCAGTGTGATTGGAGACACAGTTTGTTTCAAAGTGGGGAGTGCATGGGAAAAATCTACCAGCAAGAAGCTATGACAAGGGTGAAAGTGCAATGTTTCAAATGTCAAATTACAATGATTATGCTAAATTTCATCAAGTGGCATTGACCAAAATAATAAAGTTGTTTTGTGGCTCACGCTTGGTTGATAAAGGGAAGAGAAAGTCACTTTGGGTTTTCCACTGAATACTGTAAAATAACAGTGTTGAGAAATAAATGTACTGTTAATTATGGCCTAGGGTTAGGTGAGTGAGATGTAAAAGTCTCTTTAAGGTTTAAAGACAAAGACATGAAATCTAAATCTAGATCCATTTTCCTTTCTTGAGTCATGCTTTTTAATAGCACCTTGGACTTACATATCACGTCCAAATGAAATTATCGAACGTGCACTTGTAATCCATTTCAGAGGGTGTGTTAGAGAGAGCTGTCCTGCCCTTGACTCTTGACCCTGACACCTGGTTCAGAGCGGGGAAAAGCTTCTGTGGTGGAGCCTTAAAATAGATCTGTCACATTTTACATGACCATGTTGCTGTCCCCTCCTTGGGACAACCCCAAACTCAGACAAATGCCCCACTGTTTGACTCTGTTTGCTCTAGAGAGAGAGTGTTGAACCTCAGGCCCAGCCTAAACTTCTTTTTCACCCTGTCCTCTTTCTCCAGCTTCACTGTCCGTCTTTTTCTGTGTTAGTCATTTTCCTCGTTTTTTCCCTCCTCAGTTGAATCTTAAAGAGTGCCGTCCCTGTAGCTTTTACTCCACTATTACTCTCCCGTGAGATCAATTTACCTGCGTGTGGTCGAGTTTCCTCACACTTTCCGCGACTGTTATGGAGTCTTCTGTCTCCTCTGCTGTCATTCACTCGGCTATTCATGTTCAGCACTAAGCCTTCCAGAGCTTGTGCTAACTTTCTACCTCCACGACTCATTTCAAATTCAATTAAACCTCCGGAGATTCAACTAACTTTTAAAAGGATAGGGGCATATCTCACTGTCTCTTTCATTTGCAGTAACTTTACGGGTTGTTCTTCAGTTTCTCTTTCCTAATTCCTCTTTCTTTTTTTTGCCATGAAACATTATTACCTTGAGTCTTGTACCTCCCACCCACTGCTCACCCACTCCGCAGCTGTCTAAATGGTCAGTGTTGTCCAGGTACATGCTTTTCTTGGTGGAGGACAGAAGTAGGACATGTGAGCTGTACTCTGTGGGAACAGAACTTTCTGAGAAAGGCGGGTGGATTTCTCCATAACAAACCTCATCGGTCTTCTGCCAATCTTTTCCTAACCTGACCAAGGGGTGAAATTTCCCAAACTGAGTTGCATTATATTCTATCATACACTTCAATATATCAATATGTCAACGTGCTGTAAATCCAAGGTAAATCCAGGTGATTTAAGTCAGCGCTGTGATCCAGAACTAACCTCAGGAAGGTGTCTGGCTCTGGGCAAAGCAAACATTTTTTATTGCTGTGAAACTCAGCTTATTCACTGATTGCGTTGCAGTGGTTAGGCTTCTGGTCTTTATGCTTTTTGTTTTCCTTTCATTTCATAAAAAAGACCATTTGAAGACCACAAGTTGTCCATGGCGACGCTGTGGTGATGTGCTTTACAGCAATCCTGGGGCCACAAACTTGTGATGGATCGGCACGCAGATCTCTTCCTTCTCCTCACTTCTGTAATTTGCAGATTAAAAATGACTTGTTTGTATGGACATAATGAGGATGCGGTGGGCAAATGAGAACGTATGTTTTTGTTTTCACCCGGAGCCAAGCTGTATTAACACAAACATTGTTACAGTTTAATGGCTGCTAAGTGACTTGGCCTGTGATTGATGTGTGACTGTAATGCAAGTCAATAGCCCGTATAAAGGAACAGGCTATGGAATATATTTATTAGTATTTGATTTAAGACATGAACACGTAGTGCTCATAAAACGACACTGAACATTCAAATGCAAGGTCTGCTAATGAGGGCTTAATTGTCTGAATTATTTGTTGTTTATAAAATGCTGTGGTAATTGAGACGCAGGAAAATAACATGTTTCATTTACAAATCAGAGCAGTTCCTGTAAGTGACTTCCTTCTTTTATTGTTAGTGGTTAAATCTCTCTCTCTTTTGCAGAATATGGCGGTCCCTGCCACAGTGTGAATCTTTGGGTCGTGTCCCAGCTTGCATCCCTGTGCAGTAAATCACAGCCAGAGTTTTTAACGTCTTCTCCAGTGTGCCTGGGAGAGTCATTAACACACACTAGAATTACAGAACAGTTCTCAGCAACCGTCCCTAGCTCGTGTACATGCCCCCCTGTGTGCACATGTATGTTACTGTGACTTGGCCGCTGTATGTTCAGGTGTTGCCAACAGTCTTTGAGAAAACATTTGTGAAACCTCTACTCTGCCTCCATTAGCCATACTTCATACTCTTTAAGCATTCGCTCTTAAACATACATTTGACTGCCATTTAATTCTGTGCTGGACTATCATTTCCATAGAATCATATCCATATACTATTATTAGTCAGGACCCTCAGGGGATTATTCCAGAGGTTACCCTCTGGTAAAGGCTGGAGGGCAATAGCCCTGCCTCCCAGCTGACATGGTTATTGGAGCAGCTATAGCACCGTGGGGATCTATCTCGGAGGGAATACCGACAAGAAGAGGTCCACAATCATTCACAGCTACATCCAGCAACCACTGCAGATAAGGTCAAGCTATCTGTCATCACAGCCATCATACTTTACTCGCTTTAGAGCTGCTCTAAGTGGCCTTACAGCCTTTCTCCATCCTCGCCGTCTCTGTCATGTTCCTGAACGTGCTCATTACTCGCGGATGACCCATGTGTGTCTCTCAGTTGGCCAGTTTCTTCTATTTGTTCACCAGCTGGGAGCGTGTTACTGGCATTACTGGCATTACTGGCTGACATCACAGCTCAAATATTGACTGTGTCTTATGCTGACATGACATGCACGGTCTCTGTGTCAGGCTTGGTAATAAGAAAGTTGTATCAGCAATAGCAACTTGTAGTAAACTTAAATAAAATATCTGGCTTTAGGCTTGCGTTAAAAACAAAATGTTTAACTATGAGACTGTAAAGGTTATGTCTGTCTACTGTTGAATTAAACTATTGTGCATACAATGTAGTCTTTCTAAAGAGTAAAAAGAATTTGCTAAAACCTTAAAAGAAACAAAAGAAGTTGGATGTGTTGGATTTTATTGCATTTTGACTTTGACTTTTTATAATTCGGGTAGTAGTCTCAGCACAACAAGTTGAGTTTTGTCGTCTTGAGCCAGCGCTTCTGTTTGGGTTTAAATTGGAACAGTGTGAGCTCCTGAAGGGTTAAGTGATACAGTTCTGGGGCCATGCAGCTCTAAGGGCTGGGCATAGGGCCAGCTCCTCTCATAAACATGGAGGAGTAGAGCTGCGTGTGTGTATGCGTGCATTTATGTGCAAGTGTCTGTCTGTGCCAGGGACAACCCAGTGACTCACAGAGTACAACCCTGCCCCCTTGGCAAAAGAAGAGCAAAGTTTTAAAGAGACACTGGATGTTGAAGAAGCCTGAGAGAGCAATGCAATTTGAGCACAAGAGGAGGCGCTGTAGAGTTTTTCCTCTTAGCTCAAAGTGTATGCTCACATAGTGCTTATATTCTGTGGAAAGATGTCAGTGCTGTACCATAGGGCCTGCTGGGAAACTAAGATACCACTGTATGTCACACTTATACACATACATGACTACTCTTGTGAAATGGACTCAACGAATGTTATATAAGGCTTAAACATGTTCGATTGTTTGAGTTTAGTGGACATAGAAAATTATTTGATGGGCATAACACACATTAAAAAAGATCTTCTTGCCCAGTGTCTTTCTGTCTCCACTGTGGACACACACACTCACACACACACGCACACACTCACACACACGCTCACACACACACACACACACACACACACACACACTCACTCACTCACTCTCAAACACACGCAGACACACACACACACACACACACTCACACTCACACACACACGCGCACACACACACACACACACACACACACACTCACTCACTCACTCTCAAACACACGCAGACACACACACACACACACACTCACACTCACACACACACGCGCACACACACACACACACACACACACACACACACACACACACACACACACACACACACTCACTCACTCACTCTCAAACACACGCAGACACACACACACACACACACACACTCACACTCACACACACATGCGCACACACAAACACACACACACACACACTCACTCTCAAACACACGCAGACACACACACACACACAAACAAATGCACACACACACGCTCTCTCACACACACACACACACACACACACACTCAAACACATGCACACACACACGCTCACACTCACACACACTCTCAAACACACACGCGCACACACACACACACACACACACACACAGGCGTTGGGCCAGCTGAGTCACGTCTAACTGGCGTGGAGTGTGATTGCAGCTCACACTTACATAACCTCTGTCTCCACAGCACTGTCATTAGAGCAGCTCAGCAGAACGGGTGAAAACAATTCTTTTAAGTAGTCCAGGCCAAGACTCACCTCTCTTCAGACGGCTGATTTTCTTTTCCCCTGCTCTGTGTTTCTGTAACTCTTTATCTTTGCATCGAGTTATCTGGGCGAGTAATGAGGGGGTTAAGTTTCTCGACTCCTTTTTGGACAGAGGGAGTCGACATTCTGGCAGACTCCGGTTTGTACAGATGGAGCAGCTCTCACAGGATAAACCACAGAAAATTCCTCCCACTGTCCAAGTTCTTAGGGAGAGAGCTGGGCACTCCCCTTCTCTGTCCCCGGTTACAACCCTCCACACCTAGCCCCTTTCCTGCTTCCCAGTGCCCCCTGTGAACCCCTAGACACACTCTCTAAGGGAGGCTAAGCTAATCGAGTTTGGAAAGGGCCAGATAACTTTCCCTGACGTTCTGCGAATAAAGAGAGCCAGACCTGAGCAATTGAACCGGAAGCCTCTTTGGTTGACCACATGGCAGCTACTTCTACACTGACAGATTCTCCTCTCTTCAAACACCACCTCTTGTATTCAGTCGTCAGGCACTCCACTTCTAATAACCATGAGGCCTTTCTGCAGAAGAGATTATGTTAACACTTGATCTTCCCTGCAGTAACCAAAATCATGACAAATGTTTTTTTTTTTTTGTGTAATGACACATCCACTGCTTTTTCGTTTAACCTCAGCTACCTCTGAACCAAGCCAACTGCTTACCTCATGCGGCTTGTGTCATGGCTCATTCGCAGCGTACGAATGATTATGTGAAATCTAATATCATTATATGCTTGATAGCTTTCACTGGATTGAACAACCAAATCTTCAGAGCAAAATTCAGAACTATCTGTGTGGACAGTGTTTAAACTTAAGTATTCAAT
>JALDNG010000070.1:235000-282500 GCA_024349245.1 Neodontobutis hainanensis | reverse complement strand
TGGTTTCACGGCCATTACCACGCCGCATTATACAGCGATGTGCCATAATGTGAGGCGTCCATATGCACTTCTCTCTCTGGTGGCTCCATAAAACACACAAGACCAACTGTTTTTGCTTGTGTCAATGTGTGGTATTATATCCATTGTATCTCCTTTTGTCCTTATTATGGTGTTCATAAAACTGCATCAAACATAACATTCAAGATTATATGTTAGGTGTTTGACATTGACATTTTCAGTAATATTCAAAGACAAATACAAATGTTTTCTTGTGATAGATCTAGATTATATGAATCTATTGTTTTCTGACCATTTGCATGTGCGCTTTCTGGATGCTGTAACTGTGTGTGTGTCCTGGTTTAAGGAACAGAAGGTCTCTGCAGGGCTTGCCTGTGTGGGTGGACTCTGGGATTCACCGCAAAAACAACTAAAAAGCCAAGGACATTTCCTCAATAGGAGCACACTTAGACCAATAGAGTGCATTTGGATAGCCTGTATTTGTTATTGACATTAATTTGTGTTTGTAGTGTGTAATTTGCATTTTTCAGCATTATTGAGCACTTTGTTGCTAAAAGATTCTATACTTAAACACAGTTCTGTCTATGCTTCTGGGCAAGCATGCAAGGCAAAATGTAACCTCTGCCAGCTCAAGCTTCCTCTAAAGCTGTCATTGGTGGTGTGGAAAAATGTATTTGTTTTTGTTAAGATGATAAATGTGTCATGCATAGTGGTCAATGATAAGCTGTGACAGTGAAAACTAGATAGTGTCCTTAGGTCTAATAGTTTGTCAGACCTGAGCAGCAGCCGGATAAGTGTAAGACAAAGAAACCATTATACAGTAGGGCCTGGCCCAGGGACATTACAACTCGTCACAATGCCATCCTACTGCAGACCGCTGCTCATGACCATGTTGCACATTGATGCTTCTATTGTAACAACACATTGTCTTTCCCTGACACATTATGACATTTATAAGTAGTTCAAGTTTGAGTTGCGTGTGATACATTTTCCAGTGATGCACAATATGTACGTGGATACAATCTGTGCAGTTTGAAAGTGGTTTGGCTGTTTTAAACTGCAATGGAGCCTGGCCTAAATCCTGATGCTACAATATAATGTAGCTTGATTTTGGCAAGCTGGTTCTTGTACTGCTCCTATGACAACCCCTCTGGAGCAGTTGACATTAATGGGTCTCTTGTAGCTTAGATATCTCAGGGTTATGATAGGTCAAATGCCTTTGCTGTTTCTCTGCTACTACTGTTTCTTATGGTCAACTTTTGTTGACTGTAAAGACACAAAAAAGAAAATTAAACATTGCAACTAAATAAAAAAAAAATTAAATTATGATATCTATCCAAGAATAGACTAAAGAGACATGATTGAGAGCTAAATGTGTTCCTGCCTTCTGCTGGATATGAGCATAGAGGAAATAGAAGGGTAATACGTGGTAGTGATCAGGCCCGGTTAAAATGGTCCATGATGGAGAGCTATAAATAGCATCACTTGGACACTTATCTTGGCTCATGATCTATTCTCCGCACCACCCTCTGCTCTGCTGTCCCACACCTCCATCCTCTCCCTGTCCTTCCCCACGCACTCCCCACCCCACCCTCTGCATGTCTCCATCCCTCCACAGCTCCCATACAGCACCTGCTCCAACACCTCCTCTGCCAACTGGCTGATGTCATGCTTTGGTCTGGGACAGACGTCCTCACACTCCCTCCTGTCTTACTAAGTAGCAGTCTTACCCACACACAGTAAAGAGATGCAGTGCCTCCTTGCACGACACAGTGCCTCCTTGCACGACACACTGATCTGTCATGACCGTTAAATAGAACGGGAAGATTTGGGGCTAAATAAATGTCTAGTGTTTTTGTGGATCTAAACCTTAAACATATACTGTTTGCTTAACTCTGCCATCTACAATTTACTAGAACTATATATATATATATATATATTTTTTTTTTTTTTTCAAATAGTTATTGACAACACATGATTAATGTACAAAGAAAAAAAGGAAAACATCTTGTTTGGGACAATGGCAAGTGTGACAAATTGTAGTAAAAAAAAAGCAATTTTTTGGGGGGTAATCAGCAGTGTCTAAGTCTCTAGGATATTGAGTGAGGTCATGTGCTGCCGTCAAACAGTGTCTACTAATAACTAAACATTTTTTTCTAATAGACCAATAATGTTTTTTCTTTTTTAAGAAAACTATTATGTTATACAAAATATAGAGACACTAAAGAGCTTTTAGCATTTTGCCTCTTGGTCACAGGTGCCCCATGTGACCCCTCATTAGTTGTGGCACTGACCCATGACTTTGTTGTTGCGACACAGGGGTCTGTCTCCTCTAAACACACTTTGCAAATCGCTGTCTGCCTGTGTTTCCTGTCTGCATCATCTCTGCTTCCTGTGCTCTTAGACTCTGGAGTTCTCCACTGCGTAACCAGACTCAAGGGCTCTCCACTTCATGCCCACTTCACTCTTAAAGGATTACATCAGAGACAGTTTAACTCATTGTTGTCTTTCTCCATGTGTCCTAGCTCATACAGCGCTCACTCGAAGCTGTATAAAAGTGTCTCCCCACTCCATCACATTCTGACACTCTATTTTATCATCTCTCCATTGTCACACTCCTTTTTTATAAGGCCTTTTATATGCTCACAGGAAAAGAAGCACTGCCGATTTACAGCAAAGACACATTCAAGCTGGATTGAGCGGAAGGGATCTGCAGCTTAATTCTAATCTTTTCATAACAATGCGATTCCTGTTCGTCACCATTATTCCATTCACATCCCTGGTATGCCTTGTCTATATCTTCGCCCAGTCCCGTCTTGTCCTACAATCAGCTAGTAGTTGTACTGACTTCTCAAAAAGCTGTTAACATTCTCATAACCACAGTTGCAGAAGAACAGAGCTCTTTTCCCATGGACATGCAGACACACCCATTTCTGCAAAGGAGCTGATTATAAGAAGGTAAGGATGTCCACAACCAGAGGAAGAGTTTTAGATGCTCAGATTTGTGAGCGGGGTACTTTGTAAAGTAGACAAAAAACAGAGCACAGCATAACCCTGTGCATTTCCTTGGTAATGTTGCAGAAGTTGGTTGTAGAAGAAATTATGAGTTTATTATGTATAGTTTTACTATTAAATTTCCCAGTGAGGATCCTGGCTCACAGCAAAAAAGTCCTGGGTTTGATTCCCATCCAGGGCAGGGCCTTGCTTTGTGGAGTTTGCATGTCCTCCCCGTGTCTGCGTAGGTTTCCTCCAGTTTCCTGCTCCGGTTTCCACCTACAACTAAAGACATGTACAATAGTCAAAATAAAGGTAGATGAAATAAAATCATCTGGCTTTACTGGCCTATAATTTATTGTCACCTACTGGCCTGGCCAATCTGTGCAAGTTTGATCCAGATGAAAGGAGAGAGCCCCTCTTTAATGTTTTTTTGTCATGCGGCCTGTAGATGGTTTACTTGAGTGTAGGTTACAAACTAATTTTCTTGTCAGCAGCACTTTTACCGAATTCATTGTGCTTATGTATCCCCACTTGTAATTAGAGCAAGCTTGTTTAATAAAGGGTCATGGAAAATATTATATCCATTGTCCACTACAGTAGTTTTGCATTCTACTACTGCCTTTTCATGTTTCCATTTCTTGGCACTTCTTTGCCTGTGGGTAGAATGCGATCCAATGAGTGGGGATAAATTCCCAAGCTGATTTTAATGAGCAAAGCTGATTTATGTAAATTTCATTGATTTACAATTTATACTGAGAATTCAACTACAATAAAAGAATAATTTAGATCTCCAGTTATCTGTTCCTCTGGTTGTAGTTTGCTACGTTTTGGACTTGTGCTGTGGATATGAATTATCTAGTGTTTTTTATTTGTAATTGTGAAGCCTTCTGCTTTTCTGCACATTTTTCAGCTGGAAGGCCATGCATGCCCGCTCATCCTTCACCCGCTGTGATTAAAAGTATTTATAAGGCAGCAGGGACAGAGCGCTGTGAGTGACGCTGAGTGAAGAGCAGAATTGGCTGAGGCCCTTGAGGATGTGGAGCCGCTGAGGCGTCCGTGCCTGGAGCCTGCTAGTAAAACATTTTGACCCCCTCATTACGTCGCATTTAGAGGATCAGGGCTCCTAAAACAACTTGCTTACATTACTTGACATGACTTTTGCATGCAGTCATTTGGTCTCAGCTTGTAACCAGGTCTGTCTGGTTGAATCTGGAGCCAGCTGCCACTTCCATCCACTTTGTCATCCTCACATGGCTCTGACAACGCCTTGCAACATCAACTGTGGCTTAGGTTTTGAGGGGGGGGGGGGGAACCATGAATCATATCTCGAGCCTCACTGTCTCTACCTTTCTGTCTGTCTTTCTTTAACTCTCCAAGACGTCCACAGAACAACAGTTAACTTGCAGTCAGGCACGCTCTGAAATTCCTTTGCGAACCGCAGTCATCACCATTCACTCACCCCACCCTAATAACCCCTCACAGATTCAGATACACGCACATAAAGCCGCACATGTTTGTAAGGAGCTGGTTTATGAGGAGGAACTGAAAGAAGGCCTTCCTCATCTCGGTTAGTTCTTTCTGGCTGGGAAGGATTCTTGTATGTCAGTGTGCGTGCGTGTAGAAATGTGTGATAATGTGACACAAGGGTACAACACTAACATATACATATATACACCTTAGGCATGACCTCAGCTGGTCCTGTCTGACAGCAATCCTCTTTGAGCCTGGGTCTGTCAGAGGTCAAGGAAAGATTATTGTTATTGTATATACATAGTTCAATCAATTCAAATTTAATGTTAATGTATATTGAGTGTGAAATTTAGATGATGAATAGAGATGATGGTGCAGTCCCTCTTCTCTAGTGATGGAGAATTTTAATAATGATTTTGAATATGTATGTACCGGGCTGGAAAATCTTAAAACTGCACCTAAATGTACTTTAAGTTATGAACTCTGAAAATATTATTGATTCCTTTTGTAGACATTATACACGTTGTTTTGTAGCTTTAAAATGAGCCTAACACAGTGGTGCACTGCTTTTATCTTTTACCTCTTGCTGTCATGGTAGTGCATGTAGTATCTCTGCTCTTTTGTCGCACTATATTTTTTTCCCCCTCTAAAGTTGCTGGTGTGCATGCGTCCTCATTTATTTATTTTTACACTACGTTTGCATCAGCAAAGTCCTTGTAATGAATTACGTACGCTCTACTCTGCACACGTCGACAAACAACAGACGTGCTTTTAAGGTACACTTCAAGCAAAAATTGAGAAGTGGGCAACTTTTTTAACTCCTCTGGAACTGGTTGAGGCCAGATTGCAGCAAGTCCTTGTCTTTCTGCTTTTTATTTAATCTGGTCACACTCTTCTCATTGTAATATTAATGCTTGGTCATTCTTTCCATTAGTTCACATGCTTCTTTCCTCTTCTGGTTTTGACAACGTGACTCCTTGCTGTGCCCTATAGGAGCTGACTTATGCTAAAGTGCTAAGCAAATTTCTGTAAATTTTCCACTGAAACTAGTGATGTGAGGCCCGCCGGCACCAAGTTTCGATGTTGTAACATTCGTTAACTGTCTTCTGGTCTTGAACTGAGTCAGGGTCAGAATGAGGAACAGGCTGCAAAGACAAATGAAAAGAAGGCCAACAGAAGCCGCTCAGTTCCGATAAATGCAGCTTTATGTGTCACAGTGTGGCTTGCAGGTTAACCGCTCCTGTTATTCAGAAGAGAACACACGACAAACATGTTGCTTAAGTTACCATGAAATATAATAATAATTTATATAACCAATAATTTTGGTTTAAAAATCAAGTTCTCGGGTTTGGACTTTAACGTCTAGTCTAGTTTAATATGGCAAATCAATGCCTTGTACCTTAGCTGCTCTTTAGAAAAACTTTGGTTTGTATTTCTTTAGCATTTATTTTACCAATTGCATGTGAATAGTGAGTAGTATGTGATTCTTAGGAGCACGTACTTGAGGCAGTTTAATCTTAACTGCTGAAGGATTAGTCTCCTCGACACTTTTTCACAAAACGTTGAGCTTGTTGTAGAAAACTTGTAAATGTTTACCGCTACAGCACCAAAGCAACAGAAAGTCCAGTAGTGGTAAATTATTATCTCCTATCTACATTAGCAGCACCAGGATTAGACATATCACTTTAGAATTGTAATATGCTAGATTTGTCTCCATTTATCCTAACAATAATATGATTGAGTGGTATGTATTGTTTAAAATAAGTTGATACAATACATTAAAAACAGACTTGCTTGGTCACAATGCAACGTAGCACATGTGCACTGTAATTATTCCACTGTGTAATGCTTTCGATGTGCTGAATCAATTACATATCAGAAGTCCTACAACAGGATACAGATCATGCAGAAGTAAAAAAGGAGTGCTATTACGCAACTCCTTTTGTGGGGGCTGCAACTTTTGATCTCACCTTTAACCTTTATTAAACCAGGAAGGTCCCATTAACATCACCAATCTATTTTTGAAGACAGTCAATTTCTATACTATATATAAAAACATTTATTGTCTTCCATTATTTTGAAAACATGTCTTTTCCTGTTTCTAAGAGAAATACAGTACAGCGTACAGCACAGGGTGGGTAATTACTTTGTGCTCCAACCCTAAAATAACACGACTGGCCCAATTACAGTGTGGGCCTCATTACACAGCCTCGCAGAACAGAGGGAGTAATACTAGACCAATCAAAACAAAGTGGGAAAGCAGAGATGTAAGAAAGCACAACATTTCGATGGCAGGTGTTGATTTAACTTGTCTGTGATGGAGTGTCCAGGTGCAGAAGAGGAGAAGAGTGCATACCATGTCCTGTCCGGTCCGAGTTCAGGATGGCAACACTTCATTCTCCACTTTTGAGTTTTCTCCATTTTGCCACCGTATTTCATCAGGAATGCCATTGGCTACAGCTCCTCTTATTAGACACACTAACGTTTAGCACCAAGTATTATCACAAAAAACGTCACTCTTTCACTCATACACTTTTCCTTTTCGACCCGTGGCCTCCCGTGTGGTCAGGCTTGGCTAACGTTGGGCCTTTGCCAGAAAAGAGTGTTTATGCAAGGCTCTTCAAAGTGAACTAGTGAAAGGGTGCACTGTACAAAAGGACAGAAGTGTAAATAGCAGGCTGTTGGCATAACACATGCTTGCACCCGACATCCCGCTGAACAAAATCTTCCAAATATACATGCATATCTTACCCATCGAGACACATAAAGAACACAAGTCTCAAGTTGTTTTTGAGGAGATAACATTTGTTGCAACTGAGCTTTAAGTGGTCATGCACATAGTCTGCAACTTGCAATAAAATCCCTAAATTCCTAAGAAACCCAGTTCTGTTGCAGATGTGGTGTTGTTTGACTTGCTGTTATGGTTAAGAACTACATCCCAAATTAGATGTACCGTTTTTTGTTTTTTTTCTGACCACGGCTTGACAGGAAAAGTCTGCCAGTGCTGCAGCATTTCTGTGTTTGCATATATGCCACTGACTTATTTTGGCTTGCATGCGAACATGTATGTGGAGTACATTTACTTACACATACAAGTGTAAACTTTACAGCTGCTGTGGATGTATGTCTTGGCAGAATTTGGGATGTACCAAAAACATTTGACAGCACTGTTGATCAGACAAGACAGGACATGGCTTATACGCTTCTCACTCCTGACTGACTCTGGCATTAAGCCAAAGGAAATTACTTGGGGAACTTTAAAACGGGTCTTAACACAATTTTATATGAGCTTTGGTGTGTCAAACTGTTAACCTCACTAGTAGACTGGAGTAGGTTAAAAACAGTCAAATGAAAGAAAGCTGAAAAGTTGTGTGTGAAGGCTAATGAAAACAGAGATTGGGGTGTCGAAGAGAAGGGGGAGCTGCATGCCTGTTTGAGGGCCTGGCACAGGGAGCCCTGGTTAGGCTCCATGCCTCTCTGGGGCAGCCAAGTCTTCTCCCCAGGCACTGCCAACTCCCTGTGGTAGTGTAGCTACATGTTCAATTATGTGCTGGAGCCTGCCTGTCTTTACTTACGCCTCACAAAACAGCACTCCTTACCCGTGTCTCATTTTAGTAAAAGACTAACAAAGAGCATAACCTCTCTGTTAGTCTTTGTGGTTTACCCAAAATTTTAAATTAATATATAATCAAAACATTTCCCAAAACTGTTTTTTGTTTTAGTCATTGTACTTTCTCTTATTGGCACAGCCTAATGAGAAAACATATTTTCTTTGGTTTATACTTTGAGTTATTAAAATTTCCATGTGAAAACAATGGCAGCTGGAGAGCTAGGTTTAAATGCATGTATGGAAATAAAATGAAACCCCATTTTTGGATGTTGTTCACAAGTGAAGTAAGGATGGAACAGGAGGCTGATAGGCGAATTGGTGCAGCTTCTGCAGTAATGCAGACGTACTCATCTGTTGGGATGGAAACGGAGCTGAGCTGCAAGGCAAAGCTCTCGAATTACCGGGTGATCTTCGTTCCTACTCTCACCTTGAGGACAAAGGAAAGGACAAGATCCCGGAGACAGGCGGCTGAAATAAGTTTCCTTCCCATGGTGGCCGAGCGCTCCCTTAGCTCAGAGCTCAGAGTAGAGCCACTGCTCCTCCACACTGAGAGGTGTTCTGGGCATGTCCCACCAGAAGGAGGCTCAGAGGAAGACCTAGGACACGCTTGAGGGACTATGTCCCTTGGCTGGTCTGGAAACCCCAGAAGATTTGGAGGAAGTGTTTTCGGAAGAGGGAAGTCTGGGCATCTCTGCTTAGACTGCTGCCCTATTGACGTGGAAAAGCAAAAGAAGAAGAATGGATGGAAATGAAACCCCTTACTTTGAAAATCAAATCAAGTGCTACCTGCTCCCATCTTGGCTACCTTTGTACAGAAAGGAACCAGTGGTGAATGTGCATAAGTGACAGTTTTTATTAAACAAAATGCACGTGTTTGTGCTAGAAAGCATTAAGTGCATTCCTGTGGCTATGTAAGTGTAGGCATGTGTGCGGCACTGCATTTCTGGAGGCATCCTTAAGGAAAGAAGGGGAGGGGGACCAATTATCAGCACCAATAAAACAACAACAAACAAACAATCATTGTTCTGGGGCTCACCTTGTTTCTCCACACCCCTTCATAAACCTTATTTCACCAGGACGACTGACACTGAGAATGTGCTGTGCTGTGCTGCCTAAGCACTCTCCACAAGTAGCACCTATGGAGACGGCACGCTGCTTCCACGTGTACCTGTGCTGGGCGTATGGCGTCTACATGCCACACACACGAGCATGCATCTAGAAGAACAAATGCACACATGTTTCATAAGATCTGGCATTGCTATGAAAGCAGGGGTTTGGATTTTATTCAGTTCAGGGACTTGCTACTCACTATTTTTACATGCACGGTTTAGTCAAGCTACGCTCATAGCTTGACTAAATAGCCATTTAAATGGAGTACTGTCTCAAGTTTACATACAAAAGAGTGAACCAAATATCATATCTGCAGCACTCCTCTCAGGCTAATGCAGCATTTATGTCATCTGTTTCATTTATGTTTTATTCAATATTTCTAATGTTTGTATGGTCATGTAAAGATAAATGTATAGTAATATCATAAACTATAAATAGATGTATAGTTTATGATATGTAGACAGCGTTTATTATGTAGACAGTGTACAGTTAATATCTTTCTTGTACGTCTTCACGGCTAAACTTAGTTTACAGAAACTTGAAGATTTTGAAGCTAATTCCAGCCAGAATTTCCACATGGGCCCCATTGGGCTCAAATATGGCTCCCAAATGGGTTTGTTGAAATTTGTTGAAATTTACCCGAATCATGAAAAGTTTTTTTTTTACATTTAATTGTTGATCACCATTCAAAAGGAAGGAGACAGGGAAGGATTCTTTATTTTAATTTAAATTATAATTTATTTTGTTACCTGACTAGATTCTTCTGAGGCAACATTCAAAACATTTACATTTCAATTTGAAACTCCAGAAATTTCAGATTTCTGAGAATCACTTTTGCAAAAAGTTATGTAAATTGTCTCAATAAACAATATTTTTTTAATGCAGAGTTTTTGAATTGCCCATTGACATTAGACCTTTGAGTCAGGGTCAGACCATGACTGAGACCTGGAAAAGTCGACAGAGACCTGTGAAGACACATAACGGGCTTTTAAATGTAATATTTTTCACAATATACAAAACAAATCTTTAATGTCATTAAGCAATTAACTCCAGATTTGGAAAAGAGTTGGAAAAGAGAATAATGTCACATTGACAGTATTTCTCATAATACCCTCATTTGCCAAACTTCAGACTGAAATGTGTATGTCCTTAATGTTGCCTCAGGCGAACATACAATCTGGGGATAAAATAAATATTAATTTAAATCAAAATGGGCTCAATCATATGGGCTAACACAGGTGGGGCCACTGTGGAAACATTGGACAAACCCACTTTGGACCCATATTTAAGCCCAAATGAGGCCCACGTATAAATGATAAATCTGTAATAAGATTTAAATTATTCATACTAAATCAATTATTGTCACGTGTTATTTAAATTTTTAGTTCAAATCATATGTGAAATTCAAGAGGCCTATAACTGTAACTGTTTAAATTTGGTCAAAAGGTACACACTATATTCTTTATACATAATGTACGCGTTTGTGTGTGA
Organism: Neodontobutis hainanensis; assembly: GCA_024349245.1. NCBI lineage: Eukaryota > Metazoa > Chordata > Actinopteri > Gobiiformes > Odontobutidae > Neodontobutis > Neodontobutis hainanensis. The sequence continues at coordinate 271,804 of JALDNG010000070.1, read as the reverse complement.
TTCTATGCATGTTTTTTTTGTTTTTTCCCACATCGCATCTCAGTAGATCGTTGTTTATGTCTTATTACCCCAGAAAGCCCGGCCACTTGGGAGCTGCATTTGTAAACATGATGCCTGGAGAGGCCTGTATTACAAGTGAGCTCACCCTTTTGAACAAGAACTCTCGGGAGATGGTCTGAGGAGTTTGTTTTTTCTCTTAAGCAACATATAAGCAGCACATGTAGACTCGACAGCGATCAGGCAAGTAATTGTTTACCTCAAAGCTAAATATTTAAGAGTAAACAAATACATTAAAATCTATTGCATTTAATTGGTTTAACAGTCTCTGGGGAGCTTAATAAATAGACTGTAAGATGCACATGAGAATTTCCAGTTTTATTAGTGTGTTTTAATACAGTGTGTTTTTTATGGCGTAATGTTAAAAGTGGAGGGACTTATTTTTAATGATTTATATGACTATGAAGCAGAGTAACTGTGAGGTTTTCCCCGACTTTGCGTGTTTAGTGTGTTGAACTGGGCTTTGGCCGGTTTGTTTGGAGCTGTCCAATCAGGCGTGTTTGGTATGGACACAAACCGACATCAAAGACATGACACTGCCACCATTCAGATTCGTGCCCTACTTCTCGCTCACTCATTCTCTGCAACACAAAACAGTAACGAAAGCAGATTCTTTACACGGTTTGCTCTACTGTAACAGAAATAAATACTGTGTCTAAACAGTAGTTGCCATTGAACAAGACACATTCCATCTTTGTGGTTATTCACCAAACCCGGAAGTGCAAATGCTGGTCACATTTTACAGCCTGAAATTTAGTGGCTGGGTATCGCAGGCTTTAACCACCCTATGCTGTGATTACATATATTTCCACTGCACTCACACAGCAGAGGATGACCCAAATGACCTGCAATATTACGGCCCTATTTAGGAGCAGAGCCAAACTGAAGCAGTCTCCACCCTTGTTTGGGCAGCACCAAGTTGATGTGGTCAACTCTATTTTCAACATTTCCAACTTTAATAGCTTCTGGAATTTTCAGGTTGGGCTCCTCTTTATTTAACAAATAGCAAGTCTTTTATTGTGCAGGCCAGTCTAATCTGTCATCATAATGTAGGGAGGGAAAGAGTTAATGACTTTCCCAACCCTGAGCTAATGGTCTGTCTCACGTCTCCCTTGGCCCAGTGTCCCTCGCTTGTGTCTGTCTGTGTCTGTCAGCCCACAGGAGTCAAGCAGCCTCCGGGCCATGACACTACGACTGGCTTTAGAGCAGAAGTAGTGCACATACTCCCAGATCCCTCAGACTGTTCCCACAGCAGGGCAGACACCAAGCTGTTTATTTAACCATTAGCCAGGGGGAGGGTCGCCCAACCTGAGTGCACAGGGGGCAGCTTTTAGGAAGATTGCATTCGACACACTCACTTTCCCCTAAATGTTCTTTTTAAATAGCCCACTCTCACATCCAGCCTCCAAAGCTTAAATGTTTTACAAATTTACACCGATTAGCGATTCGATTTTTTTTTATCTGTCTGTACTTTTGGGCAAGGCATTTAATCTCTGTTTTTAATTTACCAAAATCCTACTTATTACTTTGACTTTTCCTGTTGATTATGGATTTGCAATGGCTTGTGTTTGTTGAGTCAGTACTTTGATTTACCTGTACCCACACCACAGCTGTCCTATGGAGGTGTTTGTATTATCATAATCATAAATTACTAGGGTCAAAAGCACATTACTCCCCCAGCTCAAGTGGCGATCATTTGTTTGACTTACTGCGAAGTAATTACATGTAAATGGTGCTGGCAAAAGAACTGCAGTAGTTCTTGCAGATTGAGAAACTGAAACTATTTTGTTGTGTTAGATAATAGAAATGACTTTGCTTTTTGTACACTTCCTTATCTGCATAACAATTTGTGATTGCAGTAGCATATGCCAGTGATTTTTTTTCGTTTTGAAAGAAAAGAAAGTCTATAGAATCCTTTTTTTCACAGTTTACAGGCTTAACTACTACTTTGCTAATGCAGCAATAACTATGATGACCTTTCCAGTCAGTTGTCCAGCGCAGTTTGGATGTTGTCAACAAGATGACATGATCCGAGCAGACGGAGATGCCTCTAATGGGAGATGTCAGGGAGGAGGACATGTTACAGTTAAAGAAAAGATCTGTGTAAAGATGAGGGGCTGTTGCAGTGGGACTGAGACCATACTATATTCCAAGAGAGGCACATGCCGTTGTGGTTACAGTTTATATTCAACCAAGAGCTGCACCAGACACTGCCTGTGATGTCATCAGAACTGTTTCCAGGAACAGACCCAGCACCTGATGCCCTCTCCTTCAGATGAATGTATACTGAACAACATTGATCATCCTCTGCAAGAGCAGCCAGTGAACGTCTGAGATCAGTGAGCTGCAGAACAGAATGCCACAAGAACTCCTTCTTCCCGACTGTGAGAGACTGTTCAATCAATCAGTCTGTGGCAGATTTAGTCTGAATCAACTAATTTGAAGAGACCTAACAACTGAATTTCCCCTTGGGGATTTAAAAATGTAAATTTTTGACTATTATAGAAGCCACACTTTTGTGAAAACCTAATCTGTTTTTCAAAGTACATGCTCTAATGCTGTATGAATAAAGTCAAATATCATAACATTTGTTCTGCCTTTAATGTTATCTGAAGAGGTTGAGCCATCCTTCTCAGCCCTCGACTTTCCAGGTGACTGTGTTTTTACTTGGGGCTGTTGAGGAAGTGTGGAGGGGAATAAGAGAGAGGACAGTATGGTGTATAATCACACCGACTCTATGACATTGAAACGCCTGGGGCCAGTACTGACAAACACAGCTGCTTACTGACACAGTAAATCTACTGGATGAGTCTGCCCTTCTCAGACTGTCTTTAAACACACACATTTGAAAGTAAGCATGTTCGAGCAGTGCCACAAGGCTGTTTCAGGTTGGATAATAACTCTTGGCTTGTCAGAGTGTAAGCTGTCCAAAAAGCTGTCAGCAGCCCACTTACCCTAAACCTAGCGCGACTATGGCCTGTGCTTACGGGATCTTTGCAGGCAGTCTTCCCGACACACTGTTACTTTTGCTGAAGGTACAAAACAATTTACACGTGTTTGTGTGAAATGGAACTTTCTGTGTAAGAACAAATTAAAGTTATGTGTTGTTTGCTTTCCATTTTTGTAGAGACTGTGGGGCGCTATGACAATAATGAATTTTACTTTCCAAATTAGGTGTAAGACTTGAAAGATGTAGCAGGTAATGGAGAGGAGTAGGTCTAAATCACTTCTGCCTCCATCCATCTGCCCCTCTTTACACTGCATCATCACACGGAGGTGGACTGGTTTGGTAACATCTTTAGTTAACTTTTAAGTTCTGTTACTTTAAGTAGCACTTGTAGCAAAGTTCTTATTTTCGAAAACAAGAACCTTCATTTGTATTTCTATGTAATGTTACTTTATGATGTAACAACATTGTTTCTTCTAACCCATCCCCCACTTCTGTTGTTTTTCTTTTTCGCCCCTTACGTCCTCAAGGCCCAGATGAAAATATGAACTTACAGCGGAAAGTTAATCTCCCACACATACGCAGAGCGCAGGCTGTAACTCAATCCAGCCTGCTTTGTGGGAGGCCCACTTGTCCTCATCTTGCAGAATTAGTTGTCCACTTATGAAGAATGAGATTAAAATGTAGTTGGCTCTTATTAAACCACAGTATGAGCACAGAAGCATAAAGGATGGCTGTGTGTTACAGGGTGAAGAGGTGCAAATATGTGTGCACATGGGCGTGTGTGTTTGCGTGTTTTGTACATTAGGTGCAGGGTGTGAAGGGCGGGGGCTTGAGATTCCCAAGCAGGCCTTATTGGAGATGATTACGCTCATAAAAGCTCAGCTCTGTAAATTGCCCCCCCTTCTCTCCTCCTCCTCCTCCCATGTGCAGTCTAAACACACTTAATCAGGAGCAGGTGTGTCTTGATGCATTTACCGACTCCTTGCTGGTAATTTGTGATGCCAAAACAGCATCAGGATGGACTACTCTCTATCTTCAGCGCTCGTGAGATGACGGCTGCAATCGACAGATATGAATGAAAGTTTGAATCTGAACAAATGTATAACATATTGCTTTCTTTTTACTTTGTTTCCTAATTTGTCTCTTCTTTCTCCCCGCCATCACTCTCCTGCCTTCCCCTTGCTGGCTGTCACTTGTGTGTCTTAATTCACAGTGGGATCAGCCAGTGTTGGGGATCTGTGGGTTAATACGGTTACCAGGATAACAATCTCCCCGTGCATCGCTCCATGATAGATGGCCACACTGTGTATATGTGTTGAGTGATTGAGCAAGTGGCTGAGTGAGTGAGAGATAAAGTAAGCGGCGGCCGTGTAAAAATGTGTGTGCGGTCCATAAGCGCCTGTGTGGAGGCGAAGAGGGCCGCCGTATCCGTCAGAAGAGAACAATGGCTTTTAAATGAATCTGGGAGCTCGTAAATCACACAAAGAGAGAGCCCAAATGCAGCGCTGATTGCCTGGACGTCAGAGTCAGCGGACGACAGGAAGGAACGAATGAATGAGAGAATGAACGAAAGCCCCAGCGAGACACCTTGTTAACGCCTGAACAAAGCGCCTCCATTAGGAACCAATGGCCTACTTATGCAAATGACTCCACATAGACAGTACAGTTTCTCTGCTTAAAGTTCTGTCCTTGGGAAGCATGTGCAGTCAGACAGGACAAATGTAAATAAATCAAGGGACAAACACTTTGTATTACTTATATGTACTTCTGAAGCATTCACTGAACTTGTTGTTGGTTACTTGTTTGGAGAGTTACAATGTTGCTTCATTCTTAAATTACACTTTTCAAACATTTGAGTTGCCTAACTTGCCATTCCTCGCACATGGTTTTAGTTTAATCTCACATAATAGAAACGGTCTTGATTGGGATATAATTTGGCTGCTTCTTGTAATGTCTGTAGCTGCTTACTGTGTTAATGCTAAGATGTTGTAAATCATTAGAGCCATCTTCATTATGGTTAGTGTGAGTGTTGCCTCAGAGCTGAGATGAGTGGTAGGCAGCGCGTAATTACAGGTATGTGGAGAGAAAACATGCAATTAGAGATGTTGAGGAGGCACTTTGCACACTTCTTGTGCTCCTGTGTGTTCAAGCTGTTCAGCTCTTCTACTTTTCTCGAGCTCTTTGTGTGCTCTGTACAACAACAACTGGTCATGACCCTGGGTCACTGTTAGGGTTGAACTCGATGGGCCACCATGAGTTGCCCAGCTGATGGACTAAAGTTACAAAGAGGTCAACTGTCATGACTTTCGGACATTGCTGTTAGTCTCAGCTGTCTGTTCTCGGGGAAAGCGGACAACAAAAATAGAGAAGAAAAATGACTGTGAGAAAGTGATAATATAAAATAAACAGGTGAATTCTGGGCCATTGTTTACTATTTGATGGATATAAAAACATGATCACTCCCATTTCCTTACCCTTCTTTGCTGTGACCATAATAGTGTGTAATGTGCTGGCTGATGAGGACTTTGAAAGACTAGCCATTCAGACTCTGAGGTTAGTTAGTCTGGCTTCTGTGGTCAGACAGTTTGGCTGGAAAAGCCTTCTGTTAGTTAAACCTCTCTTGCCCACAGATCACCCTATAGACTATAGAGACACACATAAAGATAAACAAAATATACAGAATAAACTACAAACTCAAAAGTGCAACGTTAAGTTTACTTTTCTTGCCTTGAACAAAGAACAGTGTCTTGGGTGACAGGTTACTTGCTGCCTTTAACTTCAAAGACTTTAACACCTTCTTTTTAAAACATAAAATTATATTGTATTGAATATTATCTTGAAGGTCACTATGGTCTTTCTCAAACCACTTCTTCTACTATGTGTTCCAGTGTTACTTCACTGCTACTGGCCATCATCATCATCCATAGGTACATTGCTACACATAACTTTGTGACCTTCATGCCTTGAATAAGGTATTAACTTCTTGCTCCATAAACTCAGCCAACTTTCATGGTCTTATAGATCTAATAGAAGTTTATATGAGTCTTGACGTCACAGTCCCTCGTTGCATTTTTCTATTGGCTCCACACCGACAGATGCATCTCAAAGCTCTAGTTCCCAAGACAAATGTGTCCTCAGAAAGAGTGACAGCTGCTCTTCTCCTTCACTAGGAGCAAGAAAGGAGAGTACAGTGTTATAAAACAGACCCCAAGTGAATGTGAGTGAAACAGGTGGGCCGCACCGTCACCGAACAGTGGACAAACAACAAGAGCAGTTGGTTCCGACTGGGTCGACGTTTAAAGTATTTTTCTGTGACGCACATGCCACACATAAACACACGCACTTGCAGGAACATGAGCACATACAATATTTACACTACTTTAAGTGTTGGGTTAAAGGAGGCGTGGCTGACCTGCTGAGTCATAATTAAGGGCCTAACAGAGCAGAGCCTTTAGGCCTTTAGGCCAGCCATAGGCCCTGCCCAGACGCACTCCTCAGACAGTCTTGTTTATGTTTCATTAGAGTGCAATTATATGTCGCATCACACTTACACTTGTCTCACACTTTCTCTGATGCTTCTTCATCTCCATGCTTTTTAAATATGGGCACTATGTACTTTTTCAGGATTTGTACTCACTGAAGGACATTCTCTTCAACTGTACCGCTTGTACACATGGGGCTGATAAGTCCAAAGAAAATATGTCAAATATCTGAGTAATGTTTGGATCTGGTGGGATATATGTTCTCACATAGTGTCTGTGAAAGAGGGGTTTCCCTTTTTAATGTCAGGGAACAATGCAAAATTGGCATCAAAGCTACATATTTTAATTATTTTGAGGTTATGTGTTTTATAGAAGTTACCCAGTGTTGCTTGAAACAGAATCCCTTTGTAGAATCGGGAAACGGGGAGGAGTGCCTTTAAGTCTGAAGTGGACAGTTCTTCTGGTCTCCTCCCTGACTACAACACTGAAAGGCAGGTGCAATGAGCTGCAAGTTGAAGTTCGGACACAGAGCTTGGGAAGAAGAAGAACAAGAACAGGTGGAAAAGAAAGTTGGCTCTAATTTTAAACCAAAGCTTCCTTGGGCACACAAGCAATAACAAGACACAAACTAAACCCACCTCTGTTTGGCCCACATTGGAGATGGGTTACTTAATTCAATCGGTTGAAAAATAGCTTTCTTCTTCTCCTTTCATATGCATGACTAAAAACAAAAAAACATTGTCTGTTTAGAAAACCTCAGCCCCAACTTTGGCCATTTTAAGCCAAAACAAACACAAAAAGTCCATTTAGGTCATGTAGGTCTGGCCTATTTACTTAGAGAGTAAATAGACAGATACGTATGTGTCCCAAAATATCTAAGAAAATGGTGGGCAAAAAGACCCCAAGCCATCTTAAATCAATATGTAATAATTGGTGGTTGTTTATTTGCTACCAACACTAGCACAAATGAACACTCAACACAGCGTCTAACACACTGAACCAAATCCAGGGCAAGAGGGCACAAGTTGAACATCACAGACCCACCCATAATTTCTGTGCCTAAAACTAATAAAAAAAATGGCACTGTGACACGAAAACACCCACGCTACGAGTAAAGAATCAGTTCATTCAGAGTGATGTGATGTCATTATATTGCAGGAGCACATTTGCCCGGAAAGATACCACATCTCGGTGCGAGCTTCAGTCTGTGAGTCAATAACCGCAGGTGGCAAAGTCAAGACACACAAAAAAAATTCCATGTTGTTAAAATAGCCTGCAGGTTTGCATAACAATCTAGTCTTTGCTCTAACCTGCATCTGGGAGTGTGTGTGTCGAAAAAGGTGGCAGAGTGGACACCATGCTTTATTTTTTTTTTTAAATATGCATGAGCTTTACTTTTACTTCATGTGCTATTTGTCATTTGTTTCATCGCTTCCATTCGGTGCTCCGTATATCCACTTTTGTTTTGCCTGCTTTTTATTTACCATTTCCTGTGAGAATGGAAAGCCCCCTCAGACAAACAGCATAGTCCCAATGCCGTACTTTGTCTCGATGTCTCTTGGTTCAGCAGGCTATGTAAACACATTGGGTGGATTACAGCTGGCCTGGTAGGAGAGCAGTGGGACATGGAGTGTGCGTAGGTGTCTACATATTTATGTAAGCACGCAGCCATATGTGTGGTAGAACTTGGAGTTACTGTACAAGACATGGAGCAAATGAAGAAATGGTGCAATGCTGTGAAATGACTGACTGTCTGTTTTGTGCGGGGGTGTTAAAGACATAAGATACCAAGGGTCTAGTGAGGAGGATTACAAAATTTGGAGTCCGTAGGGGGATTGAATGCCTCATTAAGTTTGGATGCTCACGTGTGGATGTAGACAGCTGTGAACGACAGACATCATTTCAGCTGAACGCAGGAGTTGGCTTGAGACATCAATTAAAAAAGTCAAAGAGCTTGTAAATAAATCAAAGTTTGACCAGTGATATATACATATTTTAGCGTGATAACATATTTGGAGGTTTATGAGGGCCTGTGTGTGTCGGCGTGCGTCTAAGTGCAGTCCCGCAAATGGAGTGTTTTCAGAAGGAAATACCTTGACAGGTTTTTGGAACAGCCGACTGGGCACCTCTCTCCATCTCCCACTTTCCTCCCACTCGTTCTGTGCTCTTCCTTTGGTGTTTTAGTTTTTGGTGTTATTTTACACTCGCACACCCTTCCTCTGGCTTAGAGCAACACTTTCTCTCTCCCAGTCACTAATGTTGTATAACGGCCGTTTGGTGATCAGAAAACATTAGAAGAGAATTGTGAATAATAAATTCCATTAATATTTTATTTTGTACACTTTTATTTATAAATAAAAATGACTGAACAGAGATTACTGTGACCTCATATGTACAACTGTATTTCTCTGTACTCATTTGCCCTTAGTATAAAGTCACATACTGCACTTAACGACGGGCACAAAATAGGACACTCTGTTGACCTTTAACTTCCATAATTTGAAAAAACTAGTCAAATCTACGTCTAATAGTAACATTTTTTTGAAGATGTCATCTCCGACAGTTACTACAACTATTACCTATTAATAAATATAATAAAGGTGAAGATGTTCCGTCCTTCTTAAGGACTTTGTCATATAATTTCAACTGATAAGAGAGCTAAGTAACATAACAGAGAGTTGTCATGCTACTGATCCACAAGAGAATAAAAACTCACACTGCTCAATCAACATTTAACAGTAAAACCAGAGTCATGCATTTATCTGCTCATGAACAATCACAGTAGTTTCAGGTTTCTTTAAAACCTTTTCTTGAATATGTCCTGGATGAATATAAAAACCTCCACAGACAATAATTATAATTTTAAGGTGTGATATAAATTTATGTTGATGTGCTCTCTCAAGATGGTAGCATAATACTTTCCCCAAAAGACACTTTTACAAAAATGGGAGATTGACAGCTTTAGTTACCAATTGCAGTCTGTGTAAGGTGGGAATTAATCATATGGACTGTGGGGAGGTCGTCATATGATTTTTGAGAGTCTACTGCTTAGGCAGCAGAAATGTCCCAATTAACTGAATGGTAGGAAGCACTGAGGCCACCTCTGTCTTGACAGTAGACAGTTGAGAAGCTGTGTGAAATGTCCTTGTATAATATTTATACATTTATATATGTAGATTGGGTTCCGTTAATATGCTTGGTTTTGGGTTGTTATTTGTTCAGAAAATTGTCAAAACAGAAAGTCTTTTGCAGGAACACACATAACTATAGCAGACATGCAGTAGAACGTAAACAGAAAAGAACTACTGGAGTCCACTATGAGTTCATTGCTTTGTTTACACTGACCCTTGCATAAATGCATGTCACAACTCTTTACAGCAGGGGTCTCAAACTCGCGGCCCGGGGGCCAACTGCGGCCCGCAAGACGATATTTTGTGGCCCGCAGGACGATATGAAAGTTAAATGTTAGTGCGCCCTGCGGGTTTTATATGAATGGCATGTTACCACGTTGTGTGTGGAAGGTTCCTTTTTGTGCAAGCTGGAACTGAACCAACCTACCATCACAGTGGAGTATATGGCTCCTGGGGGCGGGCCATCAGCTGGGCTTGTTGCAGGCAGAGAAACATTTAACAACTATGGAGGAGCCTGTGTAACATCACATAGCCGCCATAAATTTACTGCTTCTTACTGTGTTTGAAATGAGCATATTTGACCTTGAGCTGAACAAATTCAATGTTACTGGCATTAAATTTGGCATCATGTGGATTGTATTTTGTTTTCCCATCATTTGAAATGGGCTGATTTGTTTGAAAGTTGATGGCAATTTGACCGCCACTATCCATGCAGATTTGTTATTATGACGAATCTGCAAATTAACGCCGATGTTATGTTGACAATATCACCGAGGGGAGTGGACATCCAATGGGGCCGCTCATTCATGTTCTTCAATATTCCATTTAAGTTCAGGATAGCTCAGGTTCAGAAGAACCCATTGAAGTTAAAGAACTTTTAGTAATGACGTTTGAGAGGATTTAACAAAGCTTTTTTTGTGGAATACCTGATCCGGCCCAGCCTCACCCAGACTCTTCCTCCTGCGGCCCCCAAGTAATTTGAGTTTGAGATCCCTGCTTTACAGCATAATATTTCTGAAAAAACTACATTCTTTTTTTCATTGTATGACAGGATAAGTATGTGAATTGTGATTTCAGTATTTTGTGGAGGTGCGCCAACACAAAGCAGTGATTCTAGTTTCACACTTTCCTTACTTTCTCTCATGCCTCTATTCTTAACTCTCTTTCACACAATCAGTGCTGACAGTTTAAAGAGAGAAATGCTCTCACATTTGTCAGTGGCAGATGCATCAATGTCTTTTAATGATAGAAGGTGACATTCCACAGAACTTGCAGACACAGGAAGGCCTCAGGAAACAGGAAGTAACCGAGGTTGAGCTGTTCAAGTCACTTACGGTTACTCATACGAAAGTCTTAGGAAGTTGTGTGACGATGAGGTGATAAGAGGATCATCATTAGTGGAACTGAATAGAAAAAGAGGGAACATTGTGAATGTCAGTTGTAGTTGAGTAACATAGAAGGAAAGTGACTAAAAAATATTCAGTTTGTAACTATTTTTGTTGCCAGAATTTAAAATAGAGCCTGAAGTTGCAAGGATGCTGTGATTTTATTATCATAAAACAAATCCACTGTTTTCAAACTAGAATACCATTTTAAGTCTCATTTTTGTGTGGAGTGTGGATGCAATACTGCAAAAAAAGGACAATCAAAAGTTTTCTGTTGCCCTCTTCCAGCTGTCATTTTAAATGTACTATGTAGAATAAACACTGTTTTTAGACGTGTCATTGTAACACCAAGTAGACTTTATGACATATTCTGTCTCATCTCATCTAAATCCTCATATCAGTCTTTATTAAATAAACTGTAATTGGATGACTCTGACCCAGTGTTTGGGAAATAATGGCCCACATTGTATACATGTAAATATTCCTTTTCCATCTGCAGTTTGATAAATGCTTGATAAAGATGTTGGCTTTTATGCAAATGGGAATGTGATGCCTTTGCTGTGATTAAATCCAGGATAATTATCACAAAGAGAAAACTTTACACAAACATGTTTTAAGGGGTTTCACACCAGGAAAGGTCAATTACTGATAGCAGCATTAATTAATCATAATATTTCTCACTAGGCCTGTCCCTGTTAGTGAATGGGAAAGCCGTATCGTCTTTGCCTCCGCCAGTATACAGTATAAATGAAAGTGTTCCTGACGCAGAGGGGACGATGTTACAAGGGAAGCGTATTGTCGTAGCTTTGGAAAGCTGGCGCAGGGTGAAACGAGGGAAACAGGAGAACTGGCAGGGTGCCAGAGCCCATGCAGTGCCAGGTGCAGAATGTAGGGTACAGAGGTGTCCTTCCTTAGCTCCCCCATGGAGGGCACCAGCCTTTACGGAACATCCACTGTCCCAGTACCCTCTACCGCTGCTGGGACACTTTCCTCCAGCGCTGCCCTGGAATGCACTTGGTAAAAATACAACTGTGAGGATTGTGTCAATGAATGGTATGTGTTTTGTGCCACAACTGATACACACATGTTCCACCCAAAGTAACCCTCCTCCCTTTCATCCTCTATATGTTGGACATTTTATGGCTCATGTGTTGTGACAGTGTGAAAGGCACAGGAAGGAAGGCTGCGTTTCCTCTGATGCTCTTGCTCCTGGTCACCAGAGCAGATAAAAACACACAGCTATGGACAACCATCACAACAGAGATGCACGCTGCCTGCACTAACACCCCCTCCCACCCCCCTACAGACCCACTTCCACCAGGTTTGGCTCCAGTCAACACCCCCATCCCTCCTTTAGCATCACACATTTACTTTTGTTGTCCCACTCACTTCAGTCCAATAAAGCATTTTCACAAAACAAAATCCTCATGTGTTATCATAAAGTGTTTCATGTCTAATGAAACCACTTGGAGGCTTGTGGGGCGTAGCTATACTGCAGCACAAAGTAAAGTATTACCAGCTAAGATCAATGAACTATTTGGGTTACTAAAAAAATAAGCAATAAAAACTGTCCTGCCACAGCATACAATTTGTTTGTTACGAATTAAAGAAAACTTTATCATGCCGTGCCACTCATTGTTTGATGTGTTGTGCTACAAAGTGTGATTGCCATTGTAATCAACGGACATCTGCAGTGTACAATTCAAAGTCTCTGTTACTTTCTTAGTTGTGTGTGTGTGTGTGTGTGTGTGTGTGTGTGTGTGTGTGTGTGTGTGTGTGTGTGTGTGTGTGTGTGTGTGCGCACTGACGTAAACCCCTCTATCTGATGATGCCCTTCTAATCCCTACAGTGATGTGTCATGAATATAGAGTTTAAGACTCAAATCCCCAGGGATACACAGGCTATAGATAGCTTGCTCCTTCTATGCACACACACCTCCAGCAGCTGGCCTGTCCCACTCCGGCACACACTGTGCACGCTGCTGCTGACCCTTTTGACGCGAGAAGGTCCAAACAGGGACAAGCCAGAAAAGGGTGATTAAAAGGAAAGGAAGAGTCTGAAGAATATCCTTTGAGGAAATTACTGAGCAGTGCAAAAAGTAATATGTGTGCCCATAGATCTGTTAAATATCTGACAGTTGTGCTTATTTTCATAATTCTGCTCATTTTTCTTATCAGTGCTGTTAACATTGTTGAAAGATCGCACTAGTTTGAGCTGAACAACGTGACAACATTGCAAATATTAATGCATTAGCTTTACAAAATTTTAAAGCACCAGAATGACTTTTTACCACTTGATTGTTTTGTTGATGATAGCCTTTTCACCTTATTACAAAACATCTTCAGGTCAGCAAATATTTTAACACAATAACAATACAAAACAATGACAAAGTTTCTAAATGTCTCACTGTAGAAGCAAATTGTATGTTTCGTAGAAAAAAAGAAAGTTAAGTTGTAATAAAGCAGCTTTGTTCCTTGATTAACTCAGACACAGCTAGGCTTGCTGCAGGAGGTCTGTGTGTGAAGTCATTACATACAATTTTATGCTAGCACAAATGTGTGGCATGTACTGTATTTTTTTTGTCGGCTCAGTGTGTTTCATTCAAATTTAAAATGTGGTTCCTGTTAAATGATTGTACAAAAATTGTGGCCTCCAACTCACACTGTGATATGTAGGTGATAAAAGACATAATTTAACTATAATCGCCTGCTCTGCTTTGCTTAGCCCCACATGTATCCCGCCACACCCCATAAGCCTGCCTACCCATATGGCTTAGGGATAATAAAGCGAACAGCCAGCAACACGTCTATGTGCTCCCAAGCCAAGCCAAAGGAATGCACATCCCCTCAGTTCTCTTCCACTCTTTATCTGTCCCATTTAGTCTTCCTCTGTCTGTTGATCGTTTTTCCCGCTCCTCCCTGAACACAGAGTGGAAGACCCTCTGTTAAAACCGGGTGGTATTCACCTCAGTGTAAGTTGGCATCCAGTAGTGTGCTTGGGTGAACTCAACTGATGCCAAAGAAACCAGTCTGACGAGAATCTGAAGAGCTTGCCCTTGGGATGGAGGGTAGAGGGGAAGGGAAGTGGGGATGGAAAAAGGGAGGGAGTGTGAGGATGAAATGAAAGGTAAAATAAACAATTATGTGAAGGCTAGAGGAGCTGAGGTAGTTTAGTTAAGACAAATTTTCATGGATTAAAGCATATAGCATATGTCTTCTAATCGTCTCAGTTGTATCACTGTAACACTTCATAAAAAGCATGGCTGTGTTCAATATAGAAATAGTATTGTTATATGGTAAATTAATCTGCCACTAATCCTGAGCTAGGTTTTGAAAGCAGCAGTCTGAATAGAGAAGCCCTGACCTCAGTCTCCCCAGACACCCACCTTCTCTTAGGTTGTCTGGGAAGTTCATATCTCACGTTGGGGCACGGTCAAAACACTTGTCGAAAAAGTAATCCAGGTGCGACCATAACTGACTTTTCTCCAAGACAGAGCTCCTCAGCCTGCTACCTTTCTCTAAATCTATTTTTATGTCCCATTCACAGCTTTTACCCCCCATCTCCTTCGCCCTATTCTTTCTCATTCCTTCTTTCTCTTCTCATCCGAGGCCCCCCACCTTTCTGTCTCTCTGTGCTGCGGTGGGACACCCAATGAGGCCCGCGGCAGGAGCTGTGATGAGCCCGGGCCTGGATTTGGAGCAGGACTGCTCTCGGTTGAGCGGGATCCAGGCCCCCCGAGGGGATGAGGGTGGAGGGGACGGGGGGGGGGGTAGTGGCAGTACAGTTCTGGATCACCTTCAAAGAGCTCCGGTCCCAAAGGATTGTGCAGATTCTTCTGTAGAGAGGAATATAAAAGGGGGGAGAAGATTGAGGGAGAACGACAGGAAAGACATGGGAGACAGGAGACAAGGGGAAAGTGTGGAGAGAAAGAAATGATTTGGGTTGTAACTTCTTTACACAACATGCAAGCACTTGCCCTTCATAAGGCAAGCTGCACTGCGCTGATCTATCTGTGTGCTTGAGCAGGGAGACATGGAAAATTGAGGCTGCACAAAAGTGTTGTTGTGCCTCCCAGGAGCTTCCTTTAGGGGTTGGTGGTGTTTGTATGTGTGACAAGGATGAGGCTGTCCACCCATTACTCCTCATACACACACCACTAATGTGCCTCCACATAAACAAGGACATTGTCATTCATAAGTGATTGTTGTGCTGTTGGTGGGTGACTTTCAACGCACATTTAAAAGTGCATGACAATTCAACAGAACTTAGACATTTGTACATTTTCACTTTCTGCACCAGCAAATGGTGCATTTTATAGTTTGTGCTTGTTGTGCATCAGTGACAGAGCTTCATCCTAAGTCTGGGTCAGCAGTTTGTTTAGCATCAATTAGAGGCTCTGTGTTCCTCAATGCAAGCGTGAAGGGAGAATTAACGTGCAGTGGCACATTCCCACCAGTGTATTATTTCACACAGCACCTCAGTGCTTGTGCATTTGTGCTTTTACAGTCCTCGTGAATACATATGTCCATATACTTAGATTTGTACATTCATTCAAGTACGTGCTTGGCTGTTCTATTTTCTTCTCTGTCTTCTCCTCTCCTCCCTGTCTCTCTTTCAAGGACTTTGGTTTGACCACAGCCATTTCCCGTAGCCTCCACTGTGCCTAGCAACACAGTGCATACTTTCCATAGAACATGCATTTCATGTGTGAGAAGATATACAGATACCGCTGAAAGTCTCTAGTAAAGTCTAGTAAGATTAGTAATAAAACTGCCCAAAGCAGTGGCTGAGCACTAAACTAGAAACATGTAAGAGATTAAATACAGCTTCTGAATAAAATGAATGAAACACCACAATAATTGGTTTAGTCTGTGTTTGTATTTTACTATGCTGTTTTAGAAATAAAGAGAGTAACCTGTTTTATCCAAGGAAGTGAGAAAGAGATTGTGAATTTAACTGTGAAGCTGTGTTATTGTGTCAAAGCAGAGAATACATGCTCTAAAGATTTACTAGAAGATTGTGTGTAAAATATGTCTGCAACTTGTCCACTTTTAGTCATTCACATATTTTCACAACAGGCTTTTTTAAATTATTGTAGCAATAGGTTCTTTACTATTAAAGAACAAAATATATTCATAAAGCTAAACAGTAAAAACCCTCCAGGTGCTGCTGGATTTGGGCCAAGTTATAGACCTTAAATACCAACATGTTCTATCTGCTTTTACCGTATCACATGCTCATATAATATATAAAGATGTTAACAATATCTTCCCTGATTATATGCTTGAATGTACCTATTATCATGACTATAAACACATTTTCAACACCAACATGTCTAGGTATAATAGCACCATTGTTTTCTTTCCAAGAAAGATATGAATCATTCATGATCATTTAACATTATTATGTTAGAAGTGATTAAAACAAGCCTTACCCTCTAGAGACATTTGGATTGAACTCAAGCCAGGAAATGTACCACACACTGGCACTGCTTTGCCAAAATCCTTCATTTTGGCAGGTTTTACATTATTATTTCTAACATACTTCAACTACACCCCCTGCATAAACAAGGAGTATAGTTTCAGCTCTTTTGTGCCCTTATTGTATTCTTTGATGGGGGTGGCATGTCAGTGGGCCGGTGCCAGAAGAGAGGTTTTCTTGCTTTGCCAAGGTATGCCCTCCTCGCATTGTCTTGTGTTGGGTTTGCACTGTACTCACTTGTAAACAGTGAGATAAGTGTGGTTTATGTGTGACTTAGGTGTAAGGTGCACTCAGTGCCGCCCTGACATGTCTGTGCCAAAGCCCAACAGGGTGTAATTATTCTGGACTGGGTCAGCACTTGATTCTGTGTAAAAATACCTGGCTACTTATAGAAGGGGAACAGAGGGGGCAGCTCCTGCACAGGGAAGCCAGTTTTCACACATTTACCCACCTACACCTAGAACCAACCTATTTCTGTCCAAGTGTAATATCAGTGGCTTATTGAGTCCTTTGACACAGAGGGTTTGCCATAGACCCATAACATTAGTCTTCAGTTCAATCTCTGTTTTGTCAGAAGGCAGGTTGGCATGATGGATGGCACTTACAATCCTCATGTATCCCACAGAAAACAAGACTTTATGTCCCTAAACTGAAGTTATATCCAACATTTAACACTTAAGATTATGTTACATATTAGGCTGATGAATGCTATTTACATGAGTTTTAACAGTGCTAAAGGGGACCACCAGCATCAGTAGAGCCAGAGATACTTGACGTCAGGCCTAAGAACAAATATTTTTATAACATTAGAGTCATTGAAGAGTCATTTTAAGTCTAACTTAGTCCTGTATCATGGGGTCTCTCAGACAAAACCCTGTTAGCATTGTTGCTAAATCGGTTGTGTAAAACTATGCAGAACTGTGTGTTCATTAACATGCACTGTCCCGTCCAAATAAATGAAAAAAAAAAGATTTCCTCCTAAATGTAAAAGTACTGACCTACTAAATACTCAATACAATATTCCACTCATTGCTGACTTTCTGTGCAGTACCTTTCCACTCTCTGAATGTTACCCACTCCGCCCCTTTCACACCACATCTGTCCCTCTGCCCTCAGAGTCAAGGACAGCCCGGGCCAAGCCGACATACAGAGGACAGTTCTGCCCCAATCAGGAGACAACAAGCGCTTGTGTCAATTAAATGGTATGTGCTTATGCCGCAAATCACAGACACATGTTCTGTTTTACCCCTCCCACCCTGTGGCTGCAGCCTCTTTTCTCCACCACCTAATGCAGTGTAATCATCCTCATTACCTAATGAGACCCTACTGTACACACACACTCTCCTTGTGCGTCTCCATTTCACTCTTTGACAAATACACGTGTGGAAAGTGCTGGCATATGCTCACACTAAATTGTATGGTCTACTCTGTTATAGACATCCATCTGAATCTGTCCCTGCACTCAACTGTCAACACTGTACCGCTCGCTACCACAACACTCTAAAGCCCCTAATGCCACAGTAATACTATTGTAGCATGTATTATCAACAGGACAGTGAACACTGAATTAAGCTGGCAGCTGGGGAGGGGAGAACCCCCTCATTAGCTCCCTCCAATGTATCTACTTCCTCTAATCTCTTACAATAACATAATCTCTTTAAAAGTGCTGCAGCTTAAATTCAATCTGCCTAAAACCTGACACGTGGATGAGGTCAATGCTCTGCAAAATCCAAACTGGGGTTCATACACATAGCTAGTGTGCGTGTTTTGGAACAGGCCGGGTCAGTATGGCACGGTCTGGTACAGGAGACTCCGAGTGTGCAGAAGAGTGGCTTCTGCGACGTAAACATTCACGTCATAGAAATACTGCATTTTAACAACGTTTATAATGAGATATGTATAATTAGAATGAAGGCGAGAGTAAATGCTTGTGTATGGTGGTGTGAGAGACTGGGGGTATAGCCCTTTACTGCTTCTATAAACAATGGAAGGAGATTGTTTCTGGTTTATTTCCAAATTTTAAAACTTTAAATTCCGGAAGCTGAATCTGTTTTTACGTTTTTGGGGCTTACTAATTAATTCCTTTTCACGCTTAATGCAATTCTGACAGTGAATGCATTGTTTTAATTCATGAAGCTAGAGCGCGCTGTGGCTAATGGGCTAAATGCTAGCTTTATGTTTTTTTTTTGTTTTTACAAAACTTTGCAAAACAGTTTATCACAAGAACAAAACCAGCTTAATTTTAGAAAATTATTAGTGTCGTCCTTTTTTCACTTTAAATGTTTCCATATTTACAAAGCTCTATTTGGGTTCTTTGTCTTTAACAAGTGGACTACACTGTCCTTTAACAAGTGGACTACACTGATGAAATAAAAAAGACGTTTTTTTTTTGTTGTTGTTTTTGTTTTTGTTTAAAGTATCTCTTTTTGAAAATTATCAATTCTGACCCGATCTATACTGTACCCTCCACATCTTGATGCACACCAAGCGTCTGCTAAATGACTAAAAATGTGAAACAAGAGTTCTCCCAAACAAACCTTGGAATGGTTTGACTGAAATGTAATCATGAATCAAAAACTGAATGTGTCAAAAAGAGGTGCTTAAACGTTGTTTTATCAGCACATTTAGGGACAGTGGTTTAAAACAAACCCCACCAGCACTTTCAGTCCAACTGAAAGCTTTGTTTTAGGCAATGGGTTGCAATGCAAGATTAACCTGATTTCAGGTCAAATTTGGACCTTTCACACACATCCCATTATCAGCGGCATCTAGGCTCAGTCTGTAGTAATGATTTTTTAATGTTACTAATGCTGGTGTACAGGCATACACTTATGACACACACAGCTTTTCCTGAGTCAGACTTATTCCCTCACTGCCTTCCTTCAGTCAGACTGGCCTGCCGCCTCACTGTTTCTCTGATCCCAGTGCAGTTTGCATGCTCTCACTGCCTTTATTCCTTCAAAACCCTGTTGTACAGCCGTGCTCTTTATTTTTTGATGGTTTTCCATAGTGTCTCTTGCCTCCAAACCACTTACAGATGTTGGCAGCAGGGAGCGTTGTGGCAACTCCAAACGGGGAAATCTAAATAGAGATCTGGCTGTAAAATACAGAAGAAGGCGTGGAAAAAGAGAAAACAAGAAGAGAGCAAGAACGCAAATGTGTGAATGGGTGATAGGGAATGAACAAAGCACTGAGGGAGCATTAGTGTAGAATTATTTGAAAGTATAAAGTCCTATCAGGCATTTAAGATCCAAGATTTAGTGCTGCTGTACTTGTTTTATTTGTAAAATAAATATTCTAGATTTCTACTACTTAATGTCTAAAACAGGAAAATGTATTGTCCTTCAGAATAACTTGTTTTATAATATACAAAAGAAAATAGGGTAGCATTTCTACAGCCGATAATGTGTTCTCTTAAAACTCGATATAGTTCAAACCACAACGTCATATTCCCCTTTCCATTAACTGCTCCCCCGACAGGTTTTTCCATTTAAAACAACACAGTGTAGCAGACTTAAGGACATAAGAATGAAGCTGTTAAATTGGAATTTGGGGAGCCCCACTGGAAAAGAGTTTGGCAGTAGTTTTAAAGTCTAGACTCGGTCTGGCTCTGCAGTGGTAGCTCCATGTCACCTCCCTCCACCTGTTTTACAGGAAGTAGGCCTGTCCCGGGGGATCACAGAGGAAATGTGTTGAAATGCCGCATCCTGCTCCGTCTCAGAGATCACCAGTGCTAATGCCTACGATGTCCAGACACCTCCTATAGCGAGAAAAGTAAACACATAGGAGTGGTGGTGCGTTCGCAGTCGTGCCGCTCCCTGAGCTGTGATTGTAAAGATGAGTGACCTGTCTCTCCTGTCTGCCCTCATGCCCCCTCCTCTTCCTCTTCCCAGCACTTTATTTATTAATGGATCCATTCAATTATTTACCTCACATCTTAGGGCGACAACAGGCCAGAGAACAGTACACAGGGTGGAGATGATACAGTACATGGCGTGCACAGACACAGACACTCGTGCAGTTAGTCATTTAACTCATAGACTCTAATGTGAAACAAATAACTGACATGAAATTAGTTTGGTCTGTGAATTGTTTCATTAATTCTACCAAATATCACTCCTCTTGTACTGTATATACTGTAAACAGTCTGTGGCTCGAAAATATAAAAAAGCACTTATTAATACAATTTATATTTTGTAATATACCCTGCATCTTTGGTGTTTAAACACTTTTCTTCTGTTATTTTTGCACTTTAATAAGATAAAAACTGCTTTTTCTTTAAATCAATTTGTACTTAAATTTACCTTTGCTTACTTATATACTATATGTGTTTCGCTCATGCATAATTTACCTTCTTTATTCCATGTGACCATCTGTAATTTTTCCCATTGAACGCTAAAGTGCCTCTTACATGCCTGGATAAAATATAGCTTGAATAGCTTTAAAAGTGCAAGGTAGGGGGAGGAAGAGGGGGCGGCTCTCGAGTGTCCTGTTTGCTGTGGAGTTTGACGGTTCAAACGTATCATTGACCGCTCGGTGTCTGCCCTTATCTTTTCTCTCTGGCCTTATCCCCACAGTGGCCAGACATGGATCAATCCCACCCGGAATTGGGTTTCACATCCCGGAAGCAGAGATGTACACATGGGTCACTTTCATCGACCCTTTGTGTGGCCATGTCCATAGGTATCCATCATAGAGACCATTGACTGGTTGTGACTATGAAGGTTCCAAATTCATCACAAAGAGAGGCTGCGGTGCGCGAGGTCAGCTAAAAAGTAGCGGCCGGTTGTTATCTCATCTGCAGTGTGGTTGAAATCAAGCCTTTGAAATATATAAAGGTAGCATTAAGGTGATTACAGCATCATGTGTGTTCATATAAGGTTTCATCTGCTTTGTAAAGTCGTTCTTTCAGCAGTGTTACAGTCAGATTTCTGCCACTGTAAACTCACTGAAATTAACCACAAATTAGAACCAATGATTGCATTGATGTATGAAGTTACACAATAGGAGCGTGATTATAATTCGGGTGTAATTATTTAAGAGAAAGCATGTGTGTTTTTGTTTGGGCGTGCTTGGGCGTTGCAGGCAGGAGATAAACAACAGATGAAGCGATGCTGTTGATGTGAACTCCAGACAGCGGCGGCTCAGCTGAGGATTGAAACGCGGGAACACGAGGGAACGGGACGCGGCGCGATGACTGAAAAAAGATGCTGAACATTGATTATTATTGAATTGGGTCCAGAACACCATGAGAGATTCCTGCAGAAATTCAGATATGCAAAAGAAAGGACAACTAAAGCAATTTTCACAATATAAAAACAACTTACATTCTTCCTCAATACTTAAATTATTTCATCTATTTGTGTCTCTGTTTGTCTCTGTTTGACCTCTTGGAAAACCCTTAATGCTTAGTTGTGTGTGTGTGTGTGTGTGTGTGTGTGTGTGTGTGTGTGTGTGTGTGTGTGTGTGTGTGTCCTTGGGAACGCCTGCTATAATTCTCTTGAAACCATTGTGATTTAGAGTAGCAGGGAAGTCACATCTAATGAAAGTCATGGGCTGCTGGTGTGGCAGTGAGTTGCACCGATTGTGTGCACTTAAAATTAGAGTTGTGCAATTTTGGAAAATAATCTAATTTTTTTTTTCAACCAAAACTGCAATTGCAATTATTTCAGCAATATTTTTTCTGCTTTTTTACATAGTTACAATCAATAAATATAACTGACACTTAACAAACTCATGTTAGATTTTGCATGAAATTATATGAATGAAAAACATTTTAAATCACAAGTCTGAATTTGAGTTTAAACCCTGGGGTCATTGTTCTAGACCTGGCCCACTTTATTTCTCTGACAATGATGTTAAAACTGCCAATGAAACCTTTTTGGTGTTTTTTTTTTCTGCTTTAGTTCCAGTCATGGATAGAGAGCTGCATTTTCTTTTTAGACCAGAGAAAAACTAAAAAGGTATATGTAGCAGAGATATTGAGTCTCAAAGAATACATGACCCCCCCAGCCCTCCCTAAAGGCGCTGTAGCCCATGGGCCCCCATCTTCTGAGATCCGAGCCTGCCAATTCTCATTTTCAGAAAGAACAGCATCTTTCAGGTACAGCACTTCTCAGGAGTCAACACAGCCTCGAAACAAATTTAGCTACTTTGCTAACTTTTATTCATCCAATAATAGTCTACATTTCCTGTCCTGTGTTGGGACAAAGTGTAGAGTTAAGAATTTGCTCTTCAAATTAGTGCGTAACAGAATAATTACATGACCAGAATACCTAGACCTCTCTGTCTTTCTTTGGACGACTCTGTTATTTTCTCCTTGTAACACACAACCTATGTCTACGTACAACACAATAGCAAAGTGTCTCAGGTTAATCACTAACTTACATTTCTTGCAACATTTGTAACATGACAAAAAAATTGCAGTCTAGCTATTTGAACATTTTTAATTATGCAATTTAGTTGTAAATGCGTTTAATTGCACAGCCGTACTTACTTAAAATGCACATGAACAGATTTCTTCTTATTAAATTGTGATTAAACCGTGGTAGCACAGAGGGAGTTCAGTCGACACTGCTAGAAATGAACACAACCATATGGCTCCGTGAATGAAGCCAAATTGTCTTTTCGAAGGAATGCTTTTCACATCTGAGAATGGGTGTCTAAATGAATACTTGAGCTCTGATGGGATACACCATGCTTTGAGCCTGCAGAGGTTGGTCCAGGTCCGAGGATGGTATCCTAAGCCTCGGGTGCTGCTGCTGATACATGAAGGAGCTGGTAGAGGCTGGCAGAGCATGCTGAATGCAGATAGGATCTCTGTGGGGGGGCGTGAATGTGTGATTGGAGACTAAAATCATTACAGTACGCCTGGTCACTGTGTCCTTGGCTCTTCCGCTGAGCCCTGGACCGACCAATTCTCTACTTTCCCTCCTTCTGTCCTTTTTCTTTCACTTTTAACATTTTATGACTTTTTACATGAAGGACTGCGCTGACAGAAAACATCCAAACTTTAAACTGGTCCCTCCAGGTAAGAGGGAATGTCACTTTCTGCTGTCTGTTAGTAATGCAAACAATTATAACCGTCTGTGAAAATGCATTTAATGATACACAGCACAACTCACAAGAGCGTGTTACTCTTTTAACTTGAATAATATTAAGAGCTGTATTATAATGAGTGCTTCTCGTGCCACTTTTCCCACATGAACTAAAAGAAAGGTTACGGCTAGGGTCAGGGTTTCTTCTAAATGAATTGTTTATTTTGAATCCAGCTGTCGGCTTCTGTTGTCTCTAATACACTGTCACTCGTGAATCATTACGTTGCACTGAGTCAAAAGCTGGTAAAAGGGATGTCCTCCAAACAAAATGAAACGTGTTGATGTTATTTTAATGTTCGAACCACAACAGTGCTCTCTCTTCCTGGTTCACCCAAGCTGCACTCTTGCCCCTGAGCTGCAGTGGCTGTCCAGAGAGAGACAGAGAGGAGAGGGAATGTAAACTAGACTGGCTCTCCTCAGGTCTCATTGGTTGATTCTCTGCATAGCGGTTTTGTCCTTGAGAATGTGCAGACACGGGGCAGATAATGTTCTGACACCAGAAACTCTAGACCGGACCAGATCAACACTTACTCCCGTCTTCTTGGTCTCCTTCTGCTTCTTCTTCTCTGCTTCTATGACCGGAAGTGTACACCGAACACACTATAACTGTTTTTGCTATAGTTAGAAAATATTAAAATAAGAATAATGCAACAAATAATTGAGTTGAAGTGTATCTAAAGACAATAACATGATTTTGAAACTGGACAGTACATTCCCCCTTGAGGCATTAAGGTTAAGTCATTAAATGGCTCAACTGTTATAAGCCTTATTGTGCTAGTTTCTGGTCTACATTTAGTTTTTATTTTTGTCCTCCATTCGGACTTAGCAATGTGTCTTTCTGCTTTCACTGTGACAAAAGCATCATTCCAAAAATAATATAATTGAACCCTAAATTTGGCTTTGGTGTATTTATAAATAAAGGAAATGACATATTGGCAGGGATTGTTCTAAAATCACTGTGCGTAGTGGCACGTGTTTATACACCCGAGCTCTAAGTGTCGACCCACATTCTATTTCATCGCACCTAATGTCACAGCCAGCGCAGGCGTGCACGTGGGGTTATTTTGATGCTGACTTTTAATGCTGTGATTGTGTAACACCCTCGAGCCTTTAAGTATATTCAGACCCACGCGCACACAGAGGCCTAAAAACTGATTGGAGCACTTAATGTAAATGCGAGGTTATCCGCGTCTTCCCCGGTGCGTCGCAAGGTCAAAGAGCTCGTTTTACTGCGTGCCGCTTCTGTAACGCACGAGTCAGCACGGCACGGCAGCGAGTATAGGCTACAGGAATGTCCCCCTGCGCAATGGCCCGAGCTGAACACAAAAACCTTAATCCCAGTGCCGTCAAGTTAAGATTTGTGGAATCTAAAGATAAAAAAAAGGCGAGGGCAGACCCCCTGCATGAAGTTAGAGGACACCTTGTGTGAATGTGTATCTTATATGTGTGTAGTGGATATATTATTGCGGTAATAACAATGTGTAAGTCTATAAATAAATTTATTGTTACTGAATATTTGTCATTGTAAACCTGTGTCACTATAGCACAAACAACTCGAGAGAGAATTCTTGCCATTTCAATGACTTTAATAAGCAAAATAGGAAACAATTTCTTCCAAAACAACCAAAAATAAGACACAACAGAAACCAGCCTGAATGGAACAGTTCAAATTTAAGTGTTTAACTGTTATTTATATAAACAGGATTGAAAATTGATCCCCATCAGCATCGCACAATACATGAAATTGATGAAAACAAAACAACAACCCGCTGCTGCAGTTTCACTTCGATTTCAACACAGTTGAATCAGTAACGAAAAAAAGATTGTTAAATGCATGACTTATTCAACAATAGTTTCAAATGCAAGCACCATGCTTATTTGATATGATCTGACAAGATTGTTAATTTAAATCATTAAAATAAAAACTTTAACTATGCATCTGGCCAGCAGAACCAGAATAATCAAATAATAATAAAACAGACAAAACAATGTATCATATAACATACAAATAGTTTTCATTTTGAGAATTTGCACAACCTGGATCCCCTTTTTTACTGACCGGCAGGAAAAAATCAGGAAAACATAGAGCTTTTAGAATCAAACGTCTAGCGTTATCTACAACTCCTCACAAAGCTTGACCAAATGTGCATCTAAAATATTACAAATATAAATTATCATGACGCGCGTGAATGCTACAGGTGGCCAATCAGATCGAGCTTTGTGAAGTTGGACCACGGCGCTTTTGCGCAGACGCACGTGATCGTGTGTGTGTTAAGTGTGAGCGCAGTTAAAAAAATTGTGGCCACGTGATAAAGCCAAACTTGAGGCCTGTTTAATAAAATTCCATATAACATCATAATATGTCTTCCTGGAGGGAGGTCAGCACAAACTTCAAAATGAAAACTTGGAAATCATTATCCAAAAGTGCACTTGACACACAAAAGTTTGTTGTATTTAATGCAACAGAAAAAATGCACTTCCCTCTCATCCTTTCTCTCCCTCTCAGCCTAAAACCCCAACTTAAAAAATACAAAACAATTGAAATTAAAACACAACTCAAAAGACAGAAAGAAGTTCAAACCAGCCTCCTCAATCTTGTTGTGCAGTTTTGCGGTTGCATAATATTTACAAGCCTAAAGAAACCCACACCACATGACACTGCACCGGCAGTTCTGCTGTTTGTCCCCTTTGCATTAATCTAACCCCAAACTATAGAGAAGCGCAGATCAACAACATGCTCTTAATATACACGAGAAGATGAAAGTACAAAATAGAAATTATTACCGTACATGTCCAGCATGCAGGATTAATATTTAATGCAGATTTTTTGTTTCAATATATATTCGAATATAACCAAGCAGGCAATAAATCAACGAGATGCTGCATAAAATGTCCCCCCTGACGGGTTTAATGACAAGAGTTGGAATTGCATAAAGTGATGTCTTGTTTTTTGAGGTTTGCTCAGTTTTCGGGCCCACTTGTCACGTGTGTGTGTTGCAGGCTCTGGTCAGGCCTACACTTGTTGTTCAGAAAGTCCTGTCACTGTGGACAACAACAAGAGTAGCCTACAAGACATCTGCCAGGATGCCGTCCCACGTTACTTACAGGTCTGATAAAAGCTGTAGCCTTAAAGGAAAAATATCAGCCGCTCCTCTTTCTCAAGTCTCTTCTCTACAAGCCACTAATCTACAAAGATGCTGCTGCTCGGGCTCTACGTTGCTCTTTGTATCTCAGTTGACACGTGGATGAGAGATGGTTAAATATGAGAATACTATGGATTATTCTTCTATATGAATATAAGTGTTGCCGTATTAGTATAATCATAAAGGTATGGGAGGTGTGGGGATTATTAGTCAGTCATTGTGAACTCACATGAAGAACTCTGGAGATGAGGGGTTGTCGCTTGTGGAGCCCGCCTCGCGGAACCCGGCGCTGGGCCCAGAGCCCGTGAGTTTCTCACATTTGAGTTTGTAGGCGTCCCTCTCCCTGGCCAGCCGGCTGATCTCCGCCTTTAGCTGCTCCACCTGGTTCATCAGCTGCGTCTTCTCGTTCTCCAGCACGTGCTTCTGCTGCACGCGCTTAAACCGGCACGACTGCGCGTAGCCCCTGTTCTTCAGGGTCCTCCTCTTCTGTTTCAGGCGGATTACCTCGTCCTTCGTGAAACCCCGCAGGTGTCTGTTGAGCTCACGCACGGACATGGACACAAGCTGATCGTCAGTGAAGCGGTCCTCGACGTTGAGGCCGCTGTTGGACTGGCTGAGGTGTGCGGGGCCGTGCGCGTGGTGATGGTGGTGGTGGCGGTGGTGGTGCAGCGGCTGGTGAGACTCCGGCGACACGGGGGACGGGCTGTCAGGATCTTGGCTGTGGTGGTGATGGTGTTGGTTGTGCGCGTGGCTGTGTGTGCCCGCGTGGCCGGACAGCTCGTCAGCATGATGTGGGATGGCGCCTCCGTACGGATGGTGGTGCTGCTGGCCGTGGCCGTGATGATTGTGGTGGTGGTGCGGACCCCTGTAGCCCTCGAAGCCCTGTTGCTGCAGCTGCTGCTGGATGTGCGCGGGCGGAGGATGTCCGTGCGCCGTGGCTCCGATCAAGGCCTCCACCGCATCCTCCGGGGTCAGGCTTAGCGTTTGCGGGTCGACCTGCTGGTGGTAGGCGCCGCTGGGCATCCAGTAGAGCTCCTCTAGATGGTTCTTCTGCTCCGTGGGGCTGAAGCTGGGCGAGGAGGGCACCGAACTGCAGGGCGTGCTGATAGGGGTGGACGACACAGAGCCCTGCGGCTGCAGCCGGTTGCACTGACGCACACCAGCTCGCTCCAGCCCGGCCAGGCCTTCCTTCTTCACGTCAAACTTCATCAGGTCAAAATCATTGACGTATTCCAGGGCCAAGGGGCTGCTGGGTAGCTCCGGGCCCATGCTTAACTCTGCACTCATGTTGTGGTCGCGACTCTTTTGCAGATATGCAAAGGTACTTGCAAGTGTTGAAAAAACTGACTTATTAATCAGCGCCTCTTCTCTCCTTTCTTGTTTCATGCAATAGTTCGTTTGGCTCCTCCACAGCTGCGCACTGACTTGCTGTAGCATGAAACACCGTGGCAGGGCAGAAAAAGGAAAACGGGAAAAAAAAAAAAGTGGAAAAGTTTCAGACTAAAGCTCTGCAAACGGTTTGCGTCATGTAGCCTACTTCTGCTGAGCTAATCTGGTAGACGGAGCAGACGAGAGGTAGAAAGCTATGCGTCTCAGTGCAAAGGTAAATACCTCACTCCATTCAGTAAAAGAGTTCACAAGAATCAGCATAAATAATAACTCAAAAAGAAATACCACGTTTGTTCGCGGAGACGGGCACCAGCCCTCGTTGTAAGTCCTTTTTCTCCAGGAAAATATCAGGAACACATTAGCGCAGTAAATAGGGCGTTTGATTTTCGCTGAGAAGCAGCTTTTCCAGCTCTGCACCGCAGAGATTCAAAGGCTCGCCTCTCTCTTCCCCTCTCGCACTCTGATATCCAGCAGACTGCGCCTGGACTCGCCTAGCTTTATCCTTATAGTCCGTCGTGACGTATGCCGTGTGACTGTCCAATGGGAGAGGGCTGTGGGAAAAGGAGGAGGGCTCTAATAGCCACAGACAGTCCGAAGCAGGAGGAAAGTGTAGGGAAAGAGAAATGCCTTCACTCCATGGACAATGAGCGTGAGTGCAAGGGGCGCACGACTCTCGGACTTTCTGCCTTAAATCTTAAGAAACCCATGAGTGACTGTAGCTGCGGCAAAGCCAGGCTATAAACATGAGGAGAGGAAGTTAAATTGAAATTTACTTTAAATAACTGGCACCTTTATAACATGTTAAGTTGCCAAATGATGAAGCAAATCCAAGCTGTATAGTTCACTTTTTCTTGAATCATTAACACGGTTGGATTTATGAACGGTCTGTGAGTTTTTAAAAACGTATTTATAACAATATCATATATCCTTCTGTGGCGCACTATACTCTATAAAGGTTTGTCTCTAAGAAGACAAACATTAAATAATAACTGATTGCTCAATTGCACTATTAAGAGTTCCAATGTGACTTATCTTTCACACTACAGTCTTTTGTAGTTCTGTTATTGTGAGGCAGCCTCGAAATATGGTACTTTTTAAGATTAAAAAATATATAGTATTTTTTTTATTATAGTTTTAAAATAAACTGTATAGATATATGGTTCTTTTAACAGAATCATAAACGCATCTATAAAAAGGTACAACTTAAGTGTGACTTAATGCGCTCTCTCCAGAGGTAAAAGGAGACTTGTTTAGGTCCTGAGCCCGTTATTACTCAGTGCCAGCTTCCTGCGCGCTCGTGGCTGAGTGTGTTAGTTTCACAGTGTGCGGTTCAGCAGCGCAGCGAAAGGAAACCAGGCTCAAGGCTGCCCCTGTGTGGACACACGAGAACCAGTCCCAAACCGTGAGGTGATGCTTCAAGAAGCCTTTTACTTAACGCTTGGAATTATATCTCAGAGCTAATTGTGCCAGTTCAAATGCCACATTCTCTGCGTTATCACTACAGCATCTATTAATCTTTGTCAGAGCATTAATCTGCTCGTGTCACAGCCGCGGGTTAACAGGTTGTTGGATCAGAGCGCGTGCATCATTGATCTGATCTCTATTTTAATTGTCCGGACACAAAAACAAGAAGTTATCGTAAACTGTGTGTGTGTGTGTTCCACGGGGAAAGGAAACTACTTGTAAATGAGTCAATTGTAAGAATCGATTGTATTATCATTTGTTTTTTTTCCTGCTCATATTCACGCTTGAGCTGAGCTGAGCCACCAGCGCGTATTGATCAGCTGGACGCACGCGGAGCCTGTAAACACCAGATCCCTTAATGAACTTATTTGTCCAGTGACTATTCTTAATCAGTTTGTTGGTGCGCTGCAGCTGCGCTTCATGGACTTAGAGCAAAACGAGTTAAATCATAAATCACATTAACATGCACCTTACTCTTAAAGAAAGGCTTTAATGCTGTTATTATTTGGAACTAACATCTTTACATCTTTACTTTAAATGTACATGGGCTATTTTAATGCACAGGATTGCAGTTCCAGAAAATAAACATTGAGATAAAAACAATAATAAAACAATGTTTACCAATTATTATTATTATTATTATTATTATTATTATTATTATTATTATTATTATTATTATTATTATTATAAAGCTTCTCTTTGGATTACAGTAGGACCAAATACGTTGCATAATAACACAAATTAATAATAGGCTATATAAAGATAACATTTCAAAATTATTTTGCAGAAAATTATTGCAATTGTTTTACAAACTCCATAAAGACCACCAACCCTAGTTTTAGTTTAGTGTTTTAACATCTGTGCCGTTTGTTCACAGCTGTCATTTTGATTTTTGTCCTAAACACAGATAACGCTCCACTTCCAGCTGCTCTTCCCCTCTCTCCTCAGCACCTGTAAAGCGCCCCGAGCCGAGCCGAGCCGTGCTGATCTAAATCTGCTCCCGGACAGGCCGAACCGGCGGTAGCTCCATTAGCGGCGCGTATGCTGTGTGATAGCGCCCGGCTTCGCTCCTAATAGAGGCAGGCAGGGCCGCCGCCGGCTCTCCTCTTCGGTAATAACGCGCTGTAATGGAGACACGAGATGTTAAAAAGCGTCCATGTCAGCAGCATATCGGTGGTTAATGATCTATTAAGTGATCCGCGTGCTTATGGACAGCGAAAAAAAAGTGTTGATGCTTGCTTATTCGGCCCTAATGAGAGTCCCGTCCTACGGATTTTAGGAATGAATAAGATAAATAAAATCACCTTTAAAATGTTGCGTGTAACAGTTGAGGCGAGGAGGCTGCTGCAGCTGCAGCGCTCACCGCAGCTCGCATTTCACAGCCAGCAGGCCCGCTGGAGTCACACTGCAGGCCCACGGTCACGCTCTGGACCTGGCGTGAATCCACCAAAAGCAAATATTTGGATATGTTTTCTGTTCCACTTTTGTCTATGCGAGTACACCTGCTCCAGAGGCCCGACGCGCTCTAAGGACTTATAAACTTCTTCCGGAATACTACTTTTACTTTGTGTTTGTGTGTTTTAGTTCATTTTAGAAGCGCCTAACAATGAACTCATTGCTCTTTCATTCTCGGAAAAGCTGCGCCGCCGAAAGAAAAGGTTTTCGAGCTGTGTAAGGCTAGTGAATACAGACGTGATAGAGGGATGGAGATAAGGAGACGATAGGAAAGGCTGCTCTGATGAAATCTGATGAGGCAGTGGAGACGCGCGGAGCTGTACGTGCGTCTCTCTGGCTCCAAGCTGCCAACTTTTACCTTAAACATTTTCTAACAATCAGTAGTAGGATGGCGTTTTTATGCGCCACAAGTGAGTAATTAAAAACATAAATGTCAATATAAACTGTACTTTTGTATTTGACTATTTCTGATTAATTCAGATTGAAATTTTCCTTAGGCTACTTTGTTGTATTGGCGTGTTGAGACACATTTCAGTGATGCACCATTTCAAACTCAAAGCGAACAGGTGCTAGTATTTATTATAAGATATATTTTTTGCACATTAGAGATGTCTAATTGTGCGCAGTCCGAGGTTGTTGCATTTCTGATGTGCACTCTTTACTTTACAGCGCAGGTTATTCTTGTTTACCCCAGACAGATCGATTATCTTTGTAAAAACATGTATTATTAAGATGTGTCGTCTGTGTAAACAGGCAGAGCCAGCCTTGAAACAAAGCTAACACCCCCATCAAGGATAATTGACTGAACGGTCTCTTAAGGAGAACAAGAAGTGAGATAAGAGCAAATTCTGGCAACGCATTAATATGAATAAGTATTGATTTAACCGTCACATCACATGTTTGTCGTTAAAAATGCACTTCGTGGCTTTTCTTTTATGTCACTTTTGACTTGATTATTACTCTCTGTTCTTATCAGCACAGTTGCTCAGTGTGAAGGCAGTTGCGAAGGCTGTGAATGTAGGCTTATTTCTTGTGACAAGGCGCCTCTGGTGGCGCATTTGCTCACTGCTAATAGTTTGACGTGGATCATCAGTGACAAGACGTCTTTTTGGCGCTTCACCTGCACAACTACTGTCACTCAGTTACACAGAGAGAGAGACTATATAAAATATGATATGGGCCAAAGCATAATAGCAGGCCCTTTCTAAGATTAGATGTCTCTGATTGACATGTAGTAAATATAACAACAAATAAATGTCAGGGCACACTGTACTGGCCAAATCCCAATGGAAAAAGAACAATAAATCTGCCTTTTGCTGTGGTCATTTCATTAATGTAAATTGCAATGCTATGTACAAATATGCTGGCTTGTTTCCAGTTGGCTCTTTGCTGAGGCTTATCCATAACATCAGGTTTTATCATAAACCAGATCAGTGCAGCCACAGAATGCAGGCAGGACCACGAGAACCAAATATCAAAGTGCAGGCAACACATAATTAAAGCCCACATGCTAGGGTTGTAACCACAATTTACATCTGTATTTTCAGAGCCAATAACCGGCTACTGTAATTCTAAAGAAACATACCAGTAATGTTTGCCATAATTGAAATAATTTCATCTGAGGCCACCTGTTTATTTCTCAATGGCATATAGCTGATAAAAAAAAATGACAGACAAGTTTAAAGAGCCCAATCGATCATGTTTTTTTGCACATGGTCTGCCAAATGCAACATTTTTTTTTCTTTTGTGTTTTTAGGTGTTTAGGTGCATAAGACCAGAAAAAGGTTTATGTAAATGAATCAGGCCTAGAGATCAGTGCGATGCCAGTGTGTGAGCGTGTGGGCATGATTGATCTGGAGGTGGGTGGGTGTCACATTATAGGAGATAGGAGCCGAGTGTGCACTTTTTTCTGCTTTGGGATTCTTGCTCTCATGTCTCTTCCTTGTTTCTGTCTCCACAGCGATCAGCAGGCTCCTACCCAGATCTGAAGTCGGGGCTTTTATCAAACGTCTCTACTCTATTCCTTGTATTCTACTTCTTCTCTGCTGGTCCGTCCAGCCTCCTGGGCTCGGTGACCCCTCTGCCTCCCAGCTCCCTCACCCCTCTCCTATGGCCCCGGCCCTGGCCCTGCCCACCCTGGGTCATTTATCATGGCCCAGGAGGGGAGCCCCCAGGCCTGCGGGCCCCTGTCAGCTCCTGCAATCGCCTCTTTGTGGCTCCCAGCAAACAAGTGTTGGATCAGCAAAAGTCTATTAAAGCCTGGTGGGCCTTTCTCAGCCAATTGGGTTCGGGTCACTGAGCTGCTCTCCTAGCTACTCTGAGAGCTTTGTGTCGCCACCGTTCGCTGACACACATCCCACCAAGATTAATGATTTTTAGCAGCCATTTGGGTCTCACTTGCAGGGTCCTTCTCACTTTCTCCCTCCCTTCTCTCCACTCAGTCCTGTCTTTTTTTCCTTTCCAACCCATAGTCTTCTTCTCTTCACCTCCTCCTTTTCACAGCAAATCCAATCAATGTACACCATTTATGTCTAGGCTGTGTAAGGTCATTATCCATATATGAATGGCTCCTCTTAATGGCTGCTTATTTCATAGTAAATGCCCTTTAACAATAATTTCATCCTATCAAAGCCTTACTTGTCAAAATGTTGTTATTTGTTAAGTTTCAAAGAGATTGGGGTCAAGCTGGACAAATCAAAAGTGATGTTAAGAATCGAAGTGGAGCCTCTGCATTACGGTCCTGGCAGGCTTTCCCACACTCAGCCTCAGGAGGCTCAGAGTAATTTGAAATCTTCTAGCCCCTTTCATGACTTCCATGTTGCCATGTTCTCAGTGTTGTTTCCAGTAATTACTGCAGGTTAAGTGCACGTCCCGGAGCACAGTGGAGGCAGCTCTATCCCTCACCTGGGACATGACTCAGCACAGTGCAGGTCATCCGGCCATTTCCCTGACCACTGGACCACACCCCAGCCTACTCTAAAGCCACAGGACAAGCTCTGTTTACCAAGAGCCGTGTTCACTTACATCACCTAATGTAATGTAGCTTTATTTACTGGCAGAAGTTCCTCCACTCTTCATCTTTAGACATCTTCATGGTTTTAAAATCTAAATGGATGCATTAAAACCTTCCCTCTTTTGAATGATACCCTTTAATCATATAAATGTATTTTAGCAAACCATACATTGTTGAAAGTCTGTATACAGTAAATACGTACACACACTTTGTGAAAATAGCTCTTATTCAGCAGTCAAAAATATGTCATAATAACATGTTTTAAGTATTTTTTACTTTCAGTTTGAGCCAGTCTTGGGAGGCGGGGCTAATTAACGCAGCCATACAGTTGAGTGTGTCCAAGATAAAGATGCATTACATAAACAGTCTATGAATCACATTTCTTGCTAAACTATATTATATTCTGTTTATATTTGTTTTGGTTCCAAATTTCATGTTGTCTAAAGTCCTAGGGTAAAGTGATTATAAGGAGTAAATTTACTTTTCACCTGGCTCCTCATGTGGTTCTTATGCAATGGAGCTTTATATAGTCTACTATGGAGTGCTGATACATTTTGTTCACATGCCGCAAGTGAAGCTGTCAGTGACGCTGCTGTTTGGCCAGTGTGTGATCTCCCTGTGAGCTGTTTCAGGGCAGAATGGATGAAGCCAGTGCGCCGCCGCGTCCATCCACCTGCCCTGCCCGCTGTTGGATGGATCGTGTTTTGTGTGTGTGTTTGTTTGTATGTGCGGCTGCGTGTGGAAATGGTTATAGATGGGGCGACACCGGCGCACTGGCAGTCTGAATCATTACTCACACAGATAGGGAGAGACCCCGGGCTGAGGAACCCCTAACATCCTCACACGCACATTCCCAGGTTATTCATTTCTGAGCCGAGTGCCTGGCATTTCAACATTTCCACCCCCCTTTATTAAGAGACTGAAACACTGGGCTTTTCCTCACAAAAGGGCGAGTGAGGGATGGTTTTCGATTGGGCTTTCTATTCTTTGTTTGCACTTTTCTTCTTACCTTGTTCTCTTGTCATTTTTCTTAATCCTACATTTGCTATCTTTTTCTTGTTTCTTATCTTTCTTTCTTTTTTCAGAAGTATTCAACAAGCAACTCACCACCCAAGATTAAATGTTAGAATAGAAAAGCTTTTTGATAAAGTCAAACAAGTAGCATCTAGTAGCTAGGACTGATGGTCATGACAAAATGGCTGTCACTTGCTGAAAGACCCACTGATCTCTATAAATAAACCAGGTGGCATTTAATTAGCATTGTTAATAGTAATAATTAAAAATATTCTGCTACCACAATGTAATCAGTGTCACACAATATGTCACGGCTCTCTTTGACCTCATCAATGGCACCGGTTTGCAAAACCATTCAGAAAAAGAAGCAGCGTTCGTGAATGTAGAATTGAGAACTGGCACATTGTCTTATTTAATAATTAGGTATTTATAGAAATGTTTCCCTTATTGCTTTTTATTTAGTGCTTTATTTAAGACTTTCGAGTCTGCTGAAGAGTTGGTAGAATATATGAGAGCAATTATAACCCCATCATGAAGAGGTTGCGGACTTTAAAACAATGGCAAAATTGCATTATTGTTGACTATCGCCTTTGTAAAATTATACAGAAAGCTGTGGTAGAGTGAAAAAAAAAAGTTCAGCGGTGTACAGTGTATATATATATATATATATATATATATATTTATATACTGCATTTGTAAGTGTGCTGTGTGTGTGTTCATACATTTGATGCTCAGCGAACACTGTTGATGCTGTATATGCATGAGTATATGTGTCTGTAGCTATGTATGCATGCCAGGGAAGGGGGTGTATATGTACAGGAAGAGAGTCTGTAAATAAATCTGTTTGGGGATTGGGGGTGTGGGGATGAAATATGGTCCCAGGGATGTGGAGCAATGTGAAAAACTCGGCAACGCCAGGGAATAACAAATCTCCTGATGTCGCCTCTCCGCAAAATAAATACACTCCCCTGTACAAGTCATCCATCTGGACTATGAGTCGCAACAAAGACGCCCCCAATACATCCCCAACACACACCCACACATCCAACCGCCACACTTATTTACGCATACATTTATTTGTTTGTCGAATTAAATGAAGCCTGCCGGTAGACGATTGGAAAGTGCTTTTTTTTTTTTTTTTGTGAATGAGACAAATTTTTTTTTCCTCCCACAATTTTTAAAAGCGTCTGTCTGTGCGTCATAATGGGTGCTCACTCTGGGGGGTGGAAGCTGGGGGAGTGTCAGGCATTTTATCTAATGATCGATCACGGGGGATTAAATAATTAAATTTCAGTCTTGACAATTTAAAAGTCTTGCCACACACAGTCGACGCGAGCGAGAGAGATGAAACATTCTGCTCGGGGCAATGCATCAGAAAGATTCAAGATCTAAAACATTACAAGGAGAGAGCGTAGATGTACTGTTTTTAGCTTGACTCCAGTTGTACTGATATACAGTATAGTGCTGTATAAGCCCACGAGTTTCTTCTTCGTTTTTTTTCACTTCTCTTATCTAGGCCTCTAAAAGCTCATATGTGGGGCACTTTGTATCTGTATTACAATAAAAAAATAACAATGACAGCATAAAGGACAGCATAAAGGCAGACACTTTCACAATAAAAGTGTGAGATGTTTGCTATTTCTTCTCCTTTTTCCAATTAAGCGCTATTCTCTTGCCTTAATTAGGTCACACTAAGCTGCGAGCCACAGTGTGTTTGTGTACGCGGGTCATTCCGTCCCTCCC